>JANCRA010000030.1:7486095-7767852 GCA_024362935.1 Setophaga petechia
CTGCTCTCTCTGCAGTCTCTGGACATTTCAGTTATAATTACAGAACTGCTTAAAAGGCCTCCTGGCCTCCTCAGTTATGAATAAACCTGACCCTCTGGGAAGACTAAGTCCAGAATTTCAGAAGAAGGTCTTGAGGACAAGAGCTTGGAAAAAAGAATAAGACCTCTCTGTCCCATGGGAAATGCTGAGGCAGGGCAATCTCAAGCCAGGATGAAATTCACAGTCCTGGGACTTCTTTCCCTGAAGGGAAAATTCAACATTTCCTTTGCTTCAGTCTGATCAAAACGTCTTGTTTTGACACGGCACAGCAGCCTGGGAGCACGACAGTCAGATCAATATGCTTCCATGCCATCTAAGGGAGTGTGATCTTTTCCAGCTCCAAATTAATCAGGATTTAGTCCTTCCCCACATCTTGTTTCCACAGGGAGCTGCCTGGCTGTGCTGAATTTTTGATCAGCGGTTCCACCTCCAGCAGCATCCTCAGGAGCCCTCCTGGAACCCTTCTCACCCCGTTACCTGTGTCCTCACAGGTCAGCCTGTCCTCACATCCAAATTACAGGGAGCTGAGCATTTTCTTACCCTCAGATCCCCTGCTAATTGCTCCTGGGAGGATTTTGGTCTTTGTGAAGCAAACCTGTTCTGCTTGCCCAGCCTCCCTCAGCCCCGTTACAAAGAGCCATTGTGGGCACTGCCCGTGCCATGCCTCACACTCCTGGCTCTCCTCAGCCTCACAAGAGGCACCTCTTGCCCACTGAGCCAGGAGATAAGGGCTGATTTGTGTGGAGTGGGAGGGAAGCATCACCTGTGCCCTTGCCAGGTTTCGTGGTACCGCTCCTGGCTGGGCAGGGAAGTTTCCAGAACTCCATGGGATGGAGGAGGCTGAAAAGAGGGGACCTCTCCTCTCCTCTACTGCCTTGTGAGGTGGATCAGGGTGAGCTCTGAGGGGTGAGGCCAGCCCCCCAGAGGATGGTAGATCCAGAGGAAAACATTCCTCCTCCCTGGGCCTGGTAGATCCAGAGGAAAACATTCCTCCTCTCTGCCTTGCCTCACCTGGGCATGAAAAGCAAGGACCCCTCCCCTCCCTCCCTCCCTCCCAGCTCTGTTTGTGTTTTGGATTTTTGGACTCCCCCAGCCCCCCTTGGCTGTTTTCCCCACACTGTGATGCTGTAAGTGGGTTCACAAACATCCCCTCCAGCTGGGCAAGCCCCAGCAGCTCCAAACTCCTGATTTGTCTGGGAGTTTTGGCTGTGGGGTGGGTATGGGCATCACAGAGCCAAAAAATGCAGTGGGGGCTGCTCCAGCTGGGTCCTTTCTTATCAGTCTTAGGTTCAGCAGGGATCAACATCTCAGTCTGAATACAGCAGGGAAAACCAAGCTGGTGTATGGCTGCAAAGAGCCTTTCTGCTCTCCAGAGTGGCTTTTGGTGCCTGTACCTGCCTAGTGTGAGCCTCCAACCTGTTAAATTGACCAGTTACACCAGTTCCTCTGCCCCTTTGGGACTGGAGGGGACCAGATGTTGGATCCATATTTATTTTCTGCCTTCTGAGCCTTTCTCCTTCCACCAGAGGAGGAAGGTTGTGCATGGCTGGGTACCAAAATCACTGAGAGCTCTGGCAACCCAGCGGCTCCCAGTGTCACAGGGGACAGGCTGGTCAGGGTGAATCTGTCACTGGGGACACAGGATTTGCGTGCTGGGGGACAGCAGCTTTCATCCCTGGCATCTCAGCTGCCTCCTCCAGCTCCTGCCATCAGCTGGGGGCACTGGGAAGGAAGGAAAACCAAGAAAGCTCAAGCCCAGGCGCTCACGCATCACTGGCCAAGTCACATCTGGCTGATGGGGACAGCAGGGCCCAGCCTCTCCTGGGTGACACAAGGCCACTTCCAGCAGAGCTGGGCCAGCCCTCGCTCTCTGCTCCAGTCATATGGGAACTGCCAGACAGAAATGCACAGAAATGCACCCTTCCAGGGGGATCCAGCAGATGCTGAGCTCCTGAGGGGTTGCTGCCATGGCGCCAGGGGTTCCGAGGGTAAGTGACTCCAGCCATCCAAGCAGAGCAATAACCCTGCAGAAAGGCAGAGCCTGCAGGGCTGCACTCCTGCCTCACCAATGCAGAGCTCAGAGTGAAGAGGAGAGGAGAGATGGCAGGCAGGACCTTTCCCAAGACCTTTCCCAGGACCCCAAATCCTGTTTGCAGATCGCTGTAATCCGTGTTGTGATCCCTGAGGGGAGCCTGGCCCAGCCCGGGCTGGGTGCTGAGCAAAGGAGCACATTCAAGCAAGAAATCAATTGAAACTGGGCACAAAAGGAGCCAGGGTGTCAGGCAGGAGGAGATGAGGAGCTTGTGGTGGGTGGGAAGCCTTGAAAGTCACACTGAGGACTTGGGGCTGTGTGGGGGCTGATGCACAGTGAGCTGGGCTTGTTTGTGGTGCCTCAGCCCTGCCTTGACCACAGCCACAGGTCCTGGCTTGAGGCCAGGGCTGGTTTGAGCCTGAACAGAGTTTCTGCTTGCAAAATACCCAGCAGAGACACCCAAGAGGGAAGTTGGAGGAGCCTCGCAGCCAGCCCTGAGCACTGCTGCACTACAGAGTTCCTCAGGGCACTGCCCATGCCCAGGACATGAAATCCTTTCTCACCCTGGCTTTGTAATTGTGTCCTCTGTGGACATTTGTCCCCTTTGATCTTCTGGCTGCTTAAAGGTCTCCACAGTGTCCTTTGCACACTGACAGCGTAGCACTGGACTTCACCCCCAGGATGCTGCTGCCAGCACCAGAGCAAACCTGGCCTTGTGCAAACAGCCAGAGGCACAGACCTTGCCATGTCCCTTCCTGTGCTGCCACTGTCCAGGCTGTCCCTGGGCTGGTCACCCCCAGCCTGCCCAACGCCATCGATGGCATCGCCATGGCCAGGGAAGGGGTGTGGGAAGACATCACCAGGCTGGGGAAAATAACTGGATTGTGGCCAATGTGGAACAGTCCCTGCAATTGTTTCCTGATGTTGAGTAGCTCCTGGCTGGGTTCAGAGGGAGAGAAAGCTCCAAGGTTGGTGGGGGATCTGGAGCTCATCTCAGAAGGGCAACACTGAGTTCTTTTGATCAAGAAATTGAAGGTAGCTCTCATGCCCTTGGTTCTGGGGGAAGAGAGACCCTGTGTTATTTTGCCATGGAGAGCTGGAACAAACTTCTTCCAGTCCTGACTGGGTGGGAACAAAAATAAGTGGCAATGTGGGTCCTCCAAATAAACATTGCACATGTGCTGCCATAGCGGAGGGAGCATGTGTCTCTGATTTACATGCAGTCTGGGAAGTGCCACATCCGCCTTATGTTTGGAATATTTCAGCTCTCCAAGGGCTGAATTTAACCCCTGCCCTCTCCTCTCCCAACAGAGCCTGCAGCATCTCTGCTGTTCTTTCTTTTGGAGTAAGCTTGCAAGAAGAGCTCGATGCTGGAGGGAGCACAGTGAGGCTGACAGAGTTTGTGCAGGTCTTGTCATGTTGTCCAGGCATGTCACGACAGAGATCCAAGGGAAGAGAAAACCACAGGAGCCAGGAAAGGCTTTCAAACCATCCCTGCTCTGCTCTGAGCTCTCCGGGTCACTGGATTTAAGGGCTGCTCCCACACAGCAGAACTCACTGTTTGTTGGGTAAACTAGAGGAGCAGCCATGTGTAGACATGATTTAAGAGCCATTCCTTCTTCCAGCATGGAGCAGAACCCCTGGATAGAGAGACACTGAAGGATATAGCCCAGGAGGGGGAAGTAAGGGCAGATATTGTTCTGAGCTTTTCCTCTGCGTGCTTCCAGAAAGGGTTTTGGCCTGGAAAAGGATGTCAGGACAGGAAGGATATTGAGTTGGCCTCAGCTCTCACACAAACAGCTGGAGTGACCTTTCTGTAGCAAAACACCAACTCTTGCAGGATGGGTTTGTTCTGAAGGGTGTCAGCTCTGGAAGAGCAGGGCCATTCCATGTGCAGGGGGTGAATATATAAATAGAGAGTTGCTAGATTAACAGATAGGTTAGTTGGTTAGTTGGTTAGTTGGTTAATTAATGTGGGGGGTACAGAAACAGACACAGACCAATGCAGCCTTCCCAGGGCCTTTATCTACCCTCATTCACAGCCCAGGTTTTGTAGGTTTGGGTGCCTCTGCAAGGGGACTCTGTGTATCTTCACCCCGCTCCTGAGTGTGGCAGTGTTTGCACAGTGTTATTGGCTCACAACTGCTCCTGGCCTCCTTCCCTCCATGCCCAGCTCCCACACGGCCGGGGAAACTGAGGCACGCAGCAGCAAAGCATCTTCTGAAGGTGGCAGAACACACGGCGAGCAAAGCCAGGCCTGCCAGAGCCAGGGGCCCAGCCCTCCATTGTCTCCCTGAGTGCTGCCCCTTGCTGCCTTGCCAGTTAGAGTTTCTGTCACACTTCTAGGAAGATGTCACCGCTTCTAAAGGGCGTCAAACGCCCACCTTGGAGAGCCGGCATGGCGTGAGTCACGCAGGAAGAGCTGCGAGGTGGGAGCTGGGCACTTTCCAGGAAAAGCTGGGTTGCAACCACAGAAGCCATTTCCTTGCAGGCTCGAGCCATTTTTCCCCTCCCTGCCAGAAACAACTGCTTTGCACATGCTGGGCCCTCCTGAGGAGCGGATTTGCTCCTTCATGTCCCCTCTGCAGAGCTGTCCCTTTCCCACCCTCTGGGCTGCTCCCTGAAGGAGCTTGAGGACAACCACAGGACCATCTCTCCCTCATGGCTCATCTCACTCCTCCTGCAGCTTGCCTGGATTAACAACCCCTCTCTGCATCACTGAGCTGATCTTTTTGGTTTGTTTTAACCCAAACCAGGCACCATCCGCTAGGAAAAATGTCCAGGCCGCATTTGGAGAGGCTTCCTGCAGGCTGAAACCTCTCTGAGGTGAAAAATCCATGGCTCCAGGCTCTTCCCACCAAAGAACTCTTTCTTTTTTCCGGGCTCTTCCCACCCATTTCTCTAAGTGCAATTTTTGGGGTGTTATTCCCACTTCTGGACTGAATTTATCCCCAGAACCTCACAAGATTTGTAGGAAAATGCTGTTAGAAGAAGACGGTTTGAGGCTGCTCTTGAGGGAGGTTGTTGGATTTCCTTGTAGCTGAGATCTGTGGGGGTACAAATGTTAATTTGGGTAATTCCTCATCCCTCATGTCCAGGGGAGGTGAAATAAAGCAAAAAACCCAACCTAATTCTTGGAACTGCATTAGATTGCATTGTTTTTCCTAGCTGGGCCTGTATGTGTAGGCCTAACCCAAGGAACAGCCATGTTAATCTGAGTTGGATGAGATTAATTCTCAGAAATATTGTCAGAAATTGTCAGAAATACTCTGAAAACACCAAGATCCAAGGAATATTCCCTAGCTGCATCTCTCTGGCCCAGCCCAGCTTTCTGTGAGAGACCCCCTTTGTTCCCAGGCCTCCTGACAGCCGTTGTGTGTGCTCCATAAACATCAAATGGAAGAGATGCTTTTAATGTAATTATAATTTAAGCATAAAATATGTCACTTCTGTAGGATTTTGTTGTCTGGTGCGTAATTACTTTATGGCACTATAAAAATATATTGCATTATGATGCCTTGCTGTGCTTTGCTCGAATAATTTATAGCACAGTAATAGTGTGGAACAATATTCCAGACCATTGTATCCAATCTTGCATATAAATAAAACTGTGGAAAATAATGATCTTGGTTAAACGCTCATTTAATTATTTTGCAGGCTTGGCTAAGGGTTTTTATCCCTGTTTCATTCCCACATCCTCACCAGATTATATTCAAACTATCTAGAGGGAGAGCTTTTAAAGCTCACAGAAAATAGAGCTATATATGGAATTTTTTATATATACTGCCATTTCCAAACAACTGGGGAAAAGAAGCGTTTGCTGCAGAGTGACTGGAATTGCAAAAAAATTCCAAAATTTCTTCCCAAGCAATATGTTGGAAACTTTTTCAGTCCAAGCCCACTGAAGCATTTTGGTGGCCTAAAAAAACAACCCCCTTCCTTCTGCTTTTGAGGTTCTCAATATTTTTATGCCCTTGAGACAGAACTTTAGTGACTTTTTGAAGCAAGATGTTGATTCAAAAAACCCAACCCCTTTCTTAAAAACAAGGAACTGAAACTTCACTCTCTCTTCTCAGCATCCCTTCCTGGGCATCAGCTTCAACCACAAGTGGTAAAATATTTCCCACCTGCCCATCCTCCTCCCATCCCTGAGCTCCTGCCCAGATTATCCTCCCAGGAATCCCATCCAGGGGCTGTTTTGGGGCCCCTCACTCAGATTTGTTCAGTGGAGGATGCTGAAGGTCACTTCCACTAAAACCATTTTATTCATATTTTGATGTTATATTTAGCAAACTGTGGGCGGAGTGGGGGAAAATGTCTGGCAGGAGGACTCCAGGCAATGCAAGACTCACTGGCAGGGGGTAAAACTGAATTTACAGCTCATGAAGGACTGGGAGGACTCACTGGTACTGCAGGACCTTGCTGGAAGAAAGCACTGATAATTTTCCTTTTAATCTCCATGTTTTCCTCCCATGTGAAGCCCTCTCTCACCCATCAGGGTCTTCCCCACGAGGTCTCTCCCTTGCCTTCTCCATCCTCTTCCTCCTGGAGCTGGGGCAAGAATCTAAAAATAGTGGTGAGCCCCGTATATGCATCTTCAGCAAAGAGAGTCATAAATGCAGCCAGGACTGAAAATCAATTCTTTAAAGCTGAAATCAATAACAATAACTAATATTAATAGTGATTATCCTTTCTTTATTGCACTTTGCAGTTGGAAATGAATTGTTTTTAAGGATTAGCGGCAGCTGAACTCTGTAATGCAATGTAAGACTGAAGATTTACTATGAAAACAGAGCTTATGAGGAAAGACCCATTACTGCTGATGGAATACACTTTGGAAAAAATTCTGACTGCTGCTGAGCACAAGGAGCCTCAACCTGCAGTCAGCAGTGGGTTGAGATTCCTGGCAGGAGACAGGGATTTCTGGGCTCTAACCCTGTCTGGTTTTCTCTAAGTCTGACTTCTTCAGTTCCCAGACATCCCAAATGCATTTTCATTTTTGAGTATCTTTTATCTGAAACAGCTTCAGACATGCAAAACTTGGGGGCAGAGAGGAGGAAGAAAGGGAAGTGTGTTAAGCCACTCACACTTATATTTATATATTTATCTGAGTCAGCCATACCTATATGAGACAGCAGTGTCTAGAGCTATCTGCTCTGCCTGTCAGACTTTCCAAAAAGCTCAGCAGATCAGGTGAGCACTTCAGGAAAGTCTGGTCTCGAGCATCCCCATGGGAGCCCCCCCTGTGCTGGAGCACTTCTGCAAACTCCCCTCTCTGACAATCTGGTTTCAGATCTGTATCTGTGTGAAACTCCTCTCTCAGAGGAAGGGCAGGCACCAGGCTCCATTCTCATGTCTCTTCCTCTGCTGTGGGTCAACCCTAACCCTGCTCCTTCCTTCTTCTCCTTTCTCTACAACTGATGGATATTTCAGATGCTGAGAGTAGATTTTGATTTATTTGAATTTCTGTGCCTGAAGAACAGGAGCCCTTTTCAGATATAAGGTCCATGGTGTTCAAACTATGCTCAACCCTAATTTCTCCTTGGAGAAGGCAATGTCTGCTGTGGGGCCATGGGATGACTGGAGCTGGGGCTTCACCCAGGTTGTGGGCACTGGGGATGGAGTGTGGCACCTGTCAGGGTGGGAATAACCCACCCACAGCATTCCTGTCATCCCAGCCTGGAGAAGATGGAAGAATCCATCCCAGTCATCACACTGACATGGATTTTCACATAGGGATATTTGTGCTTACTAAATGTGGACCTAAAGTTTTCCTACAACTGCCTTGCTCCAGACCTGGCATTACCTCAACCACAGACTCCAGAAGGATGGAGCTGAGGATGACACAGAAGTTCAGAAAAACACAGTGAATAATTCCTGCCTCTGTTGGAGTTGATGGCAAGGCTCCCGTGTTTCTCAGGTACAGTGGGATTTTCCCACTTGGGCCGACACCTCCTCCCCCACCACACATGACATTGAGGCCATTTGGATGAGAAGCTCCTGGACCTTTGATTTGGGGTTGTTTACTCACTTTTCTTTGAACACTGTAAAGTTTTTTACTCTGAGCTCCATGGGCAGAGTGAAAGCCTTTTGCAAACAGCCACAGGCCAGCTGGCCTGAGCTCGTGATCCTGTGGAGTTATCGATCTCTGGTGAAGGGGATGGACAATTTTCACCTGGCAACGTTCTTCTATTTTTATTTTAAAACCAACCTTTTCTCCAGAAATAAAATTGGACTCTCACCTCCATTTTTCTCTGCTGTTTCAGTTCATGGTTGCCTTCCAATTTTAGAAAGGTTTTCTTTAGATTTGGCCTAATGATTTTGGGTTTCAATCAGAAAATAGACTTCAGTGGTCACCTCATTCTGGAAACTGAAGCAATAACCACATCCAAAATGAAGGTAACTGTGGGTTGGCCCTTGTGGTTGCCCAGAGAAGCTGTGGCTGCCCCTGGATCCCTGGAAGTGTCCAAGGCCAGATTGGATAGGGCTTGGAGGAACCTGGGATATTGGGAAGTGTCCCTACTCCTGGCAGGGGGTTGGAATGAGATCTTCCAGGTCCCTTCCAACCCAAACCAGTCTGGATTCTATGAACATGGGTAGCTCAACATTTACCCCAAAAATTGTTATTCTTCCCTCACTTCCCTCAACTCTCTCCTTTCCACTGAGTCCCTTCAGACACCTCAGAACAGAAGCACTGGGAGCTTCCCCAGTTGGGTTGAGCAGCTCAAGCTTCCTTCCCTCGGTGCCATCCTGCAAGGATTTATTGATGTTTCACTGCTCCTGGCATGTGGTGTGCAGATGTCTCCAGACTGGCTCAGCTTTGAACTTGCTTGAACAATTTGATTTTTTTTTCAGTGGTGCATCATTGCTAATTTCCTCCGACTCATCCTCCGAGGGCGGGAGTCTGGAAAACATCTTCTTTTTCCCAGCTCAGAGTAAAAAACCCTCCCAGGATTTTGGCAAAGCAGGATGGTGGCTGTACTGACCACCTCAAAAAAGACCTAAAAAATGGTGGCCTGTGCAGATGGCAGCAGCAGCAAGGCTGGAGGCTCATCATTGTTGAGGGAACAGTGAGTCCAGCTGTGAGGAAAGACTTATTCCTACTGGGATGGGTAATAAAGCAGGAGGATGTGCTGAGCAGTGCAGCTGGGACTGTCCCCTTTCAGTGTGGCATCTGCTGGGTACCAGCATCATATTTTCCCCATGAGTGTGTGGCACAGCAGCACATGAGTCATGTTGAAAAACATGGTAAACTCTCTTCCAGCACATGTTGGACCAGATATTTCACAGATCTCAAGCCCATGGACCATCTCACTCCTGAGTGGCAGAGTGGGATTTACAAGCAGGAACCATGGCCAGAGGTTTTTAACCCAAGATTTTTAAACTCCTGTGCCCTGAGGGTGTCAATCCTCCTACAGATGGAACCTTCTGAGATCTGGGATGCAGAGCAGGAAGCAACAACCCCAGGTTTCAGAAAGGAAGTGGTTGGTGATTTATTTTTTTCACAGGTCTGGGTCTTCCTCCTCTGCTCCCAGCTCCCTGTTCACCTGGCTGCAGTTCCCTCCTGTCCCTGGAGGCAGGAGAAGCAGAGAACAAGACAAGGGGACAGAGAGAAACAAGGGAAAAACCAAAATAACACGGGGATTGATCTGTGCAAAGGTTAAGAAGCTGAACTTACTTAACTCCTGTTCGTTTATTTATTGTCCCCGAGTTATATTTGGGACTTCGACTGAGCAGATTAACACGGGATTGCTGGGTAGATTTAGAGCTGCAGCGTTTTCCTGGCTCAGTATGCATTGGCCATGTGTCCCTGTGCCTGCACATGTGTGCCTTGCTCCCACTTCTCACTCAGCCATCCCTTCCCTCTCCTGTGCTGGATAAATGTGAGCACTTATCTGCACAGTGCAGGGCAGAAAAGGGGAAAAATCTCCTTGCTCATCAGCTCAGGAACTAAATTTATGCAAGGTACAACACAAGCTTTTTATTACACCATGAAAGCAGCAGGTAATCATTCCTCTGTCCTCAGGAACAGGGCCACCATGCAGTAAAAATACATATATATATATATATATTAAAAATGTCCCCTCCCACATGTGAGTCATGGGGATGGATGGGAGCTGGAGCTGGGGAGGGCTGGCTGGGGATGACTCAGGAGCTCTGGCCTTGCTGGCTGCCCAGCACTCCCAGTAGCACAGGGAAAGGACAAGCTGGTGGCAAAGGGCCCAGCAGAGAGTCAAGGTCCCTTCCAAGCCTGGCTGCACGCTGGTGGTGCTCCCCAGCTTCCTCTGCTTCCCCTGTGGGGTGGGTTCAGAGGCTGATTTTGGGGTGGTCTTGCAGACCCACCCAAAGATTGGGGTCTAACCCTGTCCGTGCCCCATCAGGCAGCAGGAGCAGAGCCCAGGCTGGGGTTGGCAGCAGAAGTTCCAGGCAGGCTGGATGTGGTGGATGGGGAGTGAGGTGCCTTAGTCAGATGTCTTGGCTAATATCTCCTATTACATCAGTTTCTTTTCTTTCTCTGTCTCTGTAAAAGAGCCACAAAAAACAATGAGTAATTTCTCTGCGGAATATTCATCTTTAAAAAGTCAGGCCCAGGGCTCCAGTGCTTCCAGCGTGTTATTTTTCTCCCCTTGACTTTGAGAGTGTGTCTGGCCTGCAAACCCAGCTGGGAAAAGCTCTAACCTGGGAAGGGAAGAGTGCAGGAAAAGTGGGATGGGAGTTTTCCCTGAGGATGCCAGTCTGGAGAGGGTGGAAGAAGGAGAAGAGAATTTTAAAAAGGCCACACTGAGGAGAGCACTTGTCCTGTTCATCTGATAACCACAGTGGGGTCTCATCATCATCCAGGGCAGCAGACATAAAAACCCAGAATAGTTTGGGTCGGAAGAGACCTTAAAGCTCATCCCATCCCACACCTCCCAGTGTCCCAGGTTGCTCCAAGCCCTGTCCAGCCTGGCCTGGGACACTCCCAGGAGCAGCCACAGCTTCTCTGGGCAATAACTTGTCCAAGAGCAGCCCCATAACTGTGAGTGTTTACAAGAATGGAAACACACCTCAGAGCAGCACAAAGGCAGCAGTGTGAAGGGCCGTGGTTGAATTTCAGCTTGAAAGAAAGTCCAAACCACAGTGCTGGAGCCAGGTATTAAACTCCCTGGAAAAATCTGTTTGCCTCCTCCTAGCACAGTGCCACCAGCTTTACTGCAAACACAGAGGGAGAATGACTTTTTATGGGTATAACAAAAGCCACCAGCCGTTTATTTTATTTATGGAGGGGATGGATAATGGACGGGTGGCTGTCTGAAGGAGATGAAGCCCTCCAGCTAAACACTGACACTCCAGCAAGGCTGCAAACAGCAGAGAAATGGTTCCAGAGGTGACAGAATTGTTACTTTTAGGGCTGTAAGATATATAAGAGAACAGGGCTGATCTGCGCTTCAGAACAATCGTACCTGAATAGTGAGCTAAATAAAACTGGTGATTTCACACCTGTGTCTGCAGCACCTTCCACTGAACTTAAATTAATGAGGGCTGGTGCCTCTTAAAGGCTCTTGCAAGCCCGGAGGATCCAAGTCCCCATTTTAGGGACAGGAGTGGGAAGAGGGGAACACTGGGCTGTCCAGGGATTCCGGTGGGGATCCTGTCAGTGATGTTTGTTCTTCAGCAAAGCAAACTTTCCCAGAATCACAGAACAGCCTGAGCGGGAAGGGACCCACAAGGAGCATCAAAGTCCAGTTTTGTGGTTGCTGGGGAGGCAAGCAGAGAGAATGATATCTTTTCTGGGACCTGTGTGCTGGTCTGGGTGCTTCTCTTATGTCCCACAAGTTGCATGCTTTTTGGGGGTTTTTTTCCTACTTTTTACATATTTTTCGTCTTTTGGAACTGGCTTTCCTAGGACTTTGAAGCCAACAAATCTCTTCCAGGCCTGGCCCTCATGCCCCGGGATGGATCTGTGCCTATTTCTGAGATGTTCAGCACTATCTGCTCCTGACTTTTATAAACAAAAACAAAAACTTAAACATTAACCCCTGCCCATGACACCACCACAACCATTTGCTACTCCTTTCTCACACCAGAAATTTCCTTGTGTTTCTTAATTTACCACCAACTTTTTTTTTCTTTCTTTTATTTTTCCTTTTATTTTTTTTTTTTTTATTCCTGTTTCCTCGAGTTTTTCCCCCTCAGGGCAGGGGAACATTTATGATGTGGAATTACCGAGGCTGTTCCTGCTCTGGTGATTCAGTGTCAGGCTGGGAGTGAGGGAAGCAGAGCCTGTTACCCGGATCCCTCAGCTTTTCCCACCTCCACACGGCTCTGCAGCAAATCAAAGTGCAACAAAACAGCTTTGCATCATTTCTTCGAGGAGTCCTGAGCCCTGCACATTATCTCCAGGGCAGGGTATGTGCTCTAATAAAAGATGGCTTTATTGCCAGCTGCAACAAAGCCAAGGATTCAGGCACATATTGCCTGGTGGGTTCATTGTAAACTCCCTTTTATGACCCTTCCAGTTTATTGCTAATAGAGATTTACAGTAGGAAGAAGGGGCTGTGTGTGTAATTAATGCTGTTATTAGCCTGGGTGGGTTCCATGCAATGAACGTTTGGTGTTTGCCCTTCGTTACCAGCCCTGCAAATGGCGTGGGGACAGGCTGCAGGGCTGGTCTTACTGGTGTTACTGGTGCTACTGGTGTTACTGGTGCCTTGCTGGACCAAAGTCCTCCACTGAAGGAGTCCACCTCAGCCATCACGAGACACCACCTCAGCTTTCCTCACTGATGGAAAACCATTCCTGTTCCAGCTGATTTTGCCTCCCAAGCAATTTCTTTTTTTCACATGGAGGGGGAAATGGAAGGAGGAGGATTCTTTCCAATAGTTTCAGGTATTCCTGGGCAGAAGTTACCAACCTCCCCATGGTCCCTTTTTGATGGGGCTTGTTTTAATCACTCAAGGGACAAGAACATCAGACACAGTGGTGGGATTGTGCCAAAAATACCCCACACCTGCTTTGTGCTGAGCTGAGGCCATTCACCAAATGCTGTTGTTGCTCCCTGCCCATCTCCAGCTTCTGGAAATCTTCTGAGCCAAACTCCAGTACTGTCACCACTGAAGACACTGGAAGTGGCTCTGTTAATATCAGCCTGGTTTCTATCACTTGCTGCTCCACTGGAACCAAACCTCAAACGAGGCAAATTTCATGTGGTTGCAGCTTTTTGCAGTAAATTTCTCCTGTCACTGTGCCTGGCAATTAAAAAGCCAAGAACCAGGGTGAGAACAGTCCTGCTAATGATTTGCAGTCAGCTCCTTCCAGCTCCAGTTGCCTTTGCAAAGCCAAAATTGTATCAGTCTCCAGAAGCCAGGGCAGAAGTTAAACATTAAGTGGTTGGAGGTGCTGGAAACTTCCGTGGTTTCTGACTGATCAGAGGTCAAGGATAAAGTCATTGAGAGTGTCCTTCATCTCAGGGAACTGCCATGAACGTGGCCAAGCCCAGAGAGACACCAGCACCATGAACCCTTCCCCACGTGAGTGCTGTGCTGGGCAGGCCCCTCTCATCCTCACAGAAACAGGGAAAATGTTGTGAGGGATGTCCACAAACACTCACAAACACAGGAGGGATTTAGGGGATTGCCTGCCAGGCCAGGTGAGAGGAACATCCAGCTCATGATGCTGAAGAGCCACCTTGGCTTTACAAACCTCCTCCAGGCATCCAGGCAGTGCCAGCGATCTCAGTCCTGAGCACAGGTCCAGTGGTTTGTGATTATTTGCTCAAATTTCCACTGCAGGGATTTCCTGCAAAAGGATAAAAAACCCAACCCAATTGAGGGGTGACAAAATTTGGGGGGAATTCATTGGGAATTGGGTACCAAGCTGCCTTTGGGGATCTGAGCAAAGATAGTGATCTCCTGGGGGGCTCACCCAGCGAGGTTTGTGGTGGAGCTCACGGTGTTTTTAGAGAAGGAGCTAAAAGATACCAGGCTCCTTCTCACCAATTCTATTAATATTCAAGCTAATTAACTTCCCTGAGAGCTGGAGGAAATTGAATCTCAAGAAGAACCTAAGCTCTGCTTTAGATTTTAAGCCGTTTGGATCTTTTGATTCGAAGCTTGTGCTTTTACTATTATTGTTTTTAAATCTCCTTTCATTTTATTATTTTTCCCTGCAAACACCTGGTTCATTTTAGGGGTGATAGAACAGTAATAAATGATTCTTATTAATTGGCCATCAGCAGCCAGAGAAAATGCAGGCTCACAGTTGAACAGAGCACATTTATGGGGGAATTTGAGACAGGTTTGGGGGTGCCAGCAATGTGGGGGGCTCTTGGCTGGGCACTGAGATTGGGGTCAACCCAAATAGGTGAGGTAAGGGAGCCTTTGGGAGGTTAAATGAAAAAAAAAAGCTGAAAAAAAGAGGAAGCTTTTACAAGCCAGAGCTTAAAGACGTGCCCTCCCTCTCTGCCCGTTTATTAAGTAATAATGAAACACTTTTGTCAAAGCTTAGGCACCAAATTTCTGACACCAGAAGAGCTCTAAAGCTAATCAGGGCCTGGAAAAATGGGAATATAATTAAGGTTGCTGACAGCCCTGTGTCATTAACCTCCCAGCTCTCAGGTGCCACACTGAACCACAGCTGCAGCAGATTCTGTATTACGGGCAGTTGGTTTCAGCTGTGGAAATGAATTTGACTTTTAATGGCCCTGTGATGGCTGTGGGGCTGTGGCAGAGGGGAGGGGGTGATGGTGTGAGCTGGGTCCAGCTCTTCTCCCCCTCCTGTTCGTCAGTGGTAAACAAGCCAGGCTCTTCTCATCCAGAGAAAATGAGGTTTTTCTGGGTAAAGGTTCAGGCTGGGGCAGTTCTGCTCTGTCCTTGTAATTAATTATTATCATTATTAGCAGCGTGGGTGTCTGCTTTGCCCTAGCAAAGGGATTCCTGCCTGTGTCCTGCTGTGGATCTGATCCTCTGCAGGAACCTTGCAGGGCTGACACCCAAACCACCTCTCTGCTCTGTGACTCAGCTCCCCACCGTATGAGGAGTTGATAATCTTGGGATCTTTGGGAGGAGATTTAGAGCTTGTCAATGCAACCATGTCCATTCCTCTTATAATTATATCACTGTGACAGGGTTTTGAATTGCTCCCTTGAATCCATTTCGAACACAGCTCTGCCATGGGCAGCACTGGTGATGCAGCAAGGCTTTGCATCATTTTAGGATTATGTAAGTTTTCCTTTTTATTTTTTCCCCCCAGGATTTTACCGCTCTGAAGGTTAAAAAGAGGGAAGCAGCTGTTCCCACGCCTCAGCAGCACAAACACCTCGAGCCTTCAAACGCTCCTGAGAGGAATCAGTGGGACAGCAGCGAGGGAGCGCTTGGGTTGCTGCCAAAAGCAGCGAGCCTCGAACGGAGCCGCCTCTTATCTGGGCAATCTCGGAGCGCTGCAGCCGTTTCCCAAGGCATGTGTCACAGACAGGTACCCTGCGACACGGAAAGGGGAAAAGCATTTGCCTGGGCAGGAAGGCGGCTGCGTCACTGCCACGAATAGCGCCGGGCATCCCGTGACCCAAAAATGAGATAACGCCAGCTGAGCAGCCCGGGGACAGCAGCGCACAGAGCGCTGCCTCTGGGCTGGCGATGTGCTCCAGTGTCGCTCTGATTTTTTAAGATTTTCTCAGCTTTCTGATGTTTACGTTCTTGTGTGACGGTGTTCGCAGGGGTTTTCAGGTGAGGGAAGAGACGAGAATGTTGACTCCATGGTCAGAAGGCTTGATTTATTATTTTATGATATATATTACATTAAAACTATATAGAAGGAATAGAAGGATAAGTTTCATCTCAGAAGGCTAGCTAAGCTAAAAATAGAATAGAAAAGAATGATAAGAAAGGGAGCTGCCTCAGACTCTCTGTCCGAGTCAGCTCAGCTGAGATTGGCCATTAATTACAAACAACCACATGAGACCAATCCCAGATGCACCTGTTGCATTCCACAGCAGCAGATAACCATTGTTTACATTTTGTTCCTGAGGCCTCTCAGCTTCTCAGGAAGAAAAATGCCAAGGAAAGGATTTTCATAAAAAGATGTCTGTGACTTTCTTGTAACAAACTTTCACGCACGCTTTCTGTAAATAACTTCTTGTTTTGCATTCTTTTATAGAAGAAGAAAAATTTGATGGGCTGTTAGTTTGTCCAGTGTCATTGGAGAGGTGCCACTTTCACCCTCTAATCCTCTGTCACTTTTGGAAATCTATGAATGTTTGCATGTATATACCTAGCAAAAACTAATAGTAAGGTGGGGATGAAGTCTTTTGTCCTTGGGTGTGCCTGGCAGCCATCTTGACATCTTCAGCGTCATGATTTTTATAAATTTAAAATTTACAAGAATGTAAAATTTGGTGGGTGATTGGTTGATGATTTATGATCATGGCTTGTATTTTTGTTTGGTTTTTTTTGTGGGGTTGTTAGTTCTGGGATTAATTCTATGTTTGTTTGGGAGTGGTTATGGAGTGATGATGATGGTTATTGTTATTGATATTAGGAAATATAGAGGAAGGTTAATTGAAAGTGTATTGATGACAACTGAGTTGGATAATGTAGGAATATATGGTTTAATTTTTGATAAAAAAATAAAAATGTCAAGATAAAAAAAAATGAATGTGTAAAATGGAATTTAAATATTAAATGTTAGAGTTAGGAAATAAACTTCCCCTTTTTCTTCACCTTGAAAACAGCAGTGTGTGTTGTTTTGTGTCCTATAGTGACACTCCAGCACGGAGCTCAGCTCTCCCTCGATGTGAAAAGCACCTATTGGAGCTGAAGAACAGAATAATCCCAGAGCTGCTGGAGCTGGATTTGCTGTTCATTCATTCATGCATTCATTCATGCTCTGCTGGGCCCGTGGTGGCATCAGCCACCCCACACTCTGAGTGCGTCTCACACTTTCCCCGCAGCCTTCTCGGGTGCTGGGTGTAACACTTGGAGCCTTGGACAACAGCAAAATCAGTCAATTATATTTGCACCCTGCCTGCCTTGAGAGCCCCGGAGTGTGCCTGGTGTGAGCACAGCCAGGGGAATGCAGGAGCTCAGGATAAATTCCAAACAAAAGCACCATTATCCATATGGGACCTCGTGAGTGCTTCACGTACTCCAGCAATTCCAAGCACTCCGTGTATGGTTCTTACTCGGTTTTAACTCGATTTCTTTGAGATGCAAATCAGAGGGATTATATTCAGAGGCTGCATCAGAAAGTCTTTAATCCAAATGGGCTATAAGATTTATTTAGAAGAGCCAAATGTCTTGTCTGGGACAGAAGCAACTGAGCTGAACTGAAACAGATGGACATAAAGGAAATTAAGCAACTCTAATGGTCTTATCCAGAGTTTGAAAGTATTTGGTTTTCCTAAAGCTCGAGCTCCTGGAAGCACGTGATGAGACGGGAAGCTCAGGTTTCACTTTAAAACAGGCTTTGCAGTTCACTGAGAAAAACAATAACCATGTTTTTATTCCTCCTGTGGACAGAACGAGGGCTGCCTTCCAAATCCTGACTCCTTGGGTTTATGTCATCAGAGGAAAAGGTATTGAATGAGAGTTTTGGAGTCCTCATTTTTACAGCAATGTCATCATTTCAGCAGTCTGGATTCGGGATTTTGGGAAACCTGATGCTGGCAATTAGAATCCCAGGTAGTTTGTTTACTAAAATAGGAAAAACCCATCCCTTGGGTCTGCTGAGGGTTTGTCCCTTGAAAATTCTGCTGTTTCTGGTGGTGATTTTTTAGGTCTCACCTAAGGCTGGGGTTTAACCAGGACACCAGCACTGCCAAGGTCACCTCCAGCAGTGCTGGATGCAGCAAACCCAGCGTGCACATCTTGGATGCTGATAAACCACTGGGCTGGAAACCTGGAGAGCTCAGGCTGTCCCCCAGGATCAGGCGTGTCTCCACCTCTGCTGAGGTCAGGAGATTTTCAGCTGGCAGAAAAAGCCTTCCCTGGAATGTTTGGCTGTGTTTGGCCTGGACAGTCTGCACAGACAGCAGAACAGATATGAGGACACGCTCCCTGCCATCCCACCAGGGCATTTGTATGAGGACACGCTCCCTGCCATCCCACCAGGGCATTTCTGGTGGTAAAGATGGTTTCTCTTGGGGAGAAAAGTTGAGGTTTGAGTTGCTTCTACCACCTGCAGCTTTCAGGTGCTAAATAATGACAAGGCTGAATTCTTTAGGCTTCCTGGGGCTCTTGACCACTGCCCAGTGGTCAGGGAGATCCCACAGACAGTCTCAACCAAAGAAATGCTTTTGCAGCTGAAACTCCTGATAAAAACTGGGAGAAGTCTTTCTGCTTTCAACCCAAAGCCATCCCCTGCTTGGCTGTCCCAGGGAAGCATCCAAAGCAGGGACATTTCATGTGTTTGTGCATTTGCCATCCTTCACCCCACTGCATTTGCAAGTGGATTAAATAAAAGGTGAGAGAATTGGGGACAAGGGGAGGGAGGGAGTGTGAGAAGGAGCTCATCCATTTACCATGCCGTGCACAATGCAGGAGGTCTTGGCCTCCTGGTTTGAGTGCTTATTCCCCATAAAATACATCTGAGAGAAATCAATACAAGAGGCACGCCAGAACTTAAATCAAAGCGCAAGGAAGCAGCGCTTGGTGGATGGAATGACCTTGCAGGGAGCTGTCAAAACCGAAGCCCCAGCCTTGTCGAGCACAGAACCTGCCAGGAAAAAACCCTGGAGTGAGGACTTGAGGCTGGCATGTGCTGCCTTGGCATGGCTTTCACTCTGATCTCTGCAGTGGAAAGCACATGGGTGAGTGAGGCTGGCTGCGAGCTGGATCAGCGGCAGGAGGGCAGAGTGCCAGGAGGCTCCTGGGGCAGCTGGGAGAGCTGCTGTGCTCTGTGCTGCCCCTTTGGGCTCCTCGAGTACCTCACAGATAACGAGGCAGGGGTGGAACCCAGCTTGCAGATACAGAAAATGCTCCCCACACCCTTGGCTGCGTGTGCCCTCAGTCCCTGTTGTCCCAGGGCAGGTGCCCAGCTCCGTGTCCTGCCCGGCTCAGCAGAGGATGGAGGGCTGTGCCCAGCATCCAGGACCCCTCCTGCCTCCTGTTGGGCTCAGCAGCCTCCCCAGGCAGGTGCCTGACCTTGGTGGCAGGTCACAGAGCCGTGCCACAGACATCATAAATCTGCAGAGGTTTGCTGCAGCCAGGCTCCACCTCTGCAGACTGCAGGGCACATGTTCCCATGCTGGGAAATCTGACCCCTCGGTAGCCTGAGAGACAGGAGAAGCCTGGCTTTGGTGTTTTGAATAAGTGGCTTTTTATCTGAAATCCCTTTGGGAGCATGAGCTCAGTAACCAATGAAATTATATCTGTTGTTTCAAGCAGTGAAGAAAACTTGGCTTGATGTTTATTGAGATTTATGGCTTCCCTTGAGCTTAATTGTCTTTGGGAGCCCTGGATCTTTTTAACGGTTCAGCTAAGTGGTACTAAGAAGGATGGTAATGGTTTGAGCAGTCTGCCCCCTTAGCATATCTCTTTCTCTCACACAATTTGCTGATATTTGGGAAATATAGCTGATACCCTCCCCTCCTGAGGTCACAGCTCTTCACTGGTGTGAAACTCCAAGAGGCTGAGCCAGGTGTGAAAAGCTCCCAGTGAGTGTTTGCTCGCTGAGGTGCTGACTTCCATCAGCAGGGCTGTGCTTCAGGGAACAGGGGAGGAGAGCAGGTCTGTGCCCCCACTGGGGGGGGTCACCTTGTCCCCCTGCTTTGTCACCCCCTCCTGGATGCTGGGATTTGTCTTCCTTGATCTTCCTGGTCTCCATCAGCCGGGGGGTTTGGTGTAGGTGCTTCTCTGGTGCTCAGCCATGGTGGCTTTTCCATTCCCTCTGCTGGGGGCTCTGGGCTGACTGCAGTTTAAGCTGCTCCTACTTAAGCCCAGTCAGCATCATTTCCTGAGCATCCAAGAGCTCATCCACAGGTGACCAGGGGGGTTGGGTGTTGGGATCAACCTATGGAATTGCCATAAGGAGAATGCCCTCTGTTCTCCTCCTTGCACTGGTTTGAACTGGGAAGGGACCATCTGGGCTGCAGGGAAGGATTCTCCTGCCCAGTGCTCACCCCACAGAGGCACAATTCTGTGCTTGGTCCCTCAGGGGAGCACCCTCATCTCTGGAGGGCTCTGCTGAGGAGCTTGTCACTGGGAGGGGTGCATCACCCTTCACACAAAATTATTCCTCACCTCTGGAGTTTCCCATCCCTTATTGGGGTGACTCTGATGGTTTGTTATCTCTCCCCAGCCACCCACCAGAGCCTGGCAGCGTGGGCAATGACCTTCACCTATTTCCTCACCTCCCTGAGATGCTGTGGTCACTCGTGGCAGTGCTGTCCAGCCGAGGTAATTACACCAGCTCGTTATGGTTCAGCAGGCACCTTCATTAATGAACCTCAGGTTTCAGAGGTGCCTAAGTCAGCCATTGGAAACCACATCTGGCTGGAGCTCTGCAGCGTGTCTAAGCTTTCAGCTCATCTCCCCCTGCCTAAGCGGTTTAGGAGGGGCAGTAAACAAAGTCTGTTTTGTTGGGGTTTGCGTGCTTTAAGGCAAAGAAAGCAAACACAGGCTGGCTGGGCTAATCTCCTCTGCAGAGCTGGGGCTGACAGCTCCTTCCTGGCTCATGCCAGTGGGATTTTTATCTCTGCTGTGGCTCAAACAAGGAGTGTGGGGATGTTCTCTCTCCTCTGTGTGTGGTGCTGGCTCGTGGCGCTCATCAAGGTGTTGTTACTCTCCTGTGGCACCTCGAAATTAAAAGTTTAGATGATCATGCTGGATGTGGGAATATCTTGGACTGTGTTCTCTCTCCTGAAAACTTTTAGAGCCATGAGCTTCCTGTTTTTTTAGGACAAAGCCCCTAAAGGAGTTCCACTCTGAGGGAGCAGAAGAGCCATGAGTGAGCCTCACCCTGGTGACATTACCCATGTGGCCCTTGCAGAGATTAAGGATTTAGGCCATGTATTGCTCTGCCCACACATCTTTAAAGCTTGGCTCAGCACTTGGGATGGGCTCTCCAGGCTTTGACTGTGGGGTTTGGAGCTCCTTCCGTGCACCTGGGTGACCAAACCACCTCCAGCCCATGACACCTCTCAGGGCTGGATCATTTCCCATAGGCCAGGCCTGGTGTGTGGGAGGATGAAGTGCCACAGAGGAGGGAAAAGATGGGGCTGAGCTCCACGGGGGTGGAGATGGGGTAAGGAGATGAGTGGGGGGATCAAAGGGAGTGGGGAGACAAATCTCCAACCAGGCACACCCATCAATAAAACATCCCCTCAAACAACCACGTCCTGCCAGAGCTGGAGACGAGTGAGGAGGGCATGGAGTGAGCAGGGCCCACCTGTGCATTTCCCAGGTGCTGAGGGTGCTTTCCCACCCTGAGGATTTGAGGAGGAGGTGGCAGCTCTGGCTGGGGGTTTCTGGTGGATTGCCCACAGGGTTTGTGAGAGCCCTGAACAAAGACCACACACGGGAGGCTCGGGAGAGTGATGTGTCTCAGACCTTGAGGGTACGAGGCAAAAATGCCTCTGTGCCTGACTCACCCGCTGTGTGCTAACACTGACTCATAATTACTGATTTCAATTCAGACAAAAGATTTATCTGCGCTGGAACATATGGAAAATGCTAATGTAACCTCGTAGTGGAAAGAGGAGGCTGGGCTGCTGCCTGGCCCGGTGTAAGGCTTGGCCAGTGCCTGCTGGACTGGGACCAGCTTCCCCACCCCAATTTATGTGTGGCTGGGATGAGTCCCCATAGCTGGAGAGAGTCTGATCACCCTCATCCCTGCCCACTCTGGAGGGAACTATGCTTGCAAAAGGTAAATTTTGCAGCAAGGACCATTTTTCTGCGTCCCAGCTCAGTTTCCCTCAGCTCTGGGGATATCCTGCAGTCCCAGGAGCTGAGTCTGGCCCTTTTTCCTTTTTCCAGCTGTGGGGATGAAGATGTCTGGCAGGCAGCAGCACATTGGCAGTGTGTTTGCACGGTACCTGCACCCAGCACAATGCAGGCAGCACAGCGGGCCCGTCACGGCCAGCAGGCTCCTAAAGCCCCTCACAGAGAGCCACTCTCGGGTTTTGGTTGTTAATTCCTGCCCCAAGATGTGCAGGATGTCTCTGTTTTGGCCTGTGCAACTGAAGAACGAGTCTGGACTCTTCACTTTTCGGTCTTGAGGTTGTTTATTAGTTCTTATCTATAAAATTTTCTTTCTGCCCAGCCGAGATCTGCTCAGCAGGGCAGCCACAGGCACTCTATGTGTTGTCCTTCTATACTACAAACTACCTATAACATATTTACACTTAATTCCCAATACCTATCACCTGTGTTAGACAGTGCACTTCTACTCTAAACCAATCCCAAAGTGCCAACAGCACTGCAGAAAATGGAGAAGAAGAAGAAGAAGCAGGACTAGACACACCCAAGTTCCTCCATCTTGTCCCCATAACCCCCACACCAAAAATCCTAAAATCTACATTTTTACCCTGTGATAATTTTATTATTATACTATCCAAACTTTTGTGACTTTTAGGTCCTCATACAAAGTTGGCAACTTGCCCCAAGGGTCACAATCCAATCCCCAGGTGTTCTAGGCTGTGTGCCAGGGTCTCCGAGCCCCCTGGCGGGGTCCTCAGCAACTCTGGGCACCCAGAGGGATGCACTGAGTTCCAACAAGCCACGAGCAGCCACAACCCCCAGGAGAGGGCTGGATTAAACCCAGAACAGAGCCAGGGCTTTGTCCCAGGGCTGTGAGCTCCCAGTGTGATGGCAGAGCCCACAAACCCCTCAGCTGCTGCCTGATGTGGTCGCAGCAGGGCAAGGCTGGCTGCCCAGGGCTGTGCCACCTCCTGCCCTGCCTGTGCCACCTCTCCCTCCCTGCTGCTCAGCTCTGCTGGATGCTAAGTGGAAATTTCCCCCTGTGCCAAGTGTTAAATACTTATCAAGCTAATGCAGCGTCTTTGGAGGTGTGTACAAGAGACAACATGTTACCCTAATTAACGAGCAGCTGGGCTTGGCACCCGGCTCTGCTGCAGCTGCTCCCGGCGCCTTTCCCAGGCTCTGCCTCCTCCACACCACGGCAGGGGCACAACCTGCAGCAGGGTCAGCGCCTCACAGGCTCCTCCCTTGCTTTAGAGAGCAGGGTTTGCTTCCCAGCCCGAGGTCTGGAGATCTGGGGGCTGTTTCTGGGCTGGGTTTGGTGCCCTGGGTCAGTGGGTCTGCTTGTGGCAGCTCAGATGGGGGATGAGGAGTTTTGGGGTGTGCTGATTTGGAGAATTTTTGGGGAACCTGCTGCTGGAGGAAGATGAACCATCAGGTTTGAGTGCTGGTTTGTTCCTCCCGGGTGGTGTGGCAGCAGCAGCTCCCTTGGTTGGCTTTGCTGTGGGAATTGTGCTTGGGCAGAGGTGGCCAAGTGTCACTGGGGTTGGTGTGACAGCTCCAGGGAACGGGACACATCTGGTGGGATCAGTTCTGGAAAAAGAGAGGGGCTGGCATGGGTTTGCAGAGCCAGCCTTGGGGACAAGGCTGCAGAGCAGGTGTGGGGTGCTGGGATCCATTTGCAGTTTCTCACCTGGTTGACTGCACCTTCCCAGGGCTCAGCCCCTTTTCCCTGGACCACTGTGGATCAGCTCACTCCTCCATCTCCCCAGCCAGCCCCAAGCAGAGCTGCTGCACAAACCCTCCCCATCCTTTCACATTGCCCTGAGCTCCCTCACTCTGCAACCCCAGAGAAGTCATCTCAGCAGTAGATGTTTGTATCATGACCTACATTGCTATTGGGTTTTAAATATAATTTTTTTTCCCTGTGCCATATACCAGCTTCCCACATGCAAATTGCTCTGAGTGAACCATTTATCTGGAAAATAAAGGTTATGTTCTCAAAAGGCATTTAGTTCCCTTTCTGAATGATTGAACGAGTTTTCTTCTGAGAAAACAAAGGTCTTTAGCACAGTCCAAGCCAATGACAGGGAAAAAGGTTCAGGTAAAACCCCTCCATTTATTTAACAGCTCCCCCTTCCTCATTCATATTTACAAGATAAAAGGGGCTCCATCAACCCATTAAAGTTAAAATATGTGTCCTGTCTTCAAGGAAAGCAAATCCCATCTGGCATCCCTGGAGGAATATAACCTTAACTTCAGCTTAATGCCACATTAGGGTATCTTACAGATTCTGCCTGAGATTTACCTGCCTTAAAGGGAGATTTATTTCTGGAGCAAACAGGCTCATGTGACAAATCTCCTTCCAAGAGCAACTTTGCAGAGAAGGTGAATTTCTGACTCGCTGGTTCCCTGCTCTGCCCAGTGGTGAAGGGGTTGGTGACACTGAGGGTTCTCTGGTCCTTGATGGGGGATCCATTGGGAGGCTCCATCCCCTCTCTTGGGAGCTGTGGGATGGGTGCCTGAGGGGCTCCAGGTGCTGCACTTGCCTGGAAAATCAGTTTTCTGCAGCCCCATGCCAATGCTGAACCTCATGTTGGATATACCCAGGTGATTTCCTCACAGGTATTAACCAAAAGTGGCTTGGGATGGAAATGACAGCCAGCTCTGGTCTTTCAAAGGGTTTTCAAGGCTGTGGGGTCATGGGGATCAGAGAGCTGTACTGCTTATCCGAGTGGAAATTATTCAGAGTTACCTGGAGGCACACTTTGGTAGCCATCAGTTCATTATTATTGCTAGTTTTACTGATATTCATAAAAATTATGAAGGCTTTTCTAAATGCCAAATGGATCAGAAATCCTTTTAAGTGTATAATATTCTTTTTAAAAGCCATGGGTTTAAAATAAGAGGAGTCTGTGTGGGGTTTCCCCTTTACCTGCACCTTGGATTGCAGTTGTAACCCTTCCTCAAGAATCTGCTTCTCAAGCACAAAAATATGAGGAGTACCCTGATAAAAGGGGGGATTTTGAACAGATGCTGCTCCTGGGTGGGGGTTTGGGGCCAGGGGATGTCCCCTGTCCCCAGCCTCAGATCCTCAGGTGTTGATGTGCACACTGCTCAGCCTGAGAATGTGAGGACAAGTCAGCTGCACTTGGGTGCAACCTATCTCCTCTCTACTCAACTGGCCTGCCTGACTGGTTTTTTTATGATTATTTTTTATTCTGTCTCCAGTTAGGCAATACAGTTGCCTGTTAGAAATATTGCCCTGGGCTGCCAGCTCAGCCAAGGAGAAAAGCGGGTGTGTGTTACCCAGGGAGGATGGGCATCATCACCCCCTCACCCTCCCTGGGGTGGGCACCCCTCTCCTTCCCCTCCCTAACCCTCTGCCATCCAACAGGAGCATCCTTTTGAGGGAATTTTCTTAATTTTTCTTAATTTTCTTTCATTTTCCTGACCCCTCCCTCTGCAGCTCTCCCACACCCTCACTGGAGGTTGTTTGACCAGAGTGGGTGAATTTAAGCCCAGCCCGTAGTTTGGGATCATTAACCATCAAGGTGCCCCTGGGAAGAAGCAAAAAGTATTTGGGAAAATTTGCTAACAGACTCTAATGACTTAATAATCCCTGCTGGAGAGAGCCTGGCAGGTTATGTGAATGTCAAGTTTCCTTACTCTGCCCAGAGCTGGCTCCTGGTTATGTAATGGGGGGGTGTGAACTCCAACAAGGGGGGAAAAGGGAAGACAAAGGAAAGCACGGACCCATTCCCATGTGGGATGGAGAGGGAGCAGGGATAGGTGTCAGCCAGGAGCCTCATCAGCCTGGGCACAGCTGGGCTTGAGGGGCACAGCAGATCCCACTCTCAGCTCCAGGGATGGATCAGGGCCCAGCCAGCATTCCTGGATGTGCCAGGTCCAGCAAAAGCACCTGAGAGACCCCAGGGGACACGAGGGGTGATGCTGGTCAGCCCTGCTGTGCTGTGCTGGGGAGGAAGGGAGGGCACAGGGCAGACACACAGCCCTGAGCAGGCTCTGGCACAGCACCAGCCCTGATCCTTCTGTCAGGCATGGTCACTTCATGCTGCCCCAGCTGGCCAGGTTGTCATTCCTGATGGAGCTCCTGATTTGGGGACACAGGACACACAGCTGGTCAGGAATCTGCTCTGTGGTCCTTAGAGGTGGTGACTTGAGCTCTGAGCATCCATCTCAGCTTGCAGCAAGAATTGGACAGGGAAGGTGGCCGCTAAAAGCTCTGCCTCCTCTCAGCCAAGGCTGGCTGGAGTGGGAATGCTGTCCCATTTTGGGGAGGCTGTCAGGAATGCTCCCCTTTGCCTGGCTAAGGGCTGAGCGAGGCTCATCGTTTGTGGGGTCTTTCCTTGAGTAAGAAGGAAATCCAGAGCTGCTGAGCTGTACTATGGTTTAAAACACTCTTTGCACTACCTGACACACCCATGACAGCGGGATGGCCTGTCCTGGAGGTGCCATCCTGCTGGGAAGCTGAAGCAAAGCAGGGAGGAGCTGCATCCGCATCCCGCAGCCGAGACGAGGCGCGGGGGCATCACCGCCTCCTTCCCCGTGGAAGCGAACCCTCCCGGGGCTCCCTCCGCTCAAGCTGCGGCTTGCCTGCCATCAATACTGTTCAAACAAGCCCGGTGGCAGACGTAGCTCGGGGCCAAGTCGCGGGGCAGGCGGCGGGGAGCAGCCCGGCCCGGCCCGGCTCCAGCCGGGGCTGCGGGAGGTCCGGGCGGACGCGTGGGTGCCGCCGGCACCGTGTGCCAGCCGGGCTCTGCCAGCCGGGCTCCGCCAGCCCGCGGCTTTTCCTCCGCACCTGCGGCCACTTTGAACCCCGGCCTCGGCCCGGAGATGCCGGAGATGCGGGAGAAAACGTGGGAGAGCCGAGCAGCCGCTCCCCAGCCCGTGCTTTTGTTGCGCATTCCGCGGGAGATGCTCCTCCTGGCAAAGGGGCATCCCGGGATCTTAACTGCAGTTCCAGGCTGGATGTGCTACTCTCTTCCTCCCTCCTGCTTTTTTTTTTTTTTTTTTGTTGAATTCCCCATAAGGAATGTGGGGAGGATGCAAGGGTGCTCCCTGCAAGAAGTGTGGGGAGGATGCAGGGATGCTCCTTGCAAGGCACCCATGCAGAGCACCCAGTTTTCCTGCTGGGAAGCCACTGTGGCTGTGAGGGAGAATGCAGGCAGCTCCACACACTCCTCCAGGGGAAAAAAAATAAAAAATGCAGACAGAAAAAAAAAAAAAGAAAAAAGGAAAAGGCTTCTGAAGCTTAGAGCTGGATATTTATACACTTGACATAAAGGATATTTCTGCATTGAAGTAATAAGCGTGACTCAGTAAACCAATGGGGAAAGGGTGTTCCCTTTGCAGCAAAACCTCAAAAGATCAAAGAGCTCCATGAACAGTTTAACATTTCGAATGTTAAAGGAATTGGGTTCCCCTCCCTCTCCCCTTCACCCCTCCTTCAAGTTTTGAGAAATAACTGGTTTGATCTTAGCTGGGAAGGGAATGTTTCAGCAGCTCTGGGGATGCGTGGTGCTGGCTGGGCTGGAGCACCAAGGTCATGGCGTGTGTGACCAGGACCTGGCTCCCTGCTCGGGGACATCCAGCTCTGCCTGGGACAGGGACAGGCCTTGGGGCTTCCCATTCCACAGCTGAGCTCATGCTGGTTTATGGAAACTGCCTTTTCCCAGATTTCACTGCGCTCTTCCCTTGGAAAAGCAAATCCTGCTATTTTTGTGGCTCTGTCCAGTGGTGGGGAGATCTTGGGGCTGGTTCCTGTCCTCTGCCAGCAGCCAGCAGCAGGAACTGGTGCTCCAGTGGGAATTCCACGTTGGATATTCCCCAGGGAGGGATCCAGCCTGGTCAGTGGCTCTCAGACACACGTGCTTCCCTGGGATCGATAGGCTGGAGTAATATATTGTGCCGAGATAACAAATCACCCAGCTTATTGGGTCTTAATTAAGCCTCTTTTATCTCCCTGACAGCCCCACACCTGGGCTATGGCCCCGGCAATCCGTGGTGGCCGTGGGGACGCCGCGCCGGAGCCGGGGGATTGATGAGGCTCTGCTGGGTGGAATTACCTCATTGTGTTCGTGCCACTTGGGGCCATCCATCTCCTGCTGGCTCCCCCTTTCCCCACCCCACAGCCAGAGCAGCGGGCACTGCCCTCCTCCCCAGAGCCTGGTGGGTGGCACTGCCCTCCTGGCCAGAGCCTGGTGGGTGGCACACGGCCAGGGGATGTCCCCAGAGATGGAGGAGCTGGGGGAACTGGCCAGTTTGGACTAAGCTGGTGGGTTATGGATGCAGTTGTTGTGGCCTGACAGCAGAAATGAAGACCTCCATCACCATAATGCATTGTCAGGCTGCGAGCTCAGCCTCCCCCCGAGATGAATGAATGCAATATCTCTGCCTGCCAGGGGGGAGGAAGGAGGAAGAGAAGGGAAGGAGGCTCTGCCTCTGGGCTGCAGGCAGAGCTGCTGGTTGTGAGGCTGGAGAAGAAAAGGCATTTTTTATTTGCCAGGCAGGGGCTGAGGGTGTCTGATCCCCGTGGAGCCCGTGACAGACACGCTGACACTGAACCAAGGGCTGCAATGCTGCTGGGATGGGTTCATCTGCCACTGCAGCAATCTTGCACCCATGCTGCTGCCAGCTGAGGCACCAGGGCAATTTATTGTGACAGATCAACCCCAATTTCAGCTCATGTAACCCAAGGATGGAGGGGAACCATCCAGACCTGGGAGGCCCACGCCACTGGAAGCGCGTGTTCCCCAGTCTGAGGCACGGCTGCATTCAGTCATTGGAAAGTAGGACAGGCTTTACTCTGAAGTCTGACTGCTGCTGCACTGACTTGGAGTGAAATAATGAGGGCTGGGAGTTGCAGGAGACTCACAGCTGAGCAGCCAGCTCCTGCAGGACCCTCTCTTTCTGCAGCATCACCCTTAGGTGGATTCTTAAATCCTCTTCCACCTTGGACTCGTCCTTCCTGGCAGGCACAGGGCAGCAGGAGGCATCTCTGCTGTGCACCCTGGCACTGGGGCAGGCTGGTAAAGGCATTTCCATTACCAAAACCAGCTGGAAATGACACAGATATTCCCAATATTCGGGTCACACTGTGGTCATAGGTTAATTTTGTGACCATGGGAAAAATTAGTTTGGATTTCTCCCTTTCCCAGCATATGATGAGCCACTGGAACAGGGAAGTGCAAGTACAGTTCAGTGAGCACCCAGGTGATGCTTTTGGTCATATGGATCAGTCCTGGAGTTGGACTTGATGATCCTTTTGGATCCTTTCCAACCTGAGATGCTCTGTGAAACAGCAGTGCCCATATCCACCCTCTCCTAACAATTTCTGACACTTCCAAGAGCAGTTGCAAGGTGCAGAGTGGGAACTGTGCTCTGACAGGGCAGACATCACATGTTTGCAAATAGTCACTTAAAGCAAGAAAAGAAGGTTCTGAGCTGAAGGACAGGGAGCCAATAATTCATCTGAGTGCTCAACAAAGTCCAGAGTACTCACATTACACCAAATCCAACCAAAGGGCAACACCCTTCTCCTGTTCCTGAGTTTTCATGGCTATTTACAGGTTTTTGGATGAGCATGAGAAAGTTGATATAGGAATGGCCAAATCCCATAAGCTGTGGGTAAAACCTTCCCCTGCAGACTGCTCCAGTGATGTTGTTAAAGCCATTCACAATGGGGTTTCCCCATGATAGAAGGTTGTTCCTGATCTCTGACAGAATTCCTCAGCAAGGACAGAATTCCTCAGCAAGGACAGAATTCCCCTCCACGCTGTGGGATGTTGGAGTCTGGGCTCTGCTCAGCTTTTGGCTTCCCCTCCTGCTGCTCTGGGGGTGGTGGGGTGTGATGGGCAGGGCTCAGGGGGGGATCAGAGCAGCCCCACCAGCTCAAACAGCAGGATTAGACACTCGTGCCCAAAGTGAAGCCAGGATTAGACACTCGTGCCCAAAGTGAAGCCAGGATTAGACACTCGTGCCCAAAGTGATGCCAGGAATAGACACTCATGCCCAAAGTGATGCCACTGGGCCCAGGAAAAACCCCTCACACCATGGCACAGGTATCTCTTATCTCTGCACTCCTTTCCCAGCCTTGTATCACTAATAACTGAGCTGTCACATCAGCCACGTGGCCACTGTGTCATTTTTTGTCCTCTCCCTCTCCTTCCCACTGAACTCCCAGGCTCTCCCCAAGCACAGGATGCTGCCAGAGACCCCCCAGCCCTGCTTTTCCTCTTGGCTGGGGCTGTTGCTCTGAGTTTTTCCCTGGAAGGTGAGGCCAGCCCTGTTCAGAGCCCGTCTCCATGGCTGATCTACGATGCCCCTGTAATCTCCAGTGACATAAATTTCACTCCTGTTTGTCTCCCCGTGTCACATCCTTCTTGTGCCGTGTCTGTTATTGTGTCAGGCCTTGCCTGGTGTTTCAGCATTTTCCCTTGTTTGTCTTCTTCACCTGAGGAACTCCATTATGGGATGTAACAGCTTTAATAGCTTGTAAATGGGAGACTGGAGATTTTATGCTTCAGGGAGTACCAGCCATGGCAGCTACTATTCAGGAGTGGCCTTTGCCAGTGTTTAGTACCTAAACTGGCATTTTCATCCAACTTTCTTTCAAAAAAAAAGGAAAAATATCTCGTATAAAGTTGTCAATCCTTATCAGAGGTGAGGTGTGTCCCTGCTGGGATTTGGAGATGGAAGCTGGGACAGACTGGTGTGACTGGGAGCAGATGGTGGCTCCTCTCCACATCCAGCAGCAGTGCTGGGTTTGTCCCTGTCACCTGCACTGATCAGCCTTGAACCAGGGCTTGAGATGTCCAGCTTTGCCACTCTTTTTCCAAAATCCTGCCCTGTGCCTGGTGGGGCTGCAGCCTTGGCTTCTGGAAGTGGCTGTTTGACTTTCCCTCATCAGCGCAGAGCAGCGTGTGCTGCAACCAGGATCTAATTAAGCTGGCTAATCTGAAGGAGGTACTACATCTCCATGGAAAACTGCTTCAGTTTGGCTTCTCTGAATAATAAACAAAGCACTTGGGCAGATGATAGGGTATTTAAGTGTTTACTCTTCAGAGCATTAAGTGCTAAATTTGTTTTTAGCTCCCCTATGAAAAGCCCTTGCAGAGTAAAAGCACACAAGGGTCTCAGTCATCCCTCACAGTTTTCCTCCACTCCTGCTGTGTCCAGGGGAGAGCCTGGCTGTGCAGCAGCCAGCAGCACCAACCTTTAGGATCCCAGGTTTAATCTGCTGGCAAGGAGCAGGGGATAAAGCAGAGCCAAGCCCCAGATCCACCCATGGGGATGCTGTGAGCAGAGCCAGCCCAGGCAGGGGGCTGTCTTCAGTTACTCCAAACTGCCGTGGCCATCCTCTTCTTTTTTAATCCATTCCATCCATCACTTAGTGTAATAAATTCCCTAAATGGAAAAGATAGAGACAAAAACCTCCGAGTGAGCCAGAGCACAGATCTCATTTCTCCTGCTTCCTCCTCCTTACTGTGACACGGCTCTTATGGCAGCTGAGGCTTGGGATGAGGGACCTGGGCAGGATCTGGCCAGGAGAACGTGGAAAGGGAAGGAAAAAGGGCACTGGGATGGCTCACGAGTGGAGAGGTTGTCCCAGCCCACGTGGGGCTGTGATGGGCTGTGCTGGTCACATCTGGCCACTGCTGGCCAGAGACCACGGCAGGGAGGCCTTGGGGGCTGAACTCGCTTTAGAAAGGGAGCACAAAACCAACAAAACAACTTTCCATTTCTAAAGCTTGAAGGGGTTTGCACCCTGCCATGCCAGGACAAAGGGAGAATTAGCAGCCAGCGAAGAGAAAAACAACACAAAGCCACATCAGTGTCAAGAAGCCAAAAAGCCTTTTTCCTTCTTTTTCCTTCTTTTTCCTCCTTTTTCCTCATTTTTCCTCCTTTATTTTCCTTTTTCCTCCTTTTCCCTCCTTTTTCCTCCCTTTTCCCTCCTTCTTCCTCCTTTTTCCTCCTTTTTCCTCCTTTTTCCTCCTTTTTCCTCCTTTTTCCTCCTTTTTCCTCCTTTTTCCTCCTTAATGCCGGGTCCGGCTCTAACGCCTCCTGTTGTGGACGCGGGTTTGGCTCTGCAGCACTTTGCATTTGTCTGCCTGTGCCTGGGCTCAGCTCTCCCCGCTGCTGCTTCAGCTGTGAATTTTTAAACCAATTTTGACACATCAAAACCGATGCAGGATGACTCAGAAGTTTTCAGACAGAACTTTCTCCTTGCAGCAGGGGAAGGAGGGGGCGCGTGCATATTTAGCAGCAACCGCCTCCTTTAAATCGACCTTTTTTTCTTTCTCTTTCTTTTTCTTTTTATTTTTTTTTCTTCCAGAAGAATATTATGGTTCAGGCAAATTTGGGATGTGTCTGAACATGCTTCCCGTCCACATCATGGATTCAATTACAACGCAACACTTTGCAGATTTCTGTTAAATTTTAACTCGTTTCACATGGGTTGGGTGAACTTTGCCTGACATTTGGAAGCAGGCAACTTGTGTCATCAGGTTACACTCACACTTATCTCTGCAAACATATCCTTGTACCCAGCCCAGCACCAGCACAGCCGTGGATGGCATTAATTGGACCTGAAATGTGCTTTCCTGGGGCACTTGGCTGCTGCACGCTCAGGGAGGGCAGGTGTCACCTTGTCCCTGCACTGCTGACCATGTGCTTGGGCATTTGTGTGGGATGCACAAGGGCTGGCCATGGACAGAAATTGTGGCAATGTGGTCTTGCTGGGAGGTTTTGGTGAAGGGCAGAGCTGGAGCTGTGAGAAGAGGAAGGCTTTGAGATGATCTTGTTGCATGCCAGCCTCCAAATTGTGGGGATGCACCATGGCAAAGACAAGGGGATGCAGCTGGTGGCCCCAAAACCTGGGCAATCCCACAGCTCCATGGCAAAGCAGTGGAGAGGGGCCTCTCTTCTGTCCCCAAAGCCAGGCAGGGGCAGCATGGCTGGATCACTCTTGCAGGATCAACCTGGCCATTCCCTGCTCTCCTACACTGCACCGAGCCATGGAAACCTAGCACTGAACATCTCCTTTGAGCAGGAGGTCTTTGAGATGGCTGAAAACCCAGTCTGATCAAAGCCTGGCTGCTCTCCTGGTGCCAGGCATCCTCAGGGGGAAGAGGGAAATATTAAAACCCCAAGATCAGTCAGTGGCTGGTTCTTACTTGAGCTGCACCAAGTGACCGGCGCTGCTGATCAAAGGCCTCGCCACTGTTGTTTTAAAGGTGACATTAACATTTAAGGAGCTTTTGAAAGCCCTGGCTTGCAATAAAAGGCCAGACACTCAGTCACAGAGCAACTCAAACGCAAGTTTAATGATAATGAAACAGCCTTTTGTTCTTAAGCTCAAAGAAGAACCACAAACCTATTTATAGTGTTTATAATAAGGGCTGCGAAGCCTTTTGCACACAATCCAGCACACCAGTACCTGCGAGTTACCCGGGCATCCTGGGAGGGTGCAGGGAGATTTTTCTGCTTCTCCTTGGCTTCCAGGCACAACTGCCACGCTTCCTTCCAGGCAGTGATGCCAGGCTCTGGCCAGCAGTGCTGGGAGGATGCCTCTGCCTGGTTGTGAGGCTCTGCCAAGCCCTGATGCCAGCCTGGGATCCATGAGCGTGTCCCCAGCCCAGGTGGCGTGGCATGGCATGGTGCAGTTGGCACAGCACAGCTTGGCATGGCTCCTCATGGCATATTTTGGCACAGCCCTTGCTGCTCATCCCATTCAGGACTTGTTCCCACCTGGAGCCCCCTGCACGGCTGTGTTTTGGTCCCCATTGGCACATCAGGCACCAGAGCTCTGTTTTACACCATTCTTCCCTCTCTGCAGCCCCATCCCTCTGCCTGCACCCTCCCAAACTCCTCCTGGATGTTCTCTGGTGCAGAGCAGACCCAGGTGGCTGCGCCTGCTGATCCCCTCTGCTCTTGGATCCAGATCTCCAGAGAACCAGGCACATTTGGCAACGTGTACAGGCAGCCACGGGGTGCTGGGGGCTCAGTGCTCACAGCCACCAGCCTTCTGCTGCCACCTGGGTTATAAATAGCCTGGAAATGGGATCTGAGCAGATAGGAGCCACGGCTGGGTAAGAAAATCCTCCTCTCCCTGCACTGGGTCTGTTTTGTCTCTCACTGTGAACCTCTTTGCTTTATGGCTCCCAGCCCTGCAGCAGCTCCTGTGCTTCACCTCGGAGCTCCAGTTTGGGCAGTGGCTGGTGCCTTCCCTGCCACAGGCCATTGGAAATATCCAGCCAGTTCCCTCACCCTGCAAAGTCCTGGAGAGCCTCTGCTCCACTGTACAGACATGTTTTTATGGCAGTGTGTTACATCAAAGATCTTTTTTTACGCCTCCTCACCCTCCTAGATGTGGTAAATAGTGCTGGGTCCTGATCACATGCATTCCCTGAGCAGGGAAAGAGCTGGGGAGCCAAGCAGGAGCAGGAGAGGGAGGTTTGTTCATTTGGCTCCTCAAGGGCTCTGGCAGGTTCAGAGGTTCCAGCAGAAGGAGGGGTGCAGGATCAATATCCTACCACGCTGCCCCAAATCCTTCCTGCCCACAGCATTGTCCCACAGGGAATTCCCTCTCCTGCCTCTTGCAGTGGTGACCCAGGATTAATATTTCTGTTTTCCAGAGGGTTGAGGAGGCACTGCACTCTGAGACCTTGCTCTACACTCTGTCTCCTGCACCTGGTTGAGAGCTCCCTGAGCCAGGATGCTCCCAGAGCTGGGATGCTCTCAGATTCTGGATGCTCTCAGATCTGGGATGCTCCCAGAGCCAGGATGCTCTCAGATTTTGGATACTCTCAGATCTGAGATGCTCCCAGAGTCAGGATGCTCTCAGATTTTAGAAGCTCTCAGATTTTGGATGCTCTCAGATCTGGGATGCTCCCAGGGTCAGGATACTCTCAGATTTTAGAAGCTCTCAGATCTGAGATGCTCCTAGAGTCAGGATGCTCTCAGATTTTAGAAGCTCTCAGATTTTGGATCCTCTCAGATCTGAGATGCTCCCAGAGTCAGGATGCTCTCAGATTTTGGATGCTCTCAGATCTGAGATGCTCTCAGCATGGTGGTCATTGTCTCAGAGCCCAAGCTGGGAGCCAGGATCTCCCCTTTGCTTTCTGAGGGCATGGGCAGCCAAATCAATTAGCAATGGGAATGTGAGGGGGTGGGGGAGGCAGCAAGGCAGAGCTGGAGAGCTGGAAGTGACCCGGACCCAGGGAACAGATGCAACTCATAACGTTAACGAGGGGTTTTCCCCTCCCCAAAGGCACTGCACTCTTGAGAACAGGGGGTTTTCTATCCCATGGCAACACCAAGCAGGGAAAAAATGGGCCTGGCTTTTATTTCATTTTTTTTTGTCCTTTACAGGAATCGCAGGCAAACAAAAGCCCTGAACAGATTTATCATTTTTCTTTCTCCCCCACCCCCTCCTTTTCTTTCCTTTTATATTTTTTTAAAATAGGGTTAGAACAAGATGGATGGTTCCCCAGGCCCGGGGAATGAGCAGATCGAGGCAACCCTGTCGTCTCTGGCATCCCATTAAGCCAAGCTCTGCGAGGAGGCCACGCAGGACTTATTAAATTCCCCCCAGCCCAGACCCCAAACCCTATCCCCAGCACGGGGCTGCCCCAGCTCAGCCACCTGAGTCCCACCTCACCTCCCACCTCCAGCAGCTCTCCTGCATCCCCCCCAGAGCATCCCCAGCCCCTCATCAGCCCGGGAAGCAGCTCCATCCATTCTTGTCAGCCCAGGCTGATTTGTCACCGCTGGGGTGACAAGTGCTTGTATGGCTCTGTCAGCCCCTCTGCAGCCTGGCCTGGGCCCCCTGCAGCAAAGCCAAGGGTCCCCCCAGGGAAGGGGCTGGGGGCAGTGGAGGGGGGCACGGCCAGCCCCGACCTACCCCTGACCCAGGGGCTGCTGGGGCTGGGGAAATGTAGGGATGGAGGGGCAGCAAAAAGCAAAAAAAAGGGAGAAAAAGGGAAAATAAGGAGGTAGAAAGATAATCTGTGCCCTGCTAGGGGTGCACAAGGCAGGCAGGGAGGATGCTCCTCATCCTCATCCTCATCCTCACCAGTACTGATATATTTCCACTTTAATACTTAACAAGGCTTGAAATCCCTGACCCAGAGGCCTGGAGAAACGCAGCCATGGAGGGGCTGCACAAAGGGAAAAAAGGGGGGAAAAAGAAAAAATAAGGGGGTAGAGAGATAATCTGAGCCCTGCTAGGTGTGCACAGGGCAGGCTGAGGTGGGCAGGCAGGGAGGATGCTCCTCATCTTCATCCCCATCCTCACCACTTTAATACCTAACAAGGCTTTAAACCCCTGACCCAGGGGCTGCTGTGGCTGGAGAAATGCAGTGATGGAGGGGCAGCACAAAGGGAAAAAAGTGGGGAAAAAGGAAAAAAAAAGGGGGTAAAAAAATAATCTAAGCCTTGTTAGGTGTGCACAGGGCAGGCTGAGGTGGGCAGGCAGGGAGGATGCTCCTCATCTTCATCCCCATCCTCATCCTCACCACTTTAATACCTAGCAAGGCTTTAAACCCCTGACCCAGGGGCTGCTGGGGATGGGGAAATGCAGTGATGGAGGGGCAGCACAAAGGGAAAAATAAAGGGGTGGAGAGGTAATCTGAGCCCTTCCAGGTGTGCACAGGGCAGGAAGGGAGGATGCTCCTCATCCTCATCCCCATCCTCACCAGCACGGATATTTCCACTTTAATACTTAACAAGGCTTTAAAACCCTTCGGCAGCCGGAGTTTGTTCTCGGCGATAAATTTTGAATAGCTCATAAATTATGGACAGCACACGGTGTGTGTGTGTCTGGGAGCAAGGGCTGGCCCCAGATTGCTGCTCCGTGGTGTGAAGCTGTGCTGGCATCCCCAGGAAGTGGATCTGGGGTAGAACATTACTGGGATCAGCTCACATCCCAAAGCTCGGTCACGTCTGCCTCACACCTCCCAGAAATCATCCCCCAGCAGGCAGGAACCACAGGGCAGAGCTCCAGGGGAGCAGAGCAGTGCCCAGCACCTCTGTCCCCCCCTTTGTGGGTGTATATAGCCAGGGATATATGGATATATGGAACTATGGATATATGGATATATATAGCCAGGGATATATGGATATATGGGTGTATATAGCCAGGGATATATGGATATATGGATATATATGGCCAGGGATATATGGATATATGGATATATGAATATATGGATATATATAGCCAGGGACATATGGATATATGGGTGTATATAGGCAGGCATATATGGATATATGGATATATATGGCCAGGGATATATGGATATATAGCCAGGCATTTATGGATATATAGGTATATATAGCCAGGGATATATGGATATATGGGTGTATATAGGCAGGCATATATGGATATATGGGTATATATAGCCAGGGATATATGGATATATGAATGTATATAACCAGGGATATATGGATATTTGGGTATATTTCGCCAGGGTTCTATGGATCTATGGATCTATGGATATATGGATATATATAGCCAGGGATCTATGGATCTATGGAGATATATATATATATGTGTATATATATATATATATATACACACATACACATATATATATATATATGGGATATATGGATATATAAATAGCCAGGGATATATGGATATATATAGCCAGGGATATATGGATATAAGGATATATTTAGCCAGGCTTATATGGATAAATGGATACATGGATATATGGGTGTATATAACCAGGGATATATGGATATTTGGATATATATAACCAGGGGTCTGTGGATATATGGACATATATAGCAAGGGATATATGGATATTTGGATATATATAGCCAGGGATATATGGATATATGGATATATGGATGTATATATCCAGGGATATATGGATATATGGATATATGGTTATATATAGCCAGGAATATATGGATATAAGGATATGTGGATATATATAGCCAGGGATATATGGATATATGGATATATATAACCAGGAATATATGAATATAAGGATATATGGATATTTGGATATATATAGCCAGGGATATATGGATATATGGGTGTATATAACCAGGGATATATGGATATATATAGCCAAGGATATATGGATACATGGATACATGGATATATGGATATACATAGGCAAGGATATATGGATATATGGATATATTTAGCCACCAGCACACTCACAGGGTGGAGGGGTCAGGTTGCCCAGCTCCTGTTGGCAGCAATCCCCCAAGCAGCCCAGCTCCAAACCAAACATGGCCTTGCCACAAGACCCACAAACTCCAGCTAAAATCCCTGCAAACTACAAGCCCTGGATCCCACAGAAACCCCTCAGCTCTGGGGCTGGAGGGGATCCACCCTGCACAAAAAATCCAGCCTGGGAGAGGTGATTTCATTCATAGCAACGCTGAAAGCCAAAGGGGGCTGTGCATTGGGCCTTTCCCACTTTTTCCCTGGCACAGTAATTAGGTTACAGCACAGCTCCAGCTGTATTCCAAAGCTCTGATGTCCAATAAATGTGTACAACGTTCATATATGTGCCTGCAGTATATAAAGGCTGGAGGAAAAGGGCCAGTTTTCACTACATTAATTCATAAAGCAGGTCAGGCTGGTCTGGCCCTTTACCTCACTTGTTATTTCTATTTATTAGTAATATTGATGTTTCAACCAGGGAGCAGGACCCTATTGAGCCAGCTTTAATATCAGAAAAGATTTAGCAGGAGAGCTCTCTGGAATGAAGCAACAACCCCAACACTGAGCTCCTGCATCGTGCAGCTCACAAACACTGTTATTGTTATTTCTGATAATGTTTTCTTTTGTATTTTGCTTCTGTGGCAGACCCAGAATCTCTGCTTACACGTGGACATGTCAAAGTCCAGCTGCACCCTCATCAGGTTATTAAAAAGCTCTGTCAGGATTGAAAACTGATGAGGTTTGAATGTTGTGGAGCCATGGTGATAACAGGGCAGGTACCCACTGGTGTGATGAGGTGATGTGAGCTCTGTAATTACCTGGGGGGGTCTGGAAGGGCTGCAGGTGTGGGCAGCAGGACAGGGACAAGGACAAGGACAGGGACATGACAGCCCCTTGTCCACAGAGACCTGGACACATTTCTCCCCATTTTTCTCCTCAACCTTTTATTGTTTCGGCCACGTCCCTGCTGATGCTGCAGCACCCGATGGAGAAACCTGACCACCAACAAAATTCTGGGTAAAACTGAGCTGTGGCTGCAGAACCAGGCATTATTTGGGAGCAGCAGGAGTGAGCTTGCCTGGCATCAAAGGCTGCACATCTGGCAGCTCTGGGGATGGATCCCTGCCCAGGGCAGCACTCTGGAATGGCACCCATGGGTGCCCCTGGGACTGGCACCCACCTGAGCCTTGCTTCCCACACAGGGAAGGTGTTTAGGCTGAATTAGGGAATGATCACACACTCAGAAGGCCAAAAGTAAGTTTTTAAGCCCAGCCCACTGGAGAGGGATACAAAGGCCAGAGCCACATCTAACCCAGCTTCAAACTCAGTGCCTGCTGAGATGCTGAGCCAGAGCCAGCCTTGAGTGAGCCAAGATACACTCACTTAACCAGGGTTCATCTGGCAAAAAACCCTGGAATCATTGATTCTGGAGAAAAAGCAGGCATGGGAAATAAAACTGTCCTGGTCCTTGCCTTCCATGTTCCCCAGCAATGCTGGAAAACTTCAGCAGCAGAAGTGAGGAGAGGCCAACCTTTCCTGCCTCCAGCCCATCTCCCGTGGCTGATGCTGAGTTTGGGTCTGGAAGTGGAGGATTCCTGTTCTGCCAGGCAGCAGGGCCCTCTATGCACCTTTATTTTTTGAATTCCTTTAGGATGATAATATTTCCTACAGCGTGGTGAGCCACAGACTGTGTTTCAGTGATGCACCCAACAGCAGGACAAAAACTGCTTGGAGCAGCAGCAAACCCAGAGGTTCTCAAAGAGCCACAGGAATTGTGACCTGTCTTTCCCATCCATGGCCAGGGAATCACTGTTCCCATCACTGTCAGGCTGTGCCAAAAACTCTGGGATTTCTTGTGTTTGTGGAGCAGAGTTGTGCCAGGGGTACAAACCCCTGAGAGCTGAGGTCGGTGCTGGGGGAGGAAACCAAGAGATTTCAAAAAATTTCAGGAAAAGACTCTTGGAATTCCAACATTGCTTGCTAAGCAAGACCTCAGGGGTCAGACCCAGCTCTTGGTGACGCTGCCACAAAATCTGAGTGAAACTGGGAGAATCAGCCAAGGTCACTCCAGGCTGGGCAGTGACGTCCGACTTCCCATCGTGTAAATGGCAGCAGAATCAACCCCCCCGTCCCCAAAGCTGCTCTCCATCCCCCCTCCCATATCTCTTTTGAAATATTTATGTTGGATTGTCCCATGATTTACACTGGAAATCCCTGAGCTGCCTCTCTCTCCCAGAAACATGCAGCCTCAGCAGCTGGCAGTCAGGATTCCAGGATGCATCCAGGAGAGCAGGCACGAGAGCTGCACAGGGGAATGACCCAGGCCTTGCTTTTCCAAAGCACTTTTGGGGGTGTCACAGGATTTGGGATGTCCCAAAATGGGCAGGATGAGAGGAGAACAGGGCAGGGGTTGTGCCCCCAGATCCACTCACAGCATCCTGGGCAACCACAGCCCCCCATGTCTGCTCCTCTGGGGGTGTGACACAGCCCAGAGGGAATTTTTCTGGTGGACTTTCATTTTTGCAGGGAAATTCCAAATGGCTGAAATAACAGAGCAGAGAAAGCCTCCCGGGCTCTGGAGGAGGAGGAAATGGGGGATTGTGCAGTGCAGGGGTCAGGGCTTGGGGCAGTGGGAGAGAGCCAAGTTCAAGACCTCCTGCCTTGGGGATCATCCCAGTTTGAGGATGATTCTGGGCTTTTCATGGCAAATCCTGGGATCTTTTACCAACTGAGAAGAGGGAAAATAATCAGCATTTCCTCCAGCTGATGTGAGGGGTGGCTGTGCTGCAGTGCTGCCCCTGAGCTCAGAGGAGCAGGGCTCCTCACCAGCATCAAGGGCTGAATTACTTACACCTCGTGGCAGTGCTGGTGATTTTCCTGGCAACATTTTGCAGAGCCAGCTCCTTTTTTACTTACGGGAATACCCAAGGACACCTTAACAGACTCAGCGGGAACAAAGCAGGGATGGACCAGAACATCCCTCAGTGGAGCCAGTGCCACACCAGCGTGTGGGACAGCACAGGGAGGACCCTGGGGTGTCCCCAATGCCACAGCCAGGTCCCCATGGCCAGCCTGGCAGGAGGATGGAGCCCTTTTCCCCCAGCCCTGTGCTATTCACTGCTTGCTCTGCATCCTGGCCTCAGGGCACGGAGACTGGAGGCCATATGAGAGCGTGGTGATGAACATCTCGCCTGACCTACTTACAGCCCGGGCCCTGGGACCTTCTGGAATTCATCCTCTCACAAACACAACGTGTGATTTTAGGGCAGCAGAAATCCCTGCTGGATGGGGATGAGGGCCCAGCCTCTGCCAGAATCGCCGTGGCTGCCTCGGAGCAGATATCAATGCACAGGCTCCATTAGCAACTCTGATTGCCACTGATATGCTTCTCATTAGATCTCAGGCCTCACACATCATGATTTCATTTACAAGATGGTTTTTGTTTTCCCTTCTCTTAATTTGTCTCCCCGCCCCCCTCAAAAAAAAAAAAAATGAATCTCATTAAAACGTCACAATTGAGAGCAAATCGTGCCTTAATCCAACCTGCCAGGGAAGCCAATCACCCTGGAAAAAATCTCCTTGAAGTCTCCGTGCAGGGGCAGGCAGAGGGGGAGAATAATAAAAAGACATCAAATTAGGAGGTGCCGAGGCTTGTTTGAGCAGAGAGGAAGGGACTGTGGCTGCTGACAGGATAGTAATGCAAATCCCCTTTGGAGCACCCAGAGAATCAACCTAAATGGATTAATGTGAGGACAGAGAAGAAATTACTTTAGTTGTTTCCCTAATTCGATTCAATTTATTTTTATACAGCATTTCCATAGCGAGCATCTCGCAGCTGCGGCACCCAGAAGAGGAATAATACAGAAAGGCTCTTCTGGCAGGAGTGCTCAGCAGAACAGGCAGCACAGCAGAGGAAGGAATATGAGTGCTGGCCTTGAGGATTTGATTTGCCAAATCATCAGGAAATCACATGCCTTTTTTCTTTTTTTTTTTTTTTTTGCTCTCTCTCTCTTTGTTTGCTCCCAATTTTACTAATTTCCCCAGGCTTTCCTCAAACCATCTCCATAAATACCGAGGCTGATTCCAGCCTCACACTGCTTTTATAGCACTGTAACTCTGAGCTCACACTGCTTTTACACTGGTGCAGCTCCACTTATTTCAACCGAGTAAATTCCTGATTTATGTTTGTGGAAACGACAGCAGAAATAGGCCCATGGTTTTCCCTGGAGCAATGCCTGGCTCACACCGGGGTGGGGAAGAGGAAGATCAGGTCCCTTGCAATGCAAATGATGGAGAAAACTGACACTAAATTACTCCTGGACTCCAACTTTCAAAAAGACTTTTGCTTTCTTTTATAAAATGTTCTGTATTGTCACAATTAAAAATGGGAAGAGATCACCTGCAAGGGAGGGTGGACATGTGGTTGATGGAGGGTGGGTTGCTGTTCCCCTCTACTTTTTTGGGGAAAATCAGCACCTCTTCCTCACTCCAATTTCACTCATTTGTGCACAAGCTCTCCCTTGGTCTGTCCACCCAGAGCCTGGTGCTTTGGATTAAATTGAAATGTGGCCATCCATCAGGTCCTTTGCAATGCAAACGATGAAGAAAACTGACACTAAATTACTCCTGGACTCCAACTTTCAAAAACATTTTTGCTTTTTTTTTTAAATGTTCTGTATTGTCAAAGTTAAAAATGTTCTGTATTGTCACAATTAAAAATGGGAAGAGATCATCTGCAAGGGAGGGTGGACATGTGGTTGATGGAGGGTGGGTTACTGTCTCTCTCTACTTTTTTGGGGAAAATCAGCACCTCTTCCTCACTCCAATTTCACTCATTTGTTCACAAGCTCTTGCTTGGTCTGTCCACCCTGAGCCTGGTGCTTTGGATTAAATTGAAATGTGGCCATCCATCAGGTCCTTTGCAATGCAAATGATGGAGAAAACTGACACTAAATTACTCCTGGACTCCAACTTTAGAAAACATTTTTGCTTTTTTTAATAAATGTTCTGTATTGTCACAGTTAAAAATGGGAAGAGATCATCTGCAAGGGAGGGTGGACATGTGGTTGATGGAGGGTGGGTTACTGTCTCTCTCTACTTTTTTGGGGAAAATCAGCAGCTCTTCCTCACTCCAATTTCACTCATTTGTGCACAAGCTCTTCCTTGGTCTGTCCCAGAGCCTGGTGCTTTGGATTAAATTGAAGTGTGGGCGTCCTGTTAGCTTTAAAATATTTAAATGTAATCCTGGGGAATGCAATCCCTTTGGAGAGGGGTGGGAGAGGTCAGCCTGCAGCCCCACACCCCTCGTTAGTGCCAGCACTGTGGGGCCCTCTGCAAAGCCCTGCTAACAGAACTCTAATTAATTTATTTTTTAAGGCTACACACCAGGGAGCTGATCAATGCTTCGCCCTGAGGTCTGCTGTGTTTGGAGCACATATCACTGCCTTGATTTATTCCCTGTGATGTGGAGGGATGGAGGCAGCATCCCAATACCTCCCTCCCAAGCTGCTCCTGCCCCTGACAGGTGCAGCATCCTTTGAGCAACACCTCATCCCTGGTGGGGGCTCCTTTTCAAAGCAGCTCCCTGGATGGACATCAGACATTTCTGGGGTGATTTGGCCCCTGAATCCCTCCCCAAACCCTGCTGGGTGAGACCAGGCTGTGGCATCCAAGGGACCCTGAGCTGGGCTGCCCACCCTGGCAAGTGTCACCCTCCCCTGGTTCTGCTCACAGGGAAAATCCAGAGACTGGTGTAATTTATGGATGTGGCAGCCAGTGGTTTGTCATGGATTTAAGGAGTTTTCCCCTCTGTTTTTGCTCCAGGGGCAGAGATGGGGAGATCAAGGCAGGCTGGCAGCCAGCAGGGAAGTGACCTTTGCTGCTTTGGAAGTGATGGAAAGCCATCTTTACTCAGATGTGGGGCTGGTTTTGTGGCCAGGGGTCCCTCAGCTCCCACCAGCCCCTGAGGAGCTTTTTGAGGTGTGTGGTGGCCAAAGAGCAAATCCCTTGGGGCCAGAGGTGTCACCCCCAGCTCTCCTCTGCTCCAGCCCAGGTAAACACTGGTGTCCATGGAAGGTTCAGGGTGCCTTCATCCACCCTCCTGCTGCTGCTCCAGTCCTCCAGCAGACCCCTGGCTGGGCAGGCTTTGGGTGTGGAAGGCCAGGAAGAGAAAGGAAGAGGATTCAGATGCTTCATTCCCATTCCTGAGTGCCAGAACCCCCCTTGGCAAGCCCAGTGAGCATCACTCAGCGTGGCTGCATTGTTTTTGCAGGGTTGTGCTGATTTATTCTGGCTGAGGACACTTTGCCACGGTCCAGACTTCACACCCAGAGTGGCACCACTCCCCTGAGCCCCTCTCTTGCTGCTTTTTGCCTTTTTCCTGCTCCATGTTCTCAAAGGAAGAACCAACAGGACCCTCCCAAGGCTCTCTGCAGGGACCCTTTGCCCTCCCCAGCCAGCCCCAGGGGGATGAGATGCCACAACCTGACATCAGCAGAGTAAAATATGGCCCTGGCAGTAATCTGAGAGAATGTGATGGTAATTTGGGCTGGGGGGAGGAGAGGAGGAGGCATTGAAAAAAGGAGGCATTGAAAGTACACTTCCTTTCAGTGCATTGCTGGGAAGACCATTAGGAAAACCACTAGATTATTTTTCACATTCTTCAGTGCAAAACTACTGCATTTTATGGCCACTATCAATAACAGCTATCATATTACTAATGCTACAGTTGCCACATATATAATATTTAAATCACATTTGTGGCTGACAGAGACCTATGGATATTCTCCATCCCAACAGGCTATTACAGTTCATATCATGTCTGTCATATAAATATTATGAATCATTTCCCACTATCTTTATGGGGGCTACATTGACATCATCAAAAAAGGCTCTGGGTACTGCTGGATACTGCATATTTATATACACCTTATGTATATGTATGTGAATGGAGGGAGATTTATACCACAATCACGGGTAATAAATGCCCATGATAAAGCATATTATCTTCACACTTCATTTGCAAAGTGTTTTGTATGCAGGGACCAGGGGAAGGCCAGCAGAGGAGCTGTGTCTGAGTGACTGAGTCACATCCTCAAGAGCCCTGGTGTGAATCAGGTGCTGAGCAGGCTGGGCTGAGCTCCAGCTGCTGCCCTGGCACTGCTTGGGTTCCTGAGCTTCCATCAGTGAGGGTTTGGCTGCTGTGGCACTGCCAGGGTGGGAGATGCTCTGTGAACCCCAGCCTGGGTTCCTGAGCTTCCATCAGTGAGGGTTTGGCTGCTGTGGCACTGCCAGAGTGGGAGATGCTCTGTGAATCCCTGCCTGGGTTCCTGAGCTTCCACCAGGCAAGGTTTGGCTGCTGTGGCACTGCCAGGGTGGGAAATGCTCTGTGAGTCCCTGCCTGGGTTCCAGGGCTCCCACCAGGGAGGGTTTGGCTGCTGTGGCACTGCCAGAGTGGGAGATGCTCTGTGAATCCCTGCCTGGGTTCCTGGGCTCGAATCAATGAAGGTTTGGCTGCTGTGGCATTGCCAGGGTGGGAGATGCTCTGTGAGTCCCTGCCTGGGTTCCTGGGCTCGAATCAATGAAGGTTTGGCTGCTGTGGCACTGCCAGAGTGGGAGATGCTCTGTGAATCCCTGCCTGGGTTCCTGGGCTCCCATCAATGAGGGTTTGGCTGCTGTGGCACTGCCAGAGTGGGAGATGCTCTGTGAATCTCTTCCTGGGTTCCTGAGCTCCCACCAGGGAGGGTTTGGCTGCTGTGGCACTGCCAGGGTGGGAGATGCTCTGTGAACCCCAGCCTGGGTTCCTGAGCTCCCACCAGTGAGGGTTTGGCTGCTGTGGCACTGCCAGAGTGGGAGATGCTCTGTGAGTCTCTGCCTGGGTTCCTGAGCTTCCACCAGGCAAGGTTTGGCTGCTGTGGCACTGCCAGGGTGGGAGATGCTCTGTGAATCTCTGCCTGGGTTCCTGATCTTCCACCAGTGAGGGTTTGGCTGCTGTGGCACTGCCAGGGTGGGAGATGCTCTGTGAATCCCTGCCTGGGTTCCTGAGCTTCCATCAATGGGGATTTGGCTGCTGTGGCACTGCCAGGATGGGAGATGCTCTGTGAGTCTCTGCCTGGGCCCCTGAGCTTCCACCAGTGAGGGTTTGGCTGCTGTGGCACTGATGCTCTGTGAATCCCACAGCCCGTGTGCTGAGTTTCATCCTCCATCCCTTAATGCTTTCTTTGCTGGCTTCTTCAGCAGCCAGGCTCCAGCCTGGGTGATGAGCTGGAATAAAGAGATCTCCAGGTGTTAAAAAAGGCAGGAGTAGACTCTCCATTTGTAAAATCATTTTACAAAGCAGTTCATTAAACCACTGTCCCTGCAAGCCAGGTGAGACACGCCAAGCCCAATCCACCAGAAAAGCACAAGGAGAGGATGAAACCTCCCTTAGGATTATTCAAGCTGGATCCAGACCAGAGCCCAGGTGCCCTGAGACCTTTTCCCCAAACCTGTTTTAAGAGCCTGAACACTCTATTAACACTTGTTCTATATGCAGAGACAGACAAGAACAAATGCAGCCTCGTGGCTTGGGGTTTGGAGGTCTCCAAAAATGTTTAATGTCCAGCTCTGCCTGTGCAAGAGAGGATTTGATCTGAGCACTCCCCAAAAGAGGAGAGAATGCAGCAACTCTGCCTGTCCTCAGCGTGGGAATGAGGCTCTCCAGCAGATCAAATAAATCATGTGCATCTCACTTCATAAACAAACATCAGCAGCCTGTTAAATGCTGCTGGGAAACAAAACCAGGCAGCTGGAGGCTGCAGCACTGACACGAGTGGCTCGTCCTGGAGCTCTGCTGGCTGCTGCCTGCAGTGTCTCCCCCAGGAGCAGGGTGGGTTTGGATGTTGAGGGTGGTGGGGTTTGGATGTGTCTGAGGGATGCTGAGGGTCTTAGCAAGGCTCTGTTCAGGGATTAACTCCACTTTCAGGCTCCAGAGTCTCTGACCTGTCCCCCAAAGTCTTCTTCTGTCTTTTTCTCCTTCCTAGAGGGAAGAAAATCAGGTTGTGAGCTCCTCTTGCCCCTGAGAGCACCAGGTAGGTGCTGTCATGAAGAGCTACAGACCCAGGCACAGGAAATTGCACAGTGCAGGGACTTTTCTCCTGTAATTCTGCTGGGACACACAGGGAGTACAGATCCTGGTCCTGGATCAGTGACTTTGGGAGAGCAGCTTAGTGGAGGGGAGGACAAGCCTGGGAAGGTCCCACAAACTCTGCATGGGTGGAAGGAGTCTCTCCTTGGCTGGGTTTGGCTCTCAGGTCACTGGAGCCCCACACTGCCTGCTCAGGGACGGGTTCTGGCCACAAGCCCCAGGCCAGTGGCCACAGCCACCCTTGCTCCCACATCTGGCACCTCTGGCCACCTGTCCCAGCCTCCATGTGCAGCCAGAGGTGGAACCCAGACACAGCCCATGAGCTCCTTCTATTCTTTCTCACTCAGATTTTGCATTTATTCTTTCTTTAATTTGTAACAAAATGCAGCCAGGCAGGAAAATAGATTTAATTTTTTTTGCTAACTGTGCAGCAGGGTATAAAACAGTAGGGGAAGCACAGCAGGTTTTGCTTTTGTGCCCTGTCAGATAATTCAGGGTTATGGACAAGAAAAGCTGGAACCATTTAAGAAAAAATCATAGAGGCTGTGATTTCCAAATTCCCTCCCTGGGCCCAAGTGCCCAGTTCTGAACGTGGCCCCAGCTCCCAAAACATCTCAGTGCCTGTCTCCTGCTGAGGCCCACGAGCACCTGGATCCCTTTGCCCCAAAGGGATGGCAATGGGGTGGGAGTGTGGATGGAAGGAGAAGCCTTTGCCTAATTGATTTATTTATCTGATAAACACAGCATCCCTCCCTGCCAAATTCAGCCAGGACTGAGAGCTGAGGCCAGGCACCTCTGAATAATCCCATTTTATCAGCCTGCCTTCCCCAGGAGCTGAAGGGTGTTGGCATCACCCAAGGGTGCAGAGGGCAGGAGCAGCACTTTGCCAAGCCAGCTCTCCCTGCCTGCACAGGGCCTTCAAGCATCCCTGCACCAACCAGATGTACAAGGCAAGGAGCTGCCAAAATTACCTGAATGTGCCCCCCATGATGAGTGAAGTCCTTGCTGGGAAGTGCCAGGCTGAAGGTGAGCACAGCATTAGGCAGCTTATTAAATTAATAGTGCATTAAAGAACTCAGGGGAGGTGTAAGGGAGGGGAAAGGGAAAGAGGAGGTTTGTAACATCACAGAAATATCCTGGCTTACCTTCTGGCATCTTCAAGAGACTGGAAATGTGGGACTGCATCCAGCTGCCTTCTCTGGGGCAAAATTCCTTTGGCTTCTGTGGGAGGTTTTACTCAAATAAGGAGTGCAGGATCAGACCTGTTATTGTCACTGCAATTAACATTTAGATCCACATCTAACATGAACTGTTACAGCCTGGTTAGGGAGAAATTTAATTTGCTCTAAACAGCTTGATGGGAGAGGAGCATGAAATGTCCTGGTTATGGTAATTTCATGTGTTGGGAGTTGCAAAGGTGGATTTGCAGCCCTGGCTCTGGTAACCCTGGGAGCTGAGCCTGCTTTGGGATGGGGCTTTGGGGCCACATCCCTGCCCCTGTGCTGGGGATGGACACACTCAAAGCCCCAAAAGCCTTGGGACACAGCAGGGAGGGGACAGGCAGGTGAGAGCCCAGCTCTGCCCCGAGCTGTGTTTGCCCTTATCAGACACATGAGCTTTAGTTTGTCTATTAGGAAACCCATTTCTACCTTTGAGCTGTCAGTCTGTACACAGATATCCACAAAACCTGTGATTTTTGCACTCTTTGAGACTTTGAACCTGCTTTTTCTGACAACCCCCAACTTTCGTTTATTTCCTCGCTTATTTCCTTTTTTCCCCCTTTTCTCCCAGGAGTTGATGTAACTCACTCTTAAAAACTGACTTGGAGATGAAACTTGGCATTTAAGGTCCCAGCCCGGGAGCAAATGAAGTTACCAGTTATAAACACACACCAAAATCTGTTTGGACATGCTGAAATTACAGGAGCAGAGGATTAAAAGGATCCAAGATGCTTTATTTAGTTTTAACTTCTGCAGCTCCACCTGAGTGTCAGTTTGCAGCTGCATGCCTGACACAAGATTGGTCCTTTTTGTTGTTTTTATTTTTCAGGTGGGTTGCAGTGGATCTGGAATTTTTATTCTGAAGGAAATGGATTGGTGAAGAGGTCCCAAGCTGGGATCCTGGGGTGTTGCCAGCTGTGTACCCCTCACCCAGCCATCCCCATGTGGCTCTGCCCTGCAGGAAGGGCAGGGTTTTGTGTTCTCCTACAAACAGAAGAGTTGTAGGAGAAATCCAGGTGTTGGGGGCCTTTCCTGCGTGACTTGAGATGCCACAGTGACAGGCAGGAGATGGAGGGATAAGAGGATACGCCGATGGCAGATAAGAGGCCTCACTTTTCCAGGAGGAGCTGCTCGCTCGCTGATATTTCTGGCACGAGACGCTTTGCCAATTAAAGAATAAATCAGGGCAGATAAGGCTGGGGAGCGTTCCACGGATCTGCCACACAGGGAGAACATCTGGGACACCCCTGGTTGTCCCAGCCACCCCGGTGCACTCACTGCAGGAGGGTTGGCCCTGCTCTGGGAGCTACCTGTGCCAGCAGCAGCTGTCCCTGGTGTCCCTCCAGCCTCGCTGAGTGCCCAGCCTGGCTCCCCAGCGTGTGTGTGAGCAGCTGCAGCGTGGCCCCAGCCTGTTTGTTATGCATGTTACCGCCGTGGCAAGCGAGGGGTCGATACCGTGTTTAATATGCTTCATGCATAGCGGAGTCGCTCTGGTCCATCAAGCCGCTAATACACATTCTTACAGGGCTGAGTATCATTTATTAAACCTGGAGGCCTGCCTGGCAAGGGGGGCCGGGGCTCTGGGAAGCGGCCAGGGGTGGTACCGGCGATGCTCGGGAGGTGAGAGTTTGCGGAGGAGCCGCGCACACACACGCACACACACAGAGACACGCACAGAGAGTTGTTTGTTGTGCCTCACGGATGGGAAATGGAATAAATCGTGCTCTGAGCGCTGCCCGAGCTGTGACACAGCCTGGGGACAGGCAGGGCTCCGGGGCTGGGCACAGCTGGCATTGCTCAGCATCACCCTGGGAACCCCCTCTGCTCCCCCTCCCACTGCAGACCCACGCACCTCTTCTTTTTTCCTCTTTTCCCTGTTTTTTATGTTTCCCTCTTCTTTTCTCATCTATTCTCCCTTCCGGCTCTTTCCCCTCTGTTTTCCTCTTTTCCCTCACTTCTTTCCCTTCTATTTCTGCTCTTCTTTCCTTCTCTTTCCCCTCTCCTTTCCTTCTCTCATTTTCCTCTCCTTTCCTCTCTCCCCACTCTCATCTCCCTCCCTTCCTCTCCATCTCTAATTTCCCCTTCTCACCACCTTTTTTTCCCCTCTTTTTTTTCCCTCCTCCCTTTTATTTTATCCTTTCCCCATCTCTAATTTCCCCTTCTCACCACCTCTTTTCCCCCTCTTTTTTTCCCTCCTCCCTTTCATTTTATCCCTTCTCCCCTCTCTCCCTACTCTATTTCCCTCCTTTTCCCCATCACTTTAAGAATAAAAAAACCCAACACAACCCCCAAAAACCCAAACAAAACCCATCCTTTTCCCTCTCCTTTTCCTTCTCTTTACCCTCGCTTATTTCCCTTCTATTTCTGCTCTTCTTTCCTCCTCTTTCCCCTCTCCTTTCCCTTCTCCCCACCCTGATCTCCCCCCTTCTTCCCCATCACTAATTTCCCCTTCTCGTCGCCTCTTTTCCCCCTCTTTATTTTTCTCCTCTCTTTCGCTTTTTCCTTCTCCCCCACTCCATTTTCCTCCCTTTTCCCCATCACTTTAAGAATAAAAAAAAACCCAACACAACCCCCAAAAAAAAGAAAAAAAAAAACCAAACAAAACCACCCAACACCACCAGCGCCGCGCTCTCCGCGGGCCGGCGGGGCGGGCGCGGGGCGGCGCTGCTCGGCTCGGCTCGGCTCGGCTCGGCTCGGCCAGGCCAGGCTTGGCTCGGCTTGGCTTGGCTCGGCTCGGCTCCCCCTGCGCGGGCCCCGGAGTTACATTGTTGGAGTTTGCCACAACTCCGCGGCCTCGGCTGCGCGGGGCCGCCGCTGCGGGGCCGCTGCGGGGCTGCAGCTTCCCCGCTGCCTCCTCCTCCTCCTCCCTTCCTCCCTCCTCCCTCCTCCTCCTCCTCCCCGTGGGTGTTTTTTTTTTTCTCTCCCCTCCTCCCCTCTCCCCCCGCGCTGATTTCCCTCCCCTCCGCCCGCCCTGCCTGTGTGTTTTCGCCGCCGCGCTCGCCGAGCCCCTTGGCATGAGTTAAGCACCAGCCATGGACACCAAACACTTCCTGCCGCTGGGTGAGTTCTGTTCCGAGAGATTCTCCCTTCCTACCGCGGGGGGTGGGGGGTGCCTCGGGACGATAAAATCAGCGCCTGTCCTGCCGCCTTCCCCCCTCCCCCGGCTCCGCTGCCCCTTCCAGCGGCGCGCACCGAGGGCCGCCGGGCGGGGGATGCGCTCGCCCCTTCCCCGGGGAGCGCCGCGGCCGGCCCGGCCCGGCCCCTGCCCCCGGCCCCTGCCGCACACTTGGGATTTTTCTTTTGGTTTGCTGCTGTTGTTTTTTTGGGTTTCTGTTTTTTTTTTCCTTCGTGGCGCAGCCCCGGGAACGGCGGGCCCCGGCCATGGAGCCGAGCCGAGCCGGGCCGGGCCGGGCCGGTCGGGCAGCGGCCCCAGCGGCGCTCGGAGCGGGGCAGCGGCAGCGGGCAGAGCCCCCTCCCCGCCCGGGGCCGGCTCTGCTCGGCGCTCGCCAGCGCGCAGCCTGTGCTTCCCCCTCCTGCCTTTCCTCTCGGTTTATTTTTTTTCTTTAATTTTTGACTTTTTCTCTTTTTTTAAAAATTTTTTTCTCCCTTCTCCCCGCGGCATCCGGGGCGCGCAGCCGGGCAGGGGGAGGCAGCGCCCGGCTCGCATCGCCGGCTCCCAGCCCGCCGCGCTTGGGACCCTCCTGCCTTTTTGTTCTTATTTTTTACCCCCCCTTCCCCACCCTCTCCTCCTTTTTAGCTGCGTTTTAAAACCTATTTCCAACCGGAGTTTGCCATCGTTTCGGTGACTGAGTCAAGTCCTGGCTTGTAAGGGCGAATGCCTCCTGCGTCTCGCTTCCAGGAGGAGAAGTGATATTGCAGAGCTCGGTGCTCGGGGTGGGGGGAAGAAAAGTTTGAGCGGAGTGGCCTGGCGCCAAGTGCGGGCTCGGGGGAGCAGGGGCGAGTGCTGCCATCCCTGTCCCCGCTCAGCCCCGGGGCTCCAGCCTGCCCATGGCCGGCCAGACCGTCCCTCCTGGGCTTTAAATCTGTGCTCAGCCTCTCCAGCCTGCCGCTGGTGTGTTTGGTTTCTTTCTTCCTCTTGTCGGTTTTTTTTTCTTTATTGTGTTGTTGTTTTTTTTGCTTGTTTTGTTGACAAATAGCAATTTCAGTTATTCCTTTCAAATACAAACAACCATCGCAAGGTATTTCCCGCAAGCCCAGCCTGCTGAGAGGCTTTTCCAGGGCTGTGGTGGTCTGGGGGCTTTGGCAGGGATACCCTGGCCCTGTGGGCTGGCAGAGCTGTGGGTGGCATCTCTGTGCCCCCAAAAAATCCCATTTTCACAGTGCCCCTCGTTGTCTGGGCTGGGAGATGCTGCTGGGGTCAAAAGCATCTCTTACCTGCAGTGTGTCCCTGGTTCCAAACCAAACCAGCTCCTTTTGGCAGGGTCCAGTGCAGCTTTTGGGGCTCTTCCCAGCAGAAGGTGCCTCTCTTGCCCCACTGGAGTGGTTTAAGTTTGGGGGGCATTCACATTTCCTTGGATGCTTTTGTGGAAGACAATCCAAATCTCTGTTGATCCGGGCAGGCTCAGGCCTCTGTGTTACATGAACTGTGTTTTCTGTGAGTCCTGAACTCTCCTGTTATGCTGTAAATGCTGAAAAATACATTGTGTTATTAGTCAGGGTGGTTTGAGGGAGCAGGAGGGGGAGAGTTTGTGATTGCTGGCTCAAGGAAGGGTTTTCTCACTGGTGCAAGTAGAAAACAACTGATTTATCTGCTCATTTAGAAATGAGAAATTTAGAATTTAAAAAAATTAGAAATTTTCACACGGCTGCAAGTGAAAAACAACTGATTTATCTGCTCATTTAGGAATGGGGCTGTGCCACACACTGGGCAGCATCCCCATGGAAAACAGGGCAGCCCCCCAGGACAGCCCTGCTGGGGGAGGTTAAAACTTCTCATCCTTGTCTCAGGAGCAAATCCATCTGTCTGTGGGACCTGTTTGGGGTGTGTGGTCTGGGATTGTCTGGAGAGACTCCCAAACTTTATGTGCTGGTCTGTGGTCATTGATTATTGGGAAAAATCCCTTTGGCTGTGAGGGTTGCTGCAGGTTTTGGAGGGGAAATTGTGGTCCTGCTCTGGGCAGTGCAGGCAGGTTGTGTCTAAAAGTTTGTGGGATTGAAGGGAATGTGAGCTGAAAAAATGTGAGCTTCCAGTGAAACCAGAGCAGAGCTGGATCAGCCATGGGGCCTCTTTAGAGCCAGGATGGTCCAAACCCCACCAGCTCCCAGCTCTGCAGGGTCCTGGGGTGTTTCACCAACCCTATCTCATGTCATTTTTGGGAGCTGGTGCTGGAAAAACCCAGAGGAGAAAACCAGCCCAGCTTGTGGGGTTTGTTTCCCTGCCCACCAGCACAGGCCTGAGCTGGGGAACAGCAGCAGCACAGGCAAAATTCTACTGCATTCCTGTATCCCCATCAAAATCCCAGCAGCACAGCCAAAATTCCACTCCATTGCTGTGTCCCCATCAAAATCCCAGCAGCACAGGCAAAATTCTACTCCATTCCTGTGTCCCCATCAAAATCCCAGCAACACAGGCAAAATTCTACTCCATTCCTGTGTTCCCATCAAAATCCCAGCTCAGTCTGGCCCAGCAAGGCCAACCTGGTGGTTCCTGGCCAAGTCCTGCCCGTGGTTACACTGAGATAACCCCGCTGATGTCATGGCTGGAAGTGTGGCCAGCACTGGGCACTTTTAATAGTAGTATCTCATTTTCCTGCTTCTCTGGAGAGCTGCTGGCAGATGCCAGCCAGAGGCTGCCCATGAGAGAACAGCACGTCCCTGGGCATCTCCCAGGCTGGCTGCTGTCACCTGTCTGCCATGCCAGTGCCAGGACAACCTGCAGCCTGGCACAGGGGCTGTGGCACAGGTACCTCCATGGCCTTGATGGGGCTTAAAACCCCTCTGGGTCCAGCAGATGCTGCCTTAGAGCCATCTGCAGTTACAGGGCTGCCTTTGCTAGGCTTAGCTTGTTTAGGGCTGTCCAGTTTTCAGTCCTCTGTGTTGTCCCAGGTCTCCAGGAGGAGGAGAAAATGTAGAAAATGTAAATTGTACATTTTCTACAAAAATGTAGAAATGTACAAAAAGGTAAAAAAATATACAAAATTGTAGAAAAACATCCGTGGTGGGGTGCATGGGCTGAGGTCAGGCTTTCCCAGGGCACTGATGTGCCAACCAAGGACTCGTTTCTTCGGGTGGCTGCTCATTCTCTGCCTTTTACAACCCTCTCAGTGCTTTGCTTTCCCTTTGCCCATTCCCTGGGTGTCTCTGGGGAGGAAAATAGGGATGGTGAGCTGCCTCGAGGCTCAGCTTGGTGGGGGAAGAAACAGTTAATGTGTGTCTGAGTGTGCTTCCCTCCGGAGGTCACTGCAGCAGGTTGTAACCTCTGTGTGTCCCTCTCTGTGTGTCCCTGTCCCCACCCTGCAGCCGTGCCAGGGCCAGCTGCAGCTGCTCAGGATGTGGGGTGAGCACTGTCCGTGCTGTGCTCAGGGCTGGAGCAGCAGCATTTCCGAGGAAAACAGCAAAACAACCCCCTGCATGTGCAGCTGGGTGAGCATCCACCAGGCACCTTCATCCTGCATCCCCTGTGTGTGGCTGGGATGAGCCTGGAGAGCTCCTCAGTGGAAACTTCTGGATGGAGACCTCACCACGATGCTCAGTCCTGCTCTTGGTGCCCTCAGGAACCAACAGCTGGTGTGACAATGTGCAAGGAGGAGAGCTGAGAGATGTGGGAAGCATCTGAGCATCCCAGAGAGGGAGGAGGAATCCTCTGGCCCACACCTGGCTGGCTCCAGGGGGTTTGGCAGGAGCAGGAGGTGAAGTCTGGTTGTGCCCTGGTCTCTCTGGTAGGGCTCAGCCTCTCCTCATTGACACATGCAAAACAAGCTGGGAAGGAATTTTTGCCTTTTCCAGAATCTGGGTTGTGGCAGTGAAATAAATCAGAGCGGCCCTGAGTTTATTCCACATCGTCCTGCTGGGTTGGAGGGAGCGTTTGTGTTTCTCAAATTTAGGGTATTTTATTTATTTAAAAGAGAGCGGGGGAGAAAGCCACAGAATCTGAGTTATTCATTGCAAATATTATTATTGGCATTTTGCTCCTGTTGAGGGAGAAAAAGAAAAAAACCAACAAGGGGAGAATCAAAACATTTCACTGGAAAATACACCCTGGCTTTGTCCCACCCACATCTTCAAGGCAAAAATAAATATTTATTAAGAAATGGGTTAAAAACCTTTTTGTTGAGTATTGTTTTCTGGGAGCAGGGGTGGGTTGCCATGTGCCAGAGCCCTGCCACTGGGCTGAATTTTGGATTTTTTAGGGTTTTTTGCAGGATGGTTTAGGAGAGAAGCAAACAGAGGAGCTGTGGGTGCTGCAGGGCTTTGGGGTGTGCTCTGGTCCTGCCTTGTCTGTGGGCTCTGTGCTCCTCTGAGCATCCTGGTGCCTTTTCCTGGGGATTGTGTGTGCTCAGAGTATTCCCCGAGGCTCCCAGCTGCCTGAAATCCCCAAATCATTCCTGCTATAAATAACCCAGCAGTGAGACAGCAAGAGCTGGTGGCCCTTGGCAAGGGATTGAGCAGGGCTGTGGTGCTGGTGTGGGGACACTGAGGGGTCCCAGGGCTCCTCCACTGAGCCAGAGCCTGGGATCCCTCAAAGCCCTGCTGGCCAAGAACTGCAGGGACCTTCCCTGTGAGCTGGGCAGCCTAATTGGGCTCTAATTAATCCTCCTCTGGCTCTGATCTCCTGTGGGGAGGGAAGGAACTGAGGCTCTCCTTGCTCTGACCTGTGCTGTGGAGGGGTTTGGGCATTTCAGAGGGGTGCTGGGGGATGTGGGCACTCAGGAGGGATGCTCAGAATTGTGCAGGGATGCTCAGAAGTGTCAGGGATGCTCAGAAGTGTGGAGGGATGCTCAGAAGTGTGGAGGGATGCTCAGAATTGTGGAGGGATGCTCAGAAGTGTGGAGGGATGCTCAGAATTGTGCAGGGATGCTCAGAATTGTGCAGGGATGCTCAGAAGTATCAGGGATGCTCAGAATTGTGGAGGGATGCTCAGAATTGTACAGGGATGCTCAGAAGTGTGGAGGGATGCTCAGAATTGTGCAGGGATGCTCAGAATTGTGCAGGGATGCTCAGAAGTGTCAGGGATGCTCAGAAGTGTGGAGGGATGCTCAGAAGTGTGGAGGGATGCTCAGAATTGTGGAGGGATGCTCAGAATTGTGCAGGGGTGCTCAGAAGTATCAGGGATGCTCAGAATTGTGCAGGGATGCTCAGAAGTGTGGAGGGATGCTCAGAAGTGTGGAGGGATGCTCAGAAGTATCAGGGATGCTCAGAATTGTGCAGGGATGCTCAGAATTGTGGAGGGATGCTCAGAAGTGTCAGGGATGCTCAGAATTGGGGAGGGATGCTCAGAAGAATCAGGGATGCTCAGAAGAATCAGGGATGCTCAGAAGTGTGGAGAGATGCTCAGAATTGTGGAGGGATGCTCAGAAGTGTGGAGAGATGCTCAGAATTGTGCAGGGATGCTCAGAGTTGTGGAGGGATGCTCAGCACTTGAGGGATGCTCAGTCTGCACTGGATCCATCCCAGCACTTCCCTAATTGCTCCCTAAAAGGCCCAGGTGGGCTCTTGGAGTCAGCAGAGCTACAAAGCAATAGGGGAGGCAGCCTGGGTGGTTTTATTTTAATTGATTTTGTCAGGAGTTGCTGTATTTTATTACATTTAAAGACTAGAGTCTGGAATAACTTTGAACGTTTGACACGCACACAAAAAGCAGCTTTCTGACATTTTCCTCTTTGCTTGTCTTTTATTTTATTTCTCCCCTCTCCTCCTCCTCAAAGGGAAGCGTGTGCCTGGAGGGAGGACAGAGGAGGAGGAGGGAGGAGCAGTTGTGTCTCTCCAAAGGCTGCTCCAACATCAAGGCAGCGCGGAGCAGATGAAATAATATTGCAAATAAGGATTTAAAAAACCCTACAGAAGGATCCCCGCACATGCCAGCCAGCTCAAACTGCCAGAAGATTTTCAGACAGAAGCAATTTAGCCTGGGAAAATGCTCCATTGTTGAGATGGAAACTGGCTGTGAGAACTTGCCTTTTCTGACAAGGTTTGGCTTAGAAAAAGCAAAGCAAAGTCAAGGAAATCAACCTGAGTTTTTATTTGGAGGGGAGGGAGCTCTTCAAAATGGAGGGTGTTTTCTGAGATAAACAGGGAACAATTCCCTTGTGAGAAAGGGAAGAAAGGGCTCAAATTAAGCCCAAATGCAGCTCCTCTCCTTTGAAATTCTGTTTAACGTGGAGTTAAAAAATAATCCTGTTCAAACAGAGCATTGGTGAACACGAAATGCTTGGGCTTTTTTTTTCTCCCCCCTCTCTCTTTCCCTTTTCCCTTACTGTGATCCACAATAAAAGTTCCAAGGTTGCACCTTGGGGCTGTAATTCTGCTCCCAGCTGTGCCCGTGCCAGCTCCTGCCTCTGCTCACCAGCAGGGGATGTGGATCCTGCCTCCAGAACTCCACATCTGCCCAAGATGGGGCAGATCCAGGGTGGGAAACTGGGGCAGGGGGAGTGCCTGAGCTGGGACTGGGTGTGGGGTGATGGTGAGAGCTGAGCCAGCCCTGCAGAGCTGATCCAGCTGGGGTGGCAGCTCCCCCGAGCTCCCCTGGGCTCTGCAGGGTCCAAAACCTCCAAACCCACTCCCCCTCCAAAGCTGCTTTTTGGCCCAGGAGCAAAGGAAAGCTCCCAGGTGGGGTTTGTGGTGAGCCAGGTGCTCCCAAAGCACAGGGCAGGGAAGAAACACCCTAAAGATTCAGGGAGTTAAACAGCAGGGTTTAATTCTGGCATCCCCTTCTGCTCCCTCCCACTGTGCTCATTGCTCCTTCTTCCAAACCCTCATTTTTTGGTCAAAGACTTGGTTTTTTGGGCCATGACTGGAGGTTGATATTTGGGTCTTGTCTGAGCCTTTCCCTGGATCCCATCAGCTGCAGGATCACTGCAGAGCCAGGAGATAAAAGGGCCAATAGCACTATTGGGGACCAATAAAATGGTAATGGCATTCCCAGCTGGTTGTTACTTTTCATGGGCTCCTCTTTTGTGGAGTTTTGGCTTTCTTCAGCTTTACAGACTTGGGAAAAAAAAGGAGAAAAAAATCCAGGGAGGGGGAGCTGAGGGAGCCTCCAGAGATTTACAGCCCTCAGCTCCTGGGGCAGATCCTTTGTGCTGCCAGGGGCGGGGTAGGGAGGGATGCTCCATCTCCTTTCAGAAACATTTGATTATTGTTTTTCCATTTCTGGCTGACAAGTGAGTGCTGGAGGAGAGTTGTTTTCTTTGTTTTGTTTTGTTTTGTTTTTTATTTTCCCTTTGCTGTGAACTCTGTGGGCTGTGTGAGACGATTTTGTTGTGGGCAGCGCGTCTCCTACGTGCCTGTTCCTGAGTGGCAGTGAGGCAATGGCAGTGGTGAGGCAAGAGAGGAAGGAGAAGGGCAGGGGGGGAGAGCTTCCAGCCAAAATTCAGCTTGAGGCATGGAGATGGTAGGAAAGGGGGTGAAATTCCAGCCAAAATCCAGCTTGAGGCACAGAGATGGCAGGAGAGGGGGTGAACTTCCAGTCAAAATCCAGCCTGAAACATGGAGGTGGCAGGAGAGGGGGTGAAATTCCAGCCAAAATCCACCCTGGGACACGGAGATGGCTGGAGAGGGGATGAACTTCCAGCCAAAATCCAGCTTGAGGCACAGAGATGGCAGGAAAGGGCGTGAACTTCCAGTCAAAATCTACCCTGAGACATGGAGATGGCAAAAGAGGGGGTGAAATTCCAGCGAAAATCCAGCTTGAGGCATGGAGTTGGTAGGAAAGAGGGTGAAATTCCAGCCAAAATCCAGCCTGAAACATGGAGGTGGCAAGAGAGGGGGAGAGCTTCCAGCCAAAATCCAGCTTGAGGCGTGGAGATAGCAGGAAAGGGGATGAACTTCCAGCCAAAATCTGCCCTGAGACGTGGAGATGGTTGGAAAGGGGGAGAAATTCCAGCCAAAATCCACCCTGCGACATGGGGATGGCAAGGTTGGGATGGGGGAGCTGAGTGAGGGATGGTGAGTGGTGGCAGAGAAGAATTGGATCAGAGAGGCAGGAGCAGAGCCAGGGGCATCACATGGAGCTGGGGGAGCTGTTTGGGTGCTCCTGGGCGTGTGAAGGATGGGTGAGAGGGGTTTGCCAGTGCTGCAGCTTCCCTGCCCTGCTCCCTGTGTGCAGGTGTGGGCTCTTGGAAAAGGGATACCAGAGATATTCTGTACTGGTCATCCTCACCAGACTAAACTGGGCTCCTCTCCTGCCCCCAGCCCTTATTTTTGTGCCCCATTTGTGGGAGATGAGCGATTTTATCAGGCATGGGGAGCTGTGGCTCTGCCTGGTGTGGAGGAGCTGTGGTCTCTGATGGTGTGGAGCAGGCACCGGGTCGTGCTGGAGCACACTGTGCTGGGGAAATCCATGATCCCACACTGCATCCCATCAGTACTGGGGCTCCTTCTGGTGACCCCTCACACCCCACAGCAGCCCTGGGGGGGATGTTTAATGGTTGAGCAGGAAATAGGGGTAGCAAGGATGGTACTGGGTGATTTGAGCGAGTTGGAAGCCGCTGTGTTGGAGCTCTGCACCTGCGTGACCAACCCTCCCTGCTGACCTGCACTTGTTCAAGTGTGACTTTCAATTGATCATAAAAATCCAGCGTGATTCACAGCACTCCTGCCCTGCAGCCTGCCAGGCTCTGTCTCTCTCATTCTCAGTAGCGTGAGAGAACAGATTGCCCTCCAGTTCATCCTGCTCAGCCTTAATGGGGAGCCTCTGCTCGCTGGGGCTGCTCCCCCCACACACTCCTGGAATATATTAAACACAGTGCCTTAGCATTTTAATTTCTATTTTTTCCCCCTCAAAAATATGAAGGAAACTCCTCTCCAAAGCTCGGGGTGTGGGGAGAAGGGAGGGAGGCACAGCTCTCCCCTCGTGCGTGCGTGTGGCTCACAGACAGTGAAATTGCACCCTAGAGTTATAAAGCAATTGTCTAGCTCAGCAGCAGAATGAGCATGAAATGGTGCAGAAAGCAACTAAATAAAATTGGGTAAGGCAGATGCATGAAAATAATGACATCTCTATCCTGTAGTCAGGCACGCTTGCTCTTCCTCGCTGATAAACTTTTATAACAGACTTTGCATTTATTTTCCTGGGAAACTCTTCCTGCCATGGAGATGAGTGTTGGTGTGGGGTGAGCCCCTGCACCCCTCTCCTGTTTTTTGGGGCTGTACATTCCTGCCCCTCTCTCCCCCCTTCCCTCTCTTTCCTTGTTTTTGTTTTCAGAGTGGGATTTTTATGCTCAGTCAAACACCACAGTGATAACCTTTGCGACTTCATTTCCTTTTTGATGGCCGTGCCAGGCTGGGGGAGCCCTGGGAGCTGGTGGCTCTCAGGGTGGCCTCTCACGTCCCATGGAAACGGAATGAAGAGATGCTTTCCTGCTTTCCTGAGTTTTCTCCTTTTCCCTGTAAGGCTCAGGCTGTTGTGTGAGGTTTAGGACACCACAGCGGGGATGGAACACCAGGTTGGTACACTGCCTCTGTCATCCCATCAGGGCCACCTGCTCCCACTCTTTATTTATCCAACTGAATGGATTAAAATGCTCCCACTTTGGGCCTGGAGAATTGATTTCAGCTGTGATTCCTCCCCAGCCTTTCCCCTGAGCTGCTGTCCCTGCTCCGACCGTGCCTTGGAGTTGTTGGCCTCAGCCTCCCCATCCACTCCCAGGGAGCTGATGCTTCCAACACAGCCCAGTGTTTTGCTCATTTTATGCCAGGATCCCCGTGGAGACTGGGAACAAGCAGCTCCTCTTCCCACCCAGGGGGCCCTTTAGGTGACATTAGGGCTGTGTCCCCGCTGTCCTCACACCCTCCTGCCTCTGATGGCATCGCTGGGCACTGCTCCGCGTGCCTGTGGTGCCAGGGATGCCCTTTGTGGACAGGGTGCTGCCTGCTGTGCAATGCCTGGATGCTTTGGAGGGCTCAGCCCCGAGCTGCTCACAGATTCCTTTCCTTGTCTGCAAGGAAAAACCAGCCCTGGGCTGTGCTGGAGCCTGGGGCTCACCAGGCAGCTCCTGTGCTGCAGAATCTCCATTTCTGCCTGGGATGTGTCCCTGGGGTCCCAGATTAGCTGCTCCAGTGCCTGCCCATCACACGCAGCCCAGCGTGGATCCCATGGGTGGGCTGGAGCTGCGTGCTGGCTGCTCAGCCCTGCAGCACAAAACAACACAGGACACACGACATGTTCCCCTCCTCCTGCCAAAATCCAGAGCAGGAGGTTTCCCTGCAGGGATTATTCTGGCTCTGGGCAGCTGGATGCCAAAAAGCCCTGCCAGCTTTTTTGCTGGTGTGGTTCCGCAGCACCGGAGCAGCGAGGAGGAGGAGGAGGAGGAGGAGGAGGGAAATGCAGGCGTGCAAAAATCAGTGTGAAAGCATGAATCAGGCCAAGAGTGAAAGGTTAAAGAAATCCAGAGGAAGCAGAGCGATGTGTGTGATAGAAAGGGGTTTCCTGTACCTACAGAGGCCACCCAGGCTCCCTTCCTGCCGGGGCAAACCAAAACTTTCTGCACCCCTAAGCAAATAGTGCTTGGCTGCTTGGGCACGCTATGAGCCAGCTGTGCCGGCCTGGGTGTTAATGCCCTGTGCTTTACAGGCTGCTCTGCCCAGCCCCTGCCCTGGGATTTATTTATAGGATGCCCAGGCAGATCCTGGGAAGTGCTGCAGTCAGGAATAGGGCTGGGAGGGCAGGATGCACTGACCTGTGCTGCCCTAAATCCACATCTCTGCACTGCCAGCCCTGCTGGTTTTCTACACCCTGCTCCTCAGAGGGGCTCCAGAAGAGTTAAGGCTCCTGGGACAATTACCTGCAGGCCCCTATTTAAGCACTTAGGAAGGCTTAGCTGATCCCAGCTGGAGATAGCCTGGCCCCAGGCCAGCTCAGTACCTGTTGTGTGCAAATGTGGAGCCTTTAAACAGTGGTTCAGAGCTGGGACTGGCTGGGAGCAGGACCCCCAGAGGGAAATTTGGGGTGGCTGATGCTGGCACCCCGAATTACACCCTGCTTGTAAGGTTGGGAGACACAGATTTCATTGTCCAAGGGGTTTCTGGCAGTGTTTGGAGCTGTGTTTTGGTAACCGTGCCCTGGTGCTTTACCTTGGAGTGTCGAGGGGCAAAACCAGCAATTCCCTTCTGGCAGGTCTGTGCCTCACCTGTGGGGCAGGTTTGTTCTGTGGAAATCAGAGGCCAGCAGGCTCTGTTGGGCTCGGGCTCTCTCTTTTCCCACTGCATTTTTCTGTCTGAGGTGGCTGAGGGGAGCTGGGCGCCGCTCCTCCGGTTGTCCCGGTGTTGAGCCACGGCAGCTGAGGCTGGGCAGGTGAGGAAAACCACGTCTGGCCAGGTTTCACAGCCTCTAGGTGTGTGCAGGAAATGTTGCAGGGCAGGGATTTCTTGCAGCAGGCCCTGGGTAGGCAGGTAACAAACAGCAAGGTGCCCATCTGGAGCCCACGCACGCCAGGGGAGGATCCTCCTCTCAAGGCACCTTCCCAAAACTCTGGGGCAGCTCAGGGGATGTGGGGCTGCTCCAGGAATCCTCCAGGTCTCTGTTTTGGAGCAGTTCCATTTGCCCTCAGATGCTGGAAGGTGCAGGAAGGTGCAGCATCACACCCTGGGGGCACAGCTTGGTGGATCCCTGGGAATGGTGTTGGAGCCCCAAAGCTCTGCTCAGGGCTTTCCCAAGCAGGTAAACTTTAGGATACAGCCTTGAAAGCAGTGCCATGGAGGGTGAAGCTCATCCTGGCTCATCCCTGAGAGCAGAGTGATGCTCCAGTCCTGCCCAAAATCTGGGGACCCCAATCCAGCCCTTTAAGGAGGACAGGACACATTGGGGTGGAGCAGTGCTGGGTAGGAAGGGGTGAGCCTGGAGCTGGGTGTAGGGATGTGCCTGCAGGGTGGGAGCAGCCGGTCCTGCCAGTTCTCCCAGGCTCTGGGAAGTCCCTCCAGCTGCAGTTTAGGTCCCTCTCTGCCACCTCTCTGCTCAGTTTTAAGTCTTTGAGAGCACAGGCTGTGGGAAAACACCCAGAGAGCCTGGCCGTGGCTGGGAGTACAAGCCAGCTTTGCGTGGGAAGGGAAGGCAGAGCCAGTGCACTCCTAATTCAAAGCACCTTTACAAATGAATAAGGTAGAAATGACTCTACAAAAAAAAAAAAAAAAATCAACCAAAAAAAAGCCAACCCCAATGCACTGAGCTGCCCTGTGATTGTCAGTGTGGAAATCACAGGACTTGTAGTAAAGGATTGAATCCACAGCCTGATTTCCAAAGTGCAGGAATTGAGCTCCTGGTGTTGGTTTTGGGGGTCCCGTGGACCTTTGGGCAGAGGAGCTTTTGTCAGGGTGGATTTTTGTGGAGCCTGTGGCAGGATCTGGAGCTCAGCACTGATTTCATCAGGTGGCTTCAAGATTGCGTCAGCTTAATCAAGGACTGGGATTGACCTGCAGTGATTTGCTGACTTCATTACTAAGACAATGATGAGGCTGACCTGGAGGAGAGGGATTTTGGTGTTCTCTGCCTGGTGGGATGACTTGGAACAGCACTGCCAGCACTTCCCCAATTTTTCAGCCCTTTTTGCTTGGAGGAGGTAAAATCCTGAATGTACCTTGAGGGTTCATTGAGGAGAAGGACTTTCCATCCCAGCTCTTGGCCCTGTCAGTAGCTGCAGAAGAAGAACATTATAAGGAGCTATTCATCATTGCAATTATTTTATTAAGAGAACACTGTGTGCTTGGGAGCTGGAAGAGATGGAGCTTTGGGATGTTTTCAGCATGATAAATACGGGGTGGTTACATCACCCAGCTTTTAAAAAATGGTGTGTGTCCTGGTGAGAGAGGGTTTGCAGACAACCTTGGAGAGGAGAGCCAGGTGCCTGTTCCAGCAGGGACAGCAGTGCCACTCACCTCTGCCTCGCCCTCAGGAATGGGGAGAGAAATCTCTGGGCTCTGCTGGGTGGGAATTTGAGCCTGTTTTGAGCTGGACATGCTGGAATGGGCTCCTTGGGGACAGGCCCATCATTCCCACATGAGGTGGGAAAACACAGCACTGCTCCATGCAGCCTCTCACTGCCAAACCCCAAAATGCTGCTCTGGGGGCTGGTTTGCAGATTTCCTGTCCTGTGCAGGTTTCTCAGGGGTCTCCCACCCTGGTGCCACTTGTCCCTGCTGTGCCAGGGCTGCTGGCAGGTCCCTCTCAGGCTGGCACCTCCGGGCGTGTTATCGCGCCGGGGTAAAGTCCACCATGGGAAAATGCCTGGTGGACTTTTAACTGGAGTCCTCTGGAGAGCCCAGCTCAGAGAGCTTTAACTCCTTCATGGCAACCTCTGCTGGAAGGTAGAGAGGGAATGGAGCAGAGGATGGGCTCAGCTCCCTGCAGCTGGTGTCATGGGGACCGTGCCAGCTGCTCCTGGGGTCACCCCTGCATGTCCCCAGCCCTCCTCTGGCTCTGCTGTCATAGCCTCAGCTCTTGGTCTCCCAAAATGCTGCTTTGGGCAGGTGGGGGCTGCTCTGGGGTCACTGGGCTGTGCCCTGCCAGTGTCCCTGGCCTGCTCTCCCTGCTGCTGGGTGCCCTCAAAGGATGAGCCCTGTGGTGGGCAGGGATGGGCATCGCTCTGCAGTGTCCTCACCTATGGGAAGCTGCATCTGGAGCTTGAAAGGAGCCTTGGCACTGCCATTTTTGCTGTCCCACACTCTGATTTTGCCTCATACTTTAGACACCTGAGTGCCTGGTGGGATTTATTTCAGCATCTTCATCATTCTTCCATTTGCTCTTTCCTTTGCTCTTGTTTTGCAGCTTTTTTTCCCCCCTCCAAGGTGAGTCTTGTTTGCTCTGGGTGGGTCTGTGAGCCCTGAGCAGGTCCCCACTGCCAGCCCAGCTGGTGACAGCAGCACAACAAAGCAGCCACCTCTATATATCCTGGGGTGATCAACCCATTCTCAGTGGGGACAGAACCAGGGCGTGCTCCACAGGGATTTATGGAGGGAAATTCATGCACTGTAGGATTTTTGTCCCTGGAGAGCAGCTCGGCATGGGATGGCATCGCTGGCTGTCCCTGCAGGCACAGCTCAGTGGGGGAAGCTCCCCATGTGCCACCAGCTGTGCCCTTCTCAGTGGAAGTGATTCCGGGGTGAGAAATTCCCCCTGTGGAAGCCTTTATTACTGGGCAGAACTAGGTTTGTTTTGTTTATCATCCATTTCCTTGCCTTTGGAGGCATGCCCAGAGTTCTCCAATTTTCTGTGTGTGTGTGTGGATGTGTGATTTATTAGGATTCAGGGCTGGGGTTTCTTTTTTTTTTTTTTTTTCTGGTTTAATTTCACTTCCTCAAACTGACAGGCCGTTCGAACAAACTTCTTTTGGATAATTTCCTCTATAGTTTTAGAGGGCCTCCTAAAAATAAAAAGAGAAAACATTGCAACATGGTCGATAATTAAAAAAACACCCCGTCTGTGACCAGCCTGGGCCCTGATTTCAGCAACAAAGAGAGCTCAGAGGGTAGAAAAAAACATGAGTTCACTTTTTTGGGTGTTTTTAACAGCACTTTAGGATGGCTGGCTTTGCTTGTTTTGCTGTGAGCTGTGATCCCAGGCACACTTGGGCACGTTCTCCCCATCCTCATGCATTAAAAGCGCCGTGCGTGCCTAAAGCCCTGCCAGCTCCCAGCTTTGGTTTCCTCTCCTCAGCTCGATCTGTTCCACAGCAGTCAGGAAGAGGGAGGAGGGAGAGGGAATTAAAAAAAAAATCCATTTAAAAACGCTGGGAAATGTAATGGGAGCCTCCAGAGAGAGAGAGAGAGCAGGTAGGCGAGGGCAGAGCACCTGTGGCTGCCTTGAGCTGGGTTTGCTGGCAGGTCCTGCCCGGGGTTTTTATGAGGATTTCGCAAGTGTGGGTTTCGAAATGGCTCGGGGAGGGTTTGTGCTGGGTATTCTCAGGCCTGGGAGCTGCTGGAGAGCCCTGGGGGGGTCAGGCAGAGCTGGGGGTACACAGGGTCCCGGGGGGCTGCGCTGTGCCTGTCAGCACGGAGATTGAGATGAAGGAAAACTTCCTTTCCCACTGTCCCAGCTATGAAAGCAAGAGAGAGAGAAATAGAGAGAGAGAGAGAGAGAGAGAAAGATTTCCCCCAGGGATCAGCAGTGATAAAAAGGCTGTCTTTTGAAAAGCAATGAGAGAAAAGAAGTGTGTCTAATCCTCGCAGAGAAGAAAGGGAGAACATCCCTCTGCTGCGAGCTGGGCGGGGGCTGGAGGGACCCTGGTGTGGAGGCAGCAGCCCCGTGCTCCTGCCTGGTGCAGAGGAACCCTCTGGGCAGCAGCAGGGAGAAATTCCATTTCCTGGGATGCATTTGGGTGGGCTCAGGGGAGCTGGCTGCTGTGGTGAGGGTGAGGGCTGGGGAGATGCTGCTGGCTCATCCCCGCGTTGCTCAATCCCTGCACAGGAGCTCTGCTGGCGCCCTGCGTGGGAGACACTTGCTCAGACTTTCTTTCCCCTCTTCCCCTTGGCCCTGGGACTGGGGGAGGCTGGAAAGGGGAGCTGCAGCCCCAAGCCAGGAGGGATGTGTGTCCCCAGGGCAGCTATCCCAGGGACTGCTGCAATCCTGGGTCCCTTTTTCCCGTTGATATGGAGCTGTGCAGCTGGCCTGACTGGCTGTAGCAGCTCCTGCCTTTCCTTTCCTGGTCCAACCCTGTCACCATTTCTTCAGTGGCAACTGCAGTGTCCAGGCTTGGCACAGGAGCTGCTCTGTCACCCTGTCAGTGATGGGACAGTGGTGGTTTGGCTGCTGGTCCTGTGCTCACCACGTCTGAGCCGAGGCCACCGGGGTGCTTTTATTGCTGTTGTGGTTGATGATTTATTTCCAGCTGCATCCTCCTCGTCTTGTGACTTGATTAAAAATTAAAGCACAGTGGTGTGGTGTGGTGTGGTGTGGCTGCTGTGAGCCCAGGGTCCCTTCCCCGAGCTCTGTGGGGCTCCCAGCCCATGGATTGGGATAGGGAAATCTGGGAATGGGAGGGACAAGGTGGATGGCAGGGGATGGAGCTGTCTGCATGGAGAGGTGGGTGCTGGGGTGGGAACCATCAGCAGGATCAGGATCCTTCCACAGACTAGAGCTTGTGAATGTTTATTTACATCTCCTTGAGCTGAATAATGATAATCTCCAGCCAATAAAGTCCTCATTAGGCTGAAATTAATCCCAGCCCGTGGATTGGGACAGGGGAATCTAGGAATGGGAGGGAGAAGGTGGATGGCAGTGGAAGGACCTGTCTGGATGGATAGGGGTGGGAGCCATCAGCAGGATCAGGATCCTTTCATGGACTCTACAGCTTGTGAATGTTTATTTGCATCTCCTTGAGCTGAATAATGGTAATCCCCGGCCAATAAAGTCCTCATTAGGCTGAAATTAATGAGTTTATGTTTCAAAATACAACACAACACTCAAACCCACAACCCTGCAGAGGGAACTCCATCAGGAAGGGATGGGTGGATGGGGCAGTGGTGCCAGGGAGGAAAGCCAAGCTGGCATTGGGGTGTAGCTGCTCCCTGCAGAGCCTGGTGGGCAGTGCCACAGGCACAGGGATGCTGCAGCATTGGGATTTGCTGTTGGGGAAGGATTTTGCAGACACCCATCAGAGTTTTGCTGTTGTGCTGGCTGGTGGGTGAGCGTGGAGCATCCTGTGTGCAGGGAGCTCCTGAGCCACATGGCTTTAGAGACAGCACCTCCCATGCATGTCTCAGTGTCACTGCTGCCTCTGGACTCTTCTTAGTGCAAACCAGGGCTGGAATTCTGAAGATCACCCTGGGATGTCACAGCTGAGTGCCAGGAGTTTCTGCTCCAGCCTTTGGGGGGGTTTGGCAGAGCCCACCAGCCTCTGCCTGTGTGGGGAGGGATCCAGTGACTCAGGAACCCCTCGCAGAGAAAGGGGAGCAGGAAGTTGGCTCAGAGCTCTTGTGAAAGACAGAAGCTGCCTTGATACCTATTATTAAAGCAGGTGTCAAGGAATGAGGTGCAAATTCCTCAGGGGGCATCTCACCGGGAGGGAGGGAGGGAGGGAGGGAGGGCAGCGCCTCAGGGGCTGGGGAGAGGCTGGTGCTGAGCCCCTGAGGACCAAACGTGAGCCCCCAGCTCCTCTCCTTCCCACTGATGTGGATGGCAAGGCCATGTGTGTCCTGTCTCCAGTCAGCACAAGGGAAGCTGGAGCTCAGCAGGGTGGTGGGGGGCAAAAATCCTGCTGGGAAACATGTGGGACCTTATCAGGGCAGAGCTGGGCAGAGAGTGAGCTGAGTTTGGGGTGCAGTTTGGGAATTGCAAGGTAGCAGAAGCAGGTGGTGGAGGCAACAGTGGGGTGGGATGATCTTGGGGGGAGATCTGAGTTCTCACTGGGTTGGAGGAAAGGCTTGAGGACCCATCCTGCTGGAGATCCATCCTGCTGGGGACCCATCCTGATGGGGACCAATCCTGCTGGGGACCCATCCTGCTGGGGACCCATCCTCCTGGGGACCCATCCTGCTGGAGACCCATCCTGTTGGGGACCCATCCTGCTGGAGACCCATCCTGCTGGGGACCCATCCTGCTGGAGACCCATCCTGTTGGGGACCCATCCTGTTGGGGACCCATCCTCCTGGGGACCCATCCTGCTGGGGACCCATCCTGTTGGGGACCCATTCTGCTGGGTGCTGGCAGTGCTGTCTGTGCCCCCTCGTTCCCCTGCAGTGCCTGTGTTGCCCCCCAGCACATCTTTGAGGGCAGGGAGACTGAGGCACAGGGCTGACGTTGTGTGTTTGTTCAGTGTGAGTGCCAGCATGTGTGCCGTGTTCCCCACTCTGGTCCCTGGGCTGGTGCCAGGAGCACACACAATTCCAGGGGGTCCCTCCATCCCACCACCCCCCAGCTTTCTCCCCGTGGCTCTGGTGCCTTCCCAGCAAATGCCAAATCTGCTGAGCAGATGGAAAAAACGAAAAAGAGGAAAAAAAAACACCAAAAACCAACACCCTACCCAATAATATGAGGAAGAAATGTTGGTGTGTCCTGGGTGGATTAGTGAGACTCCTTGCTGGATTCCTCCGAAGGGAGGTGCTGGTGCTGGAAGCCGGCCACCAGCCGGGCCTGTTGCATTTTTCCTGGATTCTCTTGCCATTTGGGGACTGAACTTTAGTCTGAAAAAGAGGTATTTTTAACCTGGTTGTGTCTGAGGGTTGTCTCAGCTTTGGGCTGCTTGGCTTTCTCCTGGCCTGGCCATGCATTGTGGTGGGAGGTGAGGGCTGGACCCTCCATCCCCAGCTGGACCAGGAGGAGGAAACGAGAGAAGGAAAGGATTGTTCTGACGCCAAGACAACCATTCCAGAAGGTTCCTCCTGCTTGTGGAGCAATGGGAATGGTGTGTCAGGACAATGGCAGCAGCGATGGAGACGTGGGCGAGGCAGTCTGGAGTTGAGATCACTGTGGAAAACAAGGATGAGTATGGAAAGGCCTGTAGCCCCAGCATGCAGGACCAGACACCGCTGCCTTGGAAACAGCCATTGAAGTGTGCAACATTCCTGTCTCTGGGGCTCATTTCCCTCCCTGCCAGCTGTGGAGCTGGCACAGGACACTGGCACTGCTGGTCTGTGTGTGCCACCCGGGCTGGCCTCAGCCTGGCAGGGTGCTGAGGTTCTGCTGAGGCTCTACTGAGGTTCTGCTCAGCCCAGAGCTCTGCTGAGGTTCTGCTGAGGCTCTGCTGAGGCTCTGCTGAGGTTCTGCTGAGCCCAGAGCTCTGCTGAGGTTCTGCTGAGGTTCTGCTAAGGCTCTGCTGACCCTGCTTTGCTGAGGCTCTGCTGAGGTTCTGCTCAGGTTCTGCTCAGGTTCTGCTCAGGTTCTGCAGAGCCCCCTCTGCTGAGGTTCTGCTGAGTTTCTGCTGAGCCTCCTCTGCTGAGGTTCTGCTGAGGCTCTGCTCAGGTTCTGCTGAGGTTCTGCTCTGGTTCTGTTGAGGTTCTGCTGAGGTTCTGCTCATCCCAGAGCTCTGAGGCATGGTTTTTTTATTGTTTATTGTAGGCTTGCTGGCCACAGTGGCTCTGCAGGGTGTCCCTCGCTTCCCCTGCTCGGGGACAGAGCCTGCCCAAGCCAGCAGGACAATCCGGGCTGTGTTTCCATCATTAAAACAAATAAAACAAACCCGTACGGGGCGTTATTTACAGTGTGGGCTCGGGAAGAGTCGAGCTGGGATTGTTTCCTCGCAGAGTTTTTCCCTTTGTGGCTCACACACGAGTTTGTTGTTGTTGGCTGCTCCCGAGGCCGCGGTCTCGCGTGCCGGGGCTGCTGCCGGCCCGCAGCTGGAGAGCTGGCATGGGGTGGGCAGGGGTGGGCTCTGTGCAGTGTGGGCATCCCTGGGAGCTGGCATGGGGTGGGCAGGGATGGGTTCTGTGCTGTGTGGGCATCCCTGGGAGCTGGCATGGGGTGGGCAGGGATGGGCTCTGTGCAGTGTGGGCATCCCTCGGAGCTGGCATGGGGTGGGCAGGGATGGGCTCTGTCCATTGTGGGTGTCCCTGGGAGCTGGCATGGGGGGGGCAGGACTGGGATCTGTGCAGTGTGGGCATCCCTGGGAGCTGGCATGGGGTGGGCAGGGATGGGTTCTGTGCAGTGTGGGCATCCCTGGGAGCTGGAATGGGGTGGGCTCCGTCCATTGTGGGCAGCTGGAGAGCTGGCATGGGGTGGGCAGGGATGGGTTCTGTGCAGTGTGGGCATCCCTGGGAGCTGGAATGGGGTGGGCTCCGTCCATTGTGGGCAGCTGGAGAGCTGGCATGGGGTGGGCAGGGATGGGTTCTGTGCAGTGTGGGCATCCCTGGGAGCTGGCATGGGGTGGGTAGGGATGGGCTCTGTGCAGTGTGGGCATCCCTGGGAGCTGGCATGGGGTGGGCAGAGCTGGGCTCTGTCCATTGTGGGCATCCTAGAGAGCTGGCATGGGGTGGGCAGGACTGGGATCTGCCTGGTGTGGGCATCCCTGGGAGCTGGCGTGGGGTGAGCAGGGATGGGTTCTGTCCATTTTGGACATCCCTGGGAGCAGGCATGGGGTGGGCTCTGTCCATTGTGGGCTTCCCTGGGAGCTGGCATGGGGTGGGCAGAGCTGGGCTCTGTCCTTTGTGGGCATCCCTGGGAGCTGGTTTGGAGCATCCAGGAGTGGTTTGGAGTGGCCAGTGGCTTTGCCCATCGTGGGCATCCCATGGAGCAGGTGTGGGGCAGTGAGGCCTGGGCTCTGCCCACCCTGCTTGCCCCATGGCCCATCTGGGATTCTCCATGGAAAGCCATTTGGGAAGGGTGGATGAGCAGGCAGTGAATGTGGAGCTTTTGTGCAGGGTTTTTGCTGCTTGTGGGACTTGGGGCACAGCAGGGAGCTCATTGGGGTGAACTCTTTGGGGTTTCCTGCAGAGGGGTTCCAGGTGATTTTCCAGCAGGGACCAGCATCATGCTCTGGTTGTTGTTGCCTGCAGCATCCCTGGGAGACCTGCAGGGTCTGAGCCCTGGCAGTGCCAGAGCACCTGGAAGGATGGACAGGGCTGGTGGGCTCTGGGGGGAGCAGCACTTGCTCCAGGCTCTCACCCAGGGCTTTGAGCCTGTGTTGTCCTGGGCTGCAGAAGGGGACGTGGAAGGGCTGCAGCTGCAGCCCTGGGTGTTGCATCCCCCCAGCAGTGCTCGTGCAGCCTCAGGAGATGCTGGAAGGGACATCCCTCCCTGGGGAGAGGGAAATGCCCACAGGTCTGTGCACACAGGGTGGGGACATGGATGTACAATTGTCAGATTTTCACCCTGCTGCTTTGGGTGGGTACCAGCACAGCAAGGATGGGCTGCAGAGGAAGGTGGGCACCCCCCTGGTGCCAGGCTGCAGGCAGACAGGTTCCCTGGGCAGCATATGGCAGCAGTCCAGTGTCAGATGGGAATTTGCTCCCAGTGCAGCTCCTGCATGCACAGCCAGCCAGGGCTCAGCCTGGTGCCCACATCCCTGCAGGGACAGCCCCAGAGCCACCCCTGGGAGGGTGAGCAGGGTGGCAGGGCTGGATGGCCTCGTGTAGCCCTGAGGGACACCCAAGGGACACTGGTGATGCTCCCTGGGCACTGGGGCAGCCAGCTGGGCACGGGCTCTGCACGCACAGAGCTGGCTGAGCACACCAGCCCCTGCCTAGCAGGGCAGGGCTTAAAGCTGGGCTTAGGAGGTCAAAATCTGGCTAATGAGTTAATGGCAATTAATTAACTGCAGGGCACTTTGCAGATATTAACTAATTGCTGTGCTGTGAGCGCGGTCTGTGCCATTGCCCCACCTGGCAGGCTGAGGTGTGGAGCTGCTGGAGGTGAGTTAACAGCAGGGCTGTGGCTCCAGCCAGGGCTAATTCTGCTCCTCTTGGTGTGGTGAGCCATCACCAGGGGCTGCAGGCACAGCAGGCACCGTTCAGCCTTAAATTAATTGTGCTGGGGCGCGTTGGTATTTGGTGGATTTTTTTTCTTTCTTTCTTTTTTTTTTTTTTTTAATTATTGATGCATAATGTACGATGAGAAAAAATAATTAAAGTCTGAAGATCCCACCATAGATCCCTCTCTGTTTTTCCGTGCAAGCTCTGTGCACCCACAGACTTTGGAACCTGAGCATCTCTCTGAGCTCCGTCCCCGTGAGCGTTTTAGGAGGAGGCAGCTGAAGCCACGATGTTCCTGGTAACCACCACCCACACAGGCAGTCTTGTGTCTGCTGGCTCTTCACTCTGCTCCCCAGGAGCTGCTGCAGCATCTGAGCATCCACAGCACAGTGGAGATTTACAGAGAGAGAGAGAGAGAGGAGCCCTCCAGGAGCTCAAGCTCCTCGTTGGGTGCAGGAGATGGTTTGGTGCAGGTGCAGCTATTTTTTAAATCCCTCTGGACAGAGTGGTTTGGCCCCTGTGCAATTTCTGTTTGTTTGTTTATTTACTCCTTTTGGCAGCTGAGGAGTTTGTAGAGATGACTCAAACGTTCAGTTTATTTTGTCAGCTTTTGGGGAAGGGATTAAATCTCAGAGCCCCATTGTGCGAGCAGATCTAATTTTAGGCGTGTGATCTTAAAATAGAAGAAAGGAGAGGCAAAAAAAAAGCAATAATTAGGCGTTTTTCCCTGGGCCAAGGGAAAACAGGCTGTGAGGTGGCCCCAAGGAAGAGATGTGGCTGCCCACAGCCAAAGTCAACAATTTGGGAGGTGGCTGGAGCTGCTTCTGGCTGGCACTGTTAAAGGGCACAGCAGAGAGGTGTGGGCACAAGGTGAGGATCAACCCCCTGGTCTGATGGCACATGGGAAGGGCACAGCAGAGAGGTGTGGGCACAAGGTGAGGACTAACCCCCTGGTCTGGTGGCACAGGGGTATTTGGAGCTTGGCCAGGCTGATGGGCATGCATGGTGGGCATGGTTGCTCATCCCACCCTGGTGCAGCTCCTGATGGAGTTCCTGGCCAGGCAAGGTGGGTCCTGTGTCCACAGCCCCCATGGTCATGTCACACCATGCAGGAGGTGACCCTGGCTGGTCTCAGCATCCTTCCTCATCAACGTGACAGAGTGGAGTGTCCCTGTGGTGGGGACACAGAGGCCAGCTCCCATTTCATGGCAGGACTCACCATCCCGTGGGCAGATATTCTGATGATATTAAAATGCTTGGGATTTTCTAGCGAATCGAAGCTCTCGTAAGCAGTGCCAAGAACAATTCAGCAGCCTCCAAAACCAGCTTTCCCTGAGGATTACTTGTTCCTCGTGCCAGGATGATTGATGAGAATGGGTAGGTTCAGGTGACTCAGTCCAGCGTGACCCGATGGTCTCATCCCCACAGCCCAGGAGGAGCTGTGCCATGGCATCCCTGCTCCCCATGCAGCCCCTGGAGGAGGCTCCTCACAGCCTGACAGCTTGCAGGGCATCTCAGAAACATCCCAGGAGCCTGTCAGCACTGTGTAATCTCCTTTCTCCCTCCTCTCCAGGAAATTTCTTGCGAAGGTGTTGACAAAGTCAGAGGATGCAGGGGCAGCTCGTGGTCAGCTCTGTCTCCCCGAGCACCCACCAAACCTTCCTGCCTCTGTCAGAGCCTCTCCTCACCTCTGGCAGCCTTGGAGAGGGTGGAAACCTGCTCCTAATGACAGAGCAGGAATAATTCTTGCTGTTACCTTGATAACAAAACCCAGCTCCCTTTAAACTGCCAGCAGGAGCAAAAATGCAAGGCATGTGTTTAGGAGAAGCTTCAGTCTCTGGGTGTTTTTGGGAGGAAAGAAACATGCACAAGACTGTTTGCATTTGCTTGAAACCTCTTTTGTGATGGCTCTGTGACTTTGGACAGCTCAGGCCGTAGGTGGATGTTTGTGCTTGGAGATGTTTTTCCATATGCTCCTCACAGCTCTGCTCAGGGATTTTGCACATGGGCTGCAAGAGTGAGGTAGGCTGCTCTAATATCATATGATAATGTGAAATTAGCTCCACTTTACAGAAATTGAGACACCCAGGCCTGGGTAGGGTGTGCTGGGGGTTCCTGCCCTCCTTCCCCTCTGCTGGGAAGGGAGGCAGCAGGATCCTGGATCTCTCCATGCTCACAGGGCTCTGATCCTGGATCTCTCCATGCTCACAGGGCTCTGATCCTGGATCTCTCTGTGCTCACAGGACTCTGATCCTGGATCTCTCCATGCTCACAGGACTCTGATCCTGGATCTCTCTGTGCTCACAGGACTCTGATCCTGGATCTCTCCATGCTCACAGGGCTCTGATCCTGGATCTCTCCATGCTCACAGGGCTCTGATCCTGGATCTCTCTGTGCTCACAGGACTCTGATCCTGGATCTCTCCATGCTCACAGGACTCTGATCCTGGATCTCTCCATGCTCACAGGGCTCTCTGATCCTGGATCTCTCCATGCTTACAGAGCTCTGATCCTGGATCTCTCTGTGCTCACAGGGCTCTCATCCTGGATCTCTCCATGCTCACAGGGCTCTGATCCTGGATCTCTCCATGCTCACAGGACTCTGATCCTGGATCTCTCTGTGCTCACAGGGCTCTCATCCTGGATCTCTCCGTGCTCACAGGGCTCTGATCCTGGATCTCTCCATGCTCACAGGACTCTGATCCTGGATCTCTCCATGTCCATGCTCACAGGGCTCTGCTCTCTCCTAATCCACCACCAGCTGAGGGTGAATTCCAACCCGTGGTGGAAATTTAGGTCAAAGGTGCTTTTAGTTCAGAGGAATATGATCAAATTAAGGCCTTTTGTGTTTGCATGTGTTGCTTTGGTTTTTCTTTTTTTTTTTCTGCAGGGACTTGCGTAGGCAGGGCTGCAGGAAGGGCTTGGCACAGAGATGGGCAGATCCTGACCATCTGTAAATCAGGGCAGTGCTGCCTGTGCCTGTGGCAGGGCTGGAATTTCAGCTGGAAAGGTCACAACTGGTCCAGAGCTGGTTTTCAGCCAGGGATGAGTTTCTGGCCCTGCCTGGAAGGGAGAGGTGTGGGCACAGCTGGCAGAGCCCCTGAGCCTGTGGTGTTTCCCCAAGCCCACCCCGAGGGAGGGTTGGCTCTGGGACTTCCCTGAGGCCTGGGAGGTGGAGGGATTAAAATGTCATCCCTTGGGAAAAGCAAAGTCACCGTGCTGGTTGTGAGCGGGGAGGTTTCCACCAAAGCCTCTGCAAAGTCCTGGGGAATGGATGAATCCCCTCCCTCCTTCATCCCACTTCCATCCTGCATCCCATTGCCCTCCTGGATCCCACTGTCATTGGTCATCCCATTGCCATCCCTGCATCCCTTTCCCCTCCTGTGCCTCATTTCCCTCCTGCATCCCATTTCTTTCCTGCATCCCATATTCCTCCTGCATCCCACTGCCATCCTGCATCTCATTGCCATTCTGCATCTCTTTCTTTCATCCCATTTCCCTCCAGATTCCCATTTCCCTCCTGATTCCCATTTCCCTCCAAATTCCCATTGCATTCCTGGTTCCCACTGCCCTCCAGATTTCCACTGCCCTCCTGATCCCCATTTCTCTCCTGATCCCCATTTCTCTCCTTATCCCCATTTCCCTCCTGGTTCCCATTTCCCTCCTGCATCCCATATCCTTCCTGCATCCCACTGCCATCCTTCACCTCATTGCCATTCTGCATCTCTTTCCTTCATCCCATTTCCCTCCTGGTTCCCATTTCCCTCCTGGTTCCCATTGCCCTCCTGATTCCCATTTCTGTCCTGATCCCCATTTCCCTCCTGATCCCCATTTCCCTCCTGGTTCCCATTTCCCTCCTGATCCCCCTGCCCTCCTGCCCACTCTGTGCAGTTCTCCCTCGTGGTCAGGAGCAGGGGAAGAAGAGGCAGCTACGTGGCGACTTCTCACTGTAAATAACCTAAACCCCCAACTTCTGTGGTTGGTTTTTTATGCTTGCTTCTCTTCTGAAGAAATCCATGAGTTGGCATTGCTGTCTGAGGCACAGCAGCCTCCTAAAACCTGTTTGTTTTCATTCTGACATTAAGACAAGGTCTAAAACAAGCACTGCAATTTCCAGGCCCGTTTGCGATTAGCGATAGGCAGGAGTGAACCATTCAGCCTTAAATTAATTGTGCTGGGGTGCGTTGGTATTTGGTGGATTTTTCTTTCCCTTTTTTCCTTTTTTTTTTTTTTATTATGGATGCATAATGTATGATGAGAAAAAGTGAAAAAAATAATTAAAGTCTGAAGAGCGCTGCATGGATTCATTCATTACGAAATCTGGGTCAGCAGCCGGAGAAGGAAAACAAGGAAGGGGGGGCTGCTGGAGTGGAAAAACAGGACTTGAGAAGCGCTGCAGGCACGGCAGGAATGCGAGAAAGGCCCTTTGCAGGCAGCCTGGGAAATCCGGAGCTGCATCGTGGCTGCCCCCCGAGGAGGAGCCGGGAAGGGGAGGGGGATGCTGGGGAGGGGATTCCCTCTCCTGGCTGCTCCTGGATGCTCCCGCAGCCCGGGGAGGGGGCAGGAGCTGCTGTGCTGAGCCAGCAAATCCTGCCGAGGTGATGGAAGTGCCTGGAGAGGCGGAAAGGGATGGGCTGGGGATGGGGGTTTGGTGCAGTGTGATCCTAAAGGGCTGTGCTGGGGATGGGGGTTTGGTGCAGTGTGATCCCAAAGGGCTGGGCTGGGGATTGGGGTTTGGTACAGTGTGATCCCAAAGGGAATTGGGGTTTGGTGCAGTGTGATCCCAAAGGGATGGCCTGGGGATTGGGGTTTGGTACAGTGTGATCCCAAAGGGAATTGGGGTTTGGTGCAGTGTGATCCCAAAGGGATGAGCTGGAGTTTGGTGCAGTGTGATCCCAAAGGGATGAGCTGGGGATTGGGGTTTGGTGCAGTGTGATCCCAAAGGGCTGAGCCTGGCATGGGGGTTTGGGGCTCAGCTGTGTGATCCCAAAGGGCTGAGCTGGGGATTGGTACAGTGTGATCCCAAAGGGAATTGGGGTTTGGTACAGTGTGATCCCAAAAGGATGAGCTGGGGTTTGGTGCAGTGTGATCCCAAAGGGCTGAGCTGGAGTTTGGTACAGTGTGATCCCAAAGGGCTGTGCTAGGGATTGGGGTTTGGTGCAGTGTGATCCCAAAGGGACGGGCTGGGGTTTGGGGTTTGGTGCAGTGTGATCCCAAAGGGCTGATCCTGGCATTGGGGTTTTGCAGTGTGATCCCAAAGGGCTGTGCTGGGGTTTGGTGTTTGGTACAGTGTGATCCCACAGGGAATTGGGGTTTGGTGCAGTGTGATCCCAAAGGGTTTGGTACAGTGTGATCCCAAAGACAATTGGGGTTTTGCAGTGTGATCCCAAAGGGCTGAGCCTGGCATTGGGGTTTGGTACAGTGTGATCCCAAAGGACTGAGCTGGCTCAGAGCATCCCTGTGCCATGGAATCCCTGTGCCATGACTTTCCTGTGCTGTGACATCCCTGTGCCATCCTATCTCTGTGCCACGAGCATCCCTGAGCACATTGCTCAGATTTTGGGATTTCAGCCCTTGCCTAGGATGCAGCTAATTGAATTGCAAAGAGTGTGGTTGAAACTTGGAGTCTTCCCCGCTGGCAGGAAGCGCAGAGATTTCAAACCATGCTTTTGTGCTGCTTTGGGAGAAAAAGACAGGATTTTTGGAATTTAATTGCAAGATGGAAATTCCTCTCCTTCCTTTTGCTCCTTTCACAGGAAATATGGCCCAAATTGATCAGACTTTGCAAACAATCTGTGTTCATCCTTGGGAAACTTTCCATCATTGGAGCATTCATCCTTGGGAAATAATTTTCTGACCCAGTCACATTAAGTGCTCTTCTGAGCAAGCACTCTCCATCCCAGTCCCCAGCAGGATGGAATTGTGATCCCAGCAGGAGCTTTTGGGCTTTCTCTTCAAGCAAATATTAATTCAGGCAGTGTCAGGAGACCCTTCCTCTTGTTTTAGCCCACTGAACAGCCACAGGATTGCCATGCTGCTCCAGGGGAAGCCCTTTGCTCTGGCTTGTGCACACACTGGGTTTTATCCCTTCTCCAGAGATCCCTTCCCTGCTTTCCCGCATATCCTCTTGCCTCATGTGGGAACCATAAATAAAAGGCTGTTGGATTTAGCACTGCTGTGTTGCAGCAGTGAGGATGACACAGTCCTACAGGATGGGATGGGTGTGAGGATGGATATAAACCTGCACTGATTGATCCTCCAGCTGCTGCTATGCACATGGACCTGCCTTTCCCTCCCAGGAAACTTCCTGAGGCAGATCCAGCTCCGTGGTGGTGACACGAGTGACACAGACAGAGCTGTTGAGCCCTTGGAGGTCTCTGCAGGGTCTGGATCTATAACTAACAGCCACTGGTGCTGCCTGTGGCACGCACTGGGTGTCCAGGAATGCACCCAGCCCTCCTTCTCTGGGCAGCAGCATCTCCAGCTGTCACAGTTCCCCTCCAGGGATCTGGTTTCCAGCCTGATTTAGTTGCAGGCTGTGCAGAAAGGGCTGCTTTGGGATGGGGAGTGCCAGGAAGAAATGGTTAAACTGGAGATGCCAGGTTTGACCAGGGTGTTTTCCCACAGGGTGAACGGTGGGGGAACACAGAGCTCGTGTTGAATCGGAGAGAAGTAACAAGGCTCCTGATTTTCCTGTGTGATTTAATAAAAATGTAAATTGACTTGGGGTGGATGACTCACCCCGGAGGGTGGTGTCGATCAAGATTAATTGGTGGCTGTGTGGAACCAGTTGGGCTTTGTTCCCTCTGCTCAAAGGCAGCTGGAGTGGTTCCATGGGGATGGTGGGGCACTGGTCTGGCCCTTGGGCTCCCATGTTCCTGCTGAGCCCCTCATCCCCTTTGGCCCCAGCATTTTGGGGCAGAGAATGGTGGGCAAAGCCGTGGTGGCTTTATGCAGTGTTGGTGGATGTATCCTATTGGGAACCCCTGAAAACTGTCCTGGTGCCAGCAGAGAGGCAGATCCCTGCCCAGGACTCACTGTGGGGCAGGATTTGGCCCCATAGCAGGAGGGTCTTCCATCCTCCTGCTCCTTCCAGGGTGGGTGAAAGCCTGCCAGGACACTGCACTCTGACCCCAGTCCAGCTCTGGACACTAATGGATTACAAATAACAATAATAAATGACAGGAGATGGGATAATCTACCTACTGTAATGTTGTATTACCGTGGCTGTTAGTTATAGATTAATGTATAATTGCATTACATTGGCTACATATGCATAAAGCTCGTGCTGCAGGGCCTTGGCCAGCCTTTAACTCTCTGTGGTTCGCAAAGAAACTTCAGGGCTTTGATCCCACACATCCCAAGGCATCTCCTGTGTTTTTGCAAGCCAGGAGCATCTCTGCTGCCTCTCTGTGTGCTGCTGGAGCTGCTGGAGCACCATCCCCATCTCCCCAGGATGGGGGTGCAGGGAATGCTGGGCACAAGGGATTTGTACATTTTGCACCAGCAGGTGAGGGAGAAGTGGGAAATGAAGCCCCCTGTACCCCCATCCCTTTGGCCTCACAGCTGAGCAGCCAAGGCAGGGCTGGAGCTGTGTGCTGCTGGAGCAGCATCCCCATCTCCCCGGGATGCACTGCAGGGATACAGGCAATTCTGGGCACAAGGGATTTGTGCATTTTGCACCAGCAGGTGAGGGAAAAGCGGGAAATGAAGCCCCCTGCACCCTCCTCACACCTGAGCAGCTCCAGGCAGGGCTGTGAGGGCTCCCCAGCAGATCCTTGGCGTGACCAAGACCCAGTTCTGTCGGGAGTAATGAAGTGCGAGCCCTTCCCTTCAGTTATTTTTAATGTGGTTCTGCTCAGGCTGGGCTAAATCCGAAGGAGCTGCCTCTTGTTTGCAGAGCCCCCCCCTGTGCTGCCGGATTGCTGGGCGCAGGGTGAATTACTCACTGCTCTGAGGCTGCATGGGCTCAGATCTGTTTGGTTTTGGGCTTGCCTCGCTCTGATGAGATGATTTTCTCAATGTTGTGACCAGAGTTAAGGGTTTGGGGACCCTCATCGTGCCTGTGTTGATGCTGAGTGTGGGGCAGGCAGGGAGAAGGGGGTTTCACCCTTCCAGGGGGGTTTTCCAGCTGAGGAGGATGCTCTGAGGGCTCTGTCCCTGCCCTGGCTTTCAGCAGCTCCACTTGCTGTGCTGTTCTTGGGACATTGATGTGCTCGTCACTTGTCCCATCCTGTGGGAGGAATGGGAGTTGGGAATTCCTTCCCTGCTGCCCTTCCCCATCCCAGTACAGCCCTCCCTGCCGTCCTGCCTTTAATTTTTGCTCCCTCTCTCCCCTCTCCTCCCGAGAGCGCGAGAAGCAGAGGCAGGAAACGTGGGCTGCTGCCAGATGGCTCGAAATGTAGCATCTGTAATACTTTATCAGAAGAAATTACGGCCCAATCACTCTCCCTGATTAAACAGCCTGGCCAGATCCTCCACGAGCCAGCTGGACAGCCTCACCCTCTCACGACAGGAGGGGAAGAAGCCACAGGAGCAGGGGATGTGGGGAAGCCATAGGAGCAGGGGACATGGGGAGGATGATGGCAAGGGAGGCTTGGATGGGCAAGGGATTGGATTGGATTGGATTGGATTGGATTGGATTGGATTGGATTGGATTGGATTGGACTGGACCCCCCAGCAGTGGGGTGGGTGTGTTGCCACCTCCCTGGGCTCACCCTGTATGGTGCCAGCTCCTGCTCTTTGCTTCCCATGGGGTATGGAGGTGAGCAGCCCTCCCTTGAAGAGTGAGGGAGAAGTTGATGTTTCCCTTCTTGTTAGTTTTCTAAATTTTGGAAAAACAGCACAGCCATGCCAAGCCGCCCTGTGGGCTGCTGGTGTTTTGCTTTTGGAAGTTGTTGTGAGCAGGCAGAGAGTGAGGGATGCTCCAAACCCCCGGGGCTGGCTGGAGCATCCCCCCATCCCTGCACCCCTTGGGCTGCAGGCGCCATAGAAGCGCCTGGAAAAAGGGAGCGGGCAAGGAGGGAAACTGAGGCAGGGCGGAGGGTGCCTGTAGGACCTGGGAGGTCATCTGGAATGCCAGTGAGAGTTAGCTCCAGAGTTTAAGCCTCTGAGCAACCTGTCCTCTGGCTCACCCTGCCCTCGTGCTTGTTCTGAGCGCGGTGGCCAAGGCGCGGTGCTACCGGTTCCACTGGGCTTGGCGTGTGGACGGCTCTGCTGTGAGCTCATCCCGGCTGGCTGGCAAAACCCAGTGGACTGATGCCACTAATTTCCACTCATGCTGGTGGAAAAATCTTCTCCTGCTGGCGTGAGCAGGGGCTGCTTTCCCAGACTGCTGCGTGCGGGGTGGGGAGAGGGGGACGCGCCGCCTCGCGCAGGAATTCGCGGCCGGGCGGACGGGGCTGTTTTCTTCCCTGCTCTGCTTGAAGTGGTGACCAGATTTTTTCCTAAATGGAAAACAGGAGGAATCTGTGCTCTGAAGTGCGTGGAGTTAGCTGCTGGATGTAGGGAGTTTGTGGATGAAGCAGATGAAAGAGGGGAGGAAGGTGTTGAGTGTCTGCGCGTGAGAGGGGAGATCCGGCGTCTGAGCGTGGCCTGATGTGGGATGCTTCTGGCCTGAGCTGTCCTGCATTCCCATCCCACATCCCTGTGCCTGCCCATCTGGGCTGGGATGGACGTGCAACAGGGATTTCTGCAAGCCCACAGGGACCCAGCCAGTTCTGGAACCCCTCTCAGGCACAGATGTGCTTTTCCCTATCATCCCTCTGGCCTTGGTGGGGGGAGAAATGCTGGGCTCAGGCAAAACAGCAAAAAAAAGCACATTTTCCACTGAACTCCAGTGGGATTTAACTGCAAGGATGCAGGTGGAGCAGGGCTTGGGGTCTCCCAGTCTCCTGGGGCTCAGGGAGGCGTGCAGCCATGGGATCCTGCATGAGGAGGATGGAGGAGCAGCTTCCCTGGATGCTGGAGCCTTCCTCCCTTGCCAGCCTCCCGGGGGCCTGGGCAGGAGGAGGGGAACTGTACACCTGGAGAAACATTATCCCTTCCCTTGCCCGTAAATATTTTACGAGCAGATTAAAAATTGAAGCCAAAATGAGCTCTGCCATCAGAAGAAACCGGCTCGGTTTCAAGTTCTGTTTAAGTATTTTTCTTTATAATGTAGCTGTGTCAATTAGAAAATGACATTGCTATTTAAAATGCTGTTCCGTAGCCCTCTTTAATTAAGGCAGCGATATAATACCAATCTGCTCTCATTAATGAATTTTTAACAATCAAAATGAGAGCTGAATGACGCACAGTTGGATTTGCAGCGCGGGTGTTTTCTCTGACGGCGCAGTTAAAGGAGCAGCGGCTGGAGAGGGGGAGAGGCAGCTCCTCCTCGGGCTGAGCAGCTGGAGAAGCATCTCAGCTGCTGCTTGGTGGGTTTGGAAGGGTTTCATCCCTCTGTTGGCCTTGAAGAATTGTCCTGGAGGGGGGAAAATCCGTCTAAGGCTGGTGGGTGGCTTTGTGGGACCTGCGCGGGAGCGCTGGGAAAAAGCAAAGATGCCAAAAGTCCTGAGCAGAGACACAACTGAAAATAGAGATGGGAGTGGGGTTGTGAGCCCAGCGGCCACCTCAGGGTCACATCCTGCCTGCTGCAATGTGTCCTCACTGCTCAGACTTGCTGGGCATCCGTGGATCCCATCCCTGGCCCAGTTTTCCCTGGAGATCCTAAAATACTTCTTGCTGTGGCAGTGAAGTGCGTGATGCAGTGCTGGGGTGTGTGGCCTTCCCACCCCAAATAAATCCCTAATTTCAGCCCTTTTCCCCACAAAGTGTTCCTGTTTTTGTCTGGACAAGGCAGGGTAGGTTAAAGATGCTCCTGCACCTCAGCTTGTGCTAATTGTCTCCCATTGTTGGATCAGGAAGCCTTTTTTCCCAGTGGTTATTATCTGGGGTTGCTGGAGGAGCTCTCTGCCCTCTGCTTCTTCCTTCAAGGAGGCAAAACAAAACCAGGAGTTTGTTTGAATAATAAAAAAATTAACCAGGCGTGAAAAGCTTAAGCGTAATCATTTCCGTGGCTGGCTTTGATTTGAGTTGATATGATTTGTTTGCTCTCTCATCCTTCCTCCCCGTTTCCTCTTCAGCACCCACTCCTTGCTCTGGCCTTTCCCTGACAATTTGGGTATTTTAGGAGCAGTGAGGACAATTTGGGTGTTCATGGAGCAGCATCCCTGGGATGCTGATGGAGCAGGGGAGCTGCAGGCTGGATCAATGCAGTGCTCAAGCCCAGCATCTGAGAGAATCTGGGCTGGGGTGGACGTGCAACAGGGATTTCTGCAAATCCCATCCTTCTCCTGGTGTCTCCCTGCTTGCCTGGGCTATGGTGACACTCCAGGTGAGCCACACCTTTGTAACTGTCACCAAAGTTTTGCTTTCCAATAGTTCTGTGTGGAGCTGGAGTGACCAGCCCAGAGGGGCTGGAGCTTCCCCCACCTCCCTCCCCTTGCCAGAGAGTTGAGTGAGTGGGTTGAGGTTTCCTGGCTGGCTTTTTGTTGCCATAGGGAAGAGAATTGAAGCCTGGAAACCATCCTGTGGGTGCAGGGAGGAAGTGTCAATGTCTAGGAAAACAAGGAGAAAATAGCAGCGGCAGCACCGCGCCGCCCGAGCCCAGCAGGAGCCGGGACAAACCCTCCTGGCAGATGGGAAAGGCCAGCAGGGTCGTGCTTGGGGTGCTGTTTGTCCTTCCTGGCACTGCTGGCACTCAGGGGTGCCAGCCAGCAAAGCCATGGCCCGGGAACTGCAGCTCCATTCCCTTCCTGCAGGGCTGGGAGAGACCAGAATGTGTTCAATAAGGGAATATGGAATTGTGCTCTCTGCTCTGATTTCGAGAGGAGGAGAGAGAGATGCCAGGGCGGCTCTGAGCTCTTGCCCAGGAATAGCCAGGGATCTGCTGGGAGGCTTGCATCCCATCCCACTGCTGATAATTTTGGAGCTGAATCATCTGCATTTCTGCTGCTCCCCAGACAGCGTCAGGAATACGCATCCCCAGGGTGTCACAGGCACATTTCTGTGGGTTGACAATGGATCTGATTAAGAAAAAAACAGCCCAAATGACATCTAAAGCCACCAGCCTTGAAGTCTGGACTCCTGTTGCTCATTTCCCATTCAGACACTGCTAGGGACGAGTGTGGCCGTGGCTGTGCAGCAGGGCTGGAGCCAGCTCGGGGCTGGGGGATGAGTAAAACCCATCTGCAAATGCTGAGGAGAGGAGGAGGAGGGGTGGGAGCTGCACTTTGGAGTGGTTTGGCTTCAGCCTGGGCCTGGGGGTGGCAGGATGAGGCCAGGAAAGGCTCCTGTGCTGCGGGGCAGGGAGCAGGTGGAGCTGCACTGCCAGCGCCCCTGGCCACCAGCTCAGGTGTGGGGTCACTGTGACCCTGAGCCAGCTCAGGGGGGTCAGCTGGCGGTCACAGAGCCTGTCCCCTGTGGTCCTGCACTGTCACAGCCAGGGCAGGTGTGCCCAGGCAGGGCATCCCCTGCTGTGGATGTGCTGAGCATCACTAGAGATGTCCTGAGCATCACTCAGAGATATCCTGAGCATCCGTCAGGGCTGTGCTAAGCATCACTCAGAGCTGTTCCAGTGTCCATCAGAGCTGTTCCAGTGTCCACCAGAGCTGTTCCAGCATGCACCAGAGCTGTTCCAGTGTCCACCAGAGCTGTTCCAGCATCCATCAGAGCTATTCCAGTGTCCATCAGAGCTATTCCAGTGTCCATCAGAGCTGTTCCAGCATCCATCAGAGCTGTCCCAGTGTCCATCAGAGCTGTTCCAGCATCCATCAGAGCTGTCCCAGTGTCCATCAGAGCTGTCCCAGCGTCCATCAGAGCTGTTCCAGTGTCCATCAGAGCTGTTCCAGCATCCACCAGAGCTGGTTAACGTGAGCATTGCACCACCCAGCCCAATCCTTGAGGCACAGGGTGCTGACCTGCCCTGCTGAGCACCTTCCTGGGGCAGGGAACCTTCAGGGGCAGTTTAACCCATCCTTCCTCAGCAGCAGGAGGAGAGGAGAGGCTGGATGGAGCTGCTGATGCACAGCCCTGCAGGAAGCAGAGCCCTGGATGCTCCCCAGCAGGCGTGGAGGGACAGATTTCTCCAAGCCTTCTGAGAAATGCCTTTTGTCACCCAGCCTGGTGTCAGGCGTTGGCCACGGGGCGTCCTCTGTCACATCTGGTGCTGCCCAAGTGGCTCTGCTGTCTGCCACTGCAGGGATGGCAGCTCTGAGCCTTCTGCTCCTGCAGGGGGAAAGGGAGAGAAGGTTAAACCAGAGGAGCTGTGAGAGTGCAAATTGATTTTTAAGGGAGCCTTGCATGGAAGCTCCCCAGCATTGCTGTGGCTCTGCGGTGCTGCTGTCCCCAAAGTGCCACTGCCAGCCCTCCCGGGTGGGCAGAGAGCTGGGTGTTTGTCACCTGTAATCTCTCCTGTGCCCAGGACATGCCAGCTCATCGCTGGCATTGTCACCAGAGTTTCACCGGGGCGTGGGAACTCCCTGGTGCCAGGCTTTTGGCTGGTTGAGCTGGCACTCTGGTGTGCCCCACACCAACTTGTTTTGTCCTTTTGTCACCTTCCTACCTGAGCAGTCCTTTTATTCCTCCTCCCACTGGTTTTCTGTCCCTGCAGCTCTCGTGGCAGAGGCACCTGGGAGCCTGGGACAGACCTGGCTCAGCCCAGGGGACTCTGCAGCTCCCCCCTCCATCCTCTCACACCTGCTCTCTCCCAGCCAGCGAGTTTCATTAACGTACTAATTAGGGTTAAAGCACTAATTAGAGCGTCTGTGCCGTGTCCTTGGGAAGGCAGCTTGGCTCCTGGGTGCTAATGGAGCTGCTGTCACAACAAACACCAGGCACACGTGCTGCTCCTCACCCAGCCCAGCCCAGCCCAGCCAGCATCCCGGGGTTCTCCTGCCCACACCACAGAACAGGAGCTGCTCCTGGCAGCATTCTCTGCCCCTGTGTGCCATGGCTAAGGCTGAGTTTAAGGGGTACTTTTGAGTATATTTTCTATTATTTAATATATTTTTAGTAGTAAATTTTCTGCTAAGTGGTGCTTTGGAAGGTTAGACATGGTTTGTGAAGTCTGGAGGAATTCAGTGAAGTTTGATCTCCCCACAGAGGGCTGCAGTATTTTTAATACCTCTTCTACTCAACCTTCCCCTTCAAAATACCATTTTCCCCTGTAAAAATAGACCAGCGTGGCCAAACAGCCCCCAGATGACACTCAGAGCTCGCTTTGAGCTCAGAAGAAGCCTTGCAGCTGGCCAACAAAACCATTTTTCCCTTTTTCTTTGGACTCTTGAAAAACCTGGCCGTTTGAGGCTTTGTTTTAACCCCATCATCTCCATGCTGGGGAATGCAGGAGCCCTCTCAGGGAAGCTGCAGGCAGGATTGCTGTGTGCTGCATGGCACTCTCCGTGTCTGAGCAGCGTGTTCCTGTGTTGTCATGAAACAGAAGAACAGGATAATTAAATTGCCCTTTTCCCAGCAAAAACGTTCCCGGGCTGTGGCTGGCTGCCAGGAGCACATGCCTGGCTGCTGATGGGAGGTGTGAAAAGCACCGGGGAGGGGATGGACTGCTGATTGCTGGGGGGGTCTGGGCAGATCTGTCATCCCCCTGCAAGCACAGGCACGGCTGGAGCGGGGGATGCCGGCCAGGAGGGGTCCCGGGTGCCCCCGCCGGTAATTCCCAGCCTTTAAGCTGGGGCTGCTGGAGGGCTGGGATAATGGAGATATTCTTGTCCTTAAGCCTCTCAAGGGTTGCAGGTCTTAAAAAGGGCTCCTGCTGTCGAGTCTGCCGGGCTCAGGCCGGGCATTAGCGGGGTGGGAGCAGAGGGGCAGCCAGGGCAGGCTCAGCAGGTGATGCCTGCGGCTGGATCAGCGCGGCTTTGGCGGCTGCTGCCAGTGCTGGGGAGCAATCCTTCGGCCTGTCACCTCATCCTGGCTCTCCTGCCATCCTGGTCCCTCTCTGAGGTGCTGCTGCTCCGTCCCTAAGCTGAACCAAGCTCGTGTAAAGGCAGGGTTTTGTGTTTCTGCTCTTATCAGCCTTCCTCGCCTGATTCCTTCTCTCCTCTCCTCTCCTCCTCCTCCTCCACTCTAAATCCTGGGTCCCATCAGTGTTACTGCTTTGCCTTCAGCTATGACCCTCCAAGAGCTGGCTCTGCCCTGCTGTTGTCACCCCTTGGTGTCCCTCCCCTGGAATATTAACACCACAAATCACAAGTGACAGCTTGGGCTGGACGAGGAGGTGTCGGAGCAGGGGTGGGACACGTGGTGGCTTTGTCCTTCTCCTCGGGGCTGTGTTTTGCTTCCAGAGAGAGGGGAAGCAGCTGAAGCCACCTTTAAAGGGAAGGGTAGAGCAGTCAGGCTGGGATTTTCATCCTGCTTGGATGCAGGCTCCTTCCCACCCCTGTGCCCGTGGCTTTCCTCTCCTCCATCCAGCCATGCCCACCTTGGGCACTGTGTTTTCTCCTTGGGGCTGGGCTGGGAAGGAGCCATGCCCTGTGGGGATGTGTGCACCCCACGTTTTGCTGTGTGAGGAGCTGGGGAATTTCCGTGTTTGGTGGATGCAGGGAAGAGCAGATGTAAGGGGGATTAGGGGCGGCTTTTTTTGCACGCGTGTGTGCACACGTGCAGCCAGGCAGGCAGGGCTGGGGGCTGTGGGGCACTCCTGAGCCTGGCACCCTCTCTGCACTGACAGGAGCATGGGGGAGAGCACCTGGGCACAGCTCTGGGGGCCTGCAGTGCCTGGGGACAGCACTGGGGATGTGGCTCTTCTTGCTGAGGGAGCGCTTTTGATTGCACTGAGAACAGAGAGGGCAAAGAAATGGAAATGTCACTGTTAAAAACAGCTGTGCAGCCACACGGGTGGGATTGCTGTAGGGGGAGTGGGCAGTGTGGGTTGTTGTCCCTGGTAGGGTCCCTCTGTGCCTCAGCTTCCCCCAGCAGTGAGTGGGGGAAATGCAGAATGGGACGGCTGTGGCTGGCTGGAAGGTCACTCAAATCGTTGTGAATCACAGCCTGCTGTGGCAAACAGCATCCTGGGTCACCCCATTGCTCCAAGAGCTTCCCAGAGACTCCAGCATTCCCTGGAGAGCAGTGGGAGAGCAGCTGCCAACCAGCCCGTGTGGCTCTGGCAGTGGCAGTGACAGCAGGGCAGGGAGCGGTGGCACCAGCAGAGCTGCTCACAGTGACCACAGCCATGGATTTGCTCTCCTCTCCTGCTCCCAGCGATGCATTTCTGAGGTTTTTATTCGAGCTGTGCCCCAGCAGCCCCCGGGCTGGGTTTGGGAAGGGCCAGGGCAGGGAGCGGGCGCTGCTGCCCGCGGGGCTGCGGGCGCTGACCTTCCCTCTCCACTGACCTTCATGCCCATCAGCATCAGCTCTGCTGCCTGCCCACGCCCAGGGATGCTGCCTGGGAGGCTGGGCAGCATCCCAAGGGGGCTCTGGGGCTCAGCAGAGCCCCGGGGAGGTGGGGGTGTGCTGGGGTGGATAATTCAAGGACTTTGGCTCGCTAGCAGAGGTTAAAAGGGGAGCCAGGGCATCTGTTTGGAGTGTCACTGATGGGAGCTCTGCTGTGGTGCTGCTCCTTGGCCTCCCCTCAGCCCTGCCCAGCCACATTGCCAAGGGGAGGCACGGCTGAGGAGCAGCCATTGCCCATGGGCTGTCCACAGAGGAAGTAAAGATGTAACTGGTGGGGAAAATCCATGTGGGATTGGCATCCTCAGAGAAGCTGGGGAGATGTGGGCACTGGGTGCTGCTCAGCCTTGGGGTGGTGAGGTCAGGATCCACATGGGTGGGAAGGCCAGGGGATGGTCCCTGTCCCCAGACTGCTCCTCAGGGTGTCCCCTCTGGCTCAGAGGGTTCCTGGGGGTGTTTTGATATTGCTGACTGGTGACAGCCCCTTCCTGCTCACCAAGGCACTGTTCTGGGGGGGAATTGCCTTCTTTAACCTATTCTGTCCTGACTTTCTGCCACACTGGGGGACAGGCTGGGGGGAGCACTCAGAAATGTCTTCTTGGAGTCACAGGAGACCCCTCAGCTGTCAGCCAGGGTCACTGGAGGAGTTTTGGACCAGAGCTTTACCTGCTGCCTGTGTGGAGGATCCCAGAGCTGACCTTGAGCCATCCCATTCCCACTGATGCCCAGGGAATGCTGTCAGGAAATGGGTGACAAAACCACAGCACCGAGGTCTCTGCAGTGCTGCACCCAAAGTTATCTCAAACATCTCCTTTTTTTTGGAACAATAAATAAACCAAGCTGCAAGAACAATGGACTGAGCTCCCCATCAGCTGGATTACAAATGAGAAGAGCCATCACCCCAATTTCCATGAGCTGCCAGTGTGGAGATGTGCAAGGTTCCAGTTTGAGTTCATCAGTGCTTTGCTGCTGTGGTCCCTGTCCCTGCCCTGTGCCACCTGTGCCAGCCCTGTTCTGGCCCCTCATGCCACCTGGTCTGAACCCAAGGGATGCTCCAAGAGACCCTCCTGGTTCCTGTGGCTGTTCTCCTCCTGAGCCTGCTCCAAAACCCATCCGTGTTCCTGGAAGCCATTCTGAGATTGCTCTCTCTGAGAAAAGATTGGTCTGAAAAAAGTGTTGAAATACCACAGGAAATGCTGTTTGTCCAAGACACCTTCCTCAGTCAGAAATGACAAAACCTCCTGATTTTGGATGAAAGTTTGCTTGTCCTGGGCGTCATCTTTCTGAAGTTTCTTTCAGCAAGGATGTGGGCAGAGTTTGGGTGTGAAATGGGTGCTGGGTGCCACTGGCATTGAGTGCCTCCTCTGCAGCACCCTGGTGGGACAGCAGTGGATGGGTGCCCATCTCTGCCTGGTGTGTGACAGGGTGCTGGGGAAGATGGAACAGGAAAGCCTTATAAATATGATTGCCTGGCAAAAGATGTTGAGAATATAGAAACTATAAGCAAGATTGAAATGAAAGCAAGTTTTGAAATACTTTAGTTACTGGAAAACAATGGTGTGGGCAGCTGAAGGTGATCCTCTTTTGATGGAACAACACCCTCTGTTTGCAGACAGGTCCAAGAGTCAGAGCAGACCCTACAGCTTGGCAGAAGGGGTCCAAAGAGGAGTTTTTAGGGTTTAAAATGTAACACAGTATGGGAATGTAGTGATTCTTATAGGCTGCATGTAAATGCAATAGGATTTGTATCTTGTACTAGATTGGTTAGTGAGAATCAGAGTATAAAACACATAAGAAGATTTATTGTATTGTAACGGGAACCTCACACTCTTACCCTTTTACTCTCTCACTCTTTTACTCTCTCACCCTCTCACCCTCTCTCCCCTCTCTTCTCTCAGTCCTGCTCTGAGCTGTGTTTGGCAGCTCCCAGCAGGGCCCTGCACTCACACCCTTTGCAATAAACCCCAGTTTCCACGATCTGGCTGCAGAGATCTCTGCTCTCTGTCCATCCTGACCGTCCTACCCCCATCACTCCTACAACAGGTTCTGGTCCCTGCAGGTGTCTGGTGCAGGGTTTGCTCACAGCATTGTGCCACCTTCATCACTGCTGGAAGAGCTCACAGAGTGACCCAGGCAGCACCCACTGCTCCCCTGCCTGCTGCTGGGCTGGCTACCTGGCCAGGGAGCCCAGTCCTCCCTCTTGGAGAAGAGGAAAAAATAATAATCTGCAAGCCAAGGAGCTGGGAGCTGCTGGGAGTGTATTTATCACGGGGAAGAAAAAGGCTCTGTTCGCTCTCTGCAGCGGCTGTTTATCACACTCACAGGGGATGGAGAAAATGTTCCATTTGTTGGGTACAGCCGGCAACCCACACAGAGTATAAATTAAGGGCTTTTACATGCAGAGTTCCCGAAATAAAACACACACACACACACACACAGAGACACACAAAGAGAGAGGAGTTTTGTGCGCTGCCTCTCCCTGGCTGTCCCCGCGCCCCAGCCCCGGCCCGCCGCTGGCTCCCGTTCAGGAATTCCACATTATCTCTGAGCGTTTCCAGCTTCCTCAGCAGGGAACAGCTCTGCTTCTGTCTTCCTGCAGCCACATCTGGAAAGTGTTAGGCCGGGGTGTCAGCCGGCAGGGCTGGCATGTGCTCCCCCCGCCTTGGCTGGCTCCGGCACCCTGCCCGCTCCCTGCCCCGCCTGCCCGCCTGCTCCCTGCCCTCACACTGCTCTCAGCCTTCAAACTGCCTGCCCCACAGGGCTCAGGGGATGAGTTTTCCCTGCCTCCCCTTTCTGGAGAGTTTTGAGGGAGTTTTTGTAGCTGCTGTGGGGAGAGAGGGCTCCAGGGATCTCCAAGGGTTGATCTCTGCAGGGATGCTCTGCTGTGGTCAGGGGTGCTTTCCTGTCATCAGGAATGATCTGCTGTCATCAGGGATGCTCTGCTGTGGTTGGATGCTTTCCTGAGGTCAGGGATGCTCTGCTGTGGTCAGAGGTGCTCTGCTGTGGTCAGGGATGCTCTACTGTGGTCAGGGATGCTCTGGTGTGGTCAGGTATCCTTTCCTGAGATCAGGGATGCTTTCCTGAGATCAGGAATGCTTTCCTGTGGTCAGGGATACTCTGCTGTCATCAGGGATGGTTTGCTGTCATCAGGGGTGCTTTCCTGTCATTAGGGATGCTTTCCTGTGGTCAGGGATGCTCTGCTAGGGTCAGGGATGCTCTGCTGTCATCAGGGATACTTTCCTGTCATCAGGGATGCTCTGCTGTGGTCCCCTGCTCTTCTGTGGTCAGGGATGCTCTGCTGTGGCCAAGGATGTTCTGCTATCATCAGGGGTGCTTTCCTGTCATTAGGGATGCTTTCCTGTGGTCAGGGATGCTCTGCTGCCATCAGGGATATTTTCCTGTCATCAGGGATGCTTTCCTGTGCTCCCTGTGCAGATCCTTCCCTTGGCTCCCTTTAGGAAAGCTCGCTGCCTGCTCAGGGGAGTTTTCATCCCCTGGATCTGTTTCTGGACTGGCATCCCCGAGCTGTGGCTCAGCAGGGATGTGGTGCTGCATCTGCTGGAGGCTCCAGGGTGGAGTTTGTGGGAGGTGAAACCTCTGTGATTCCCCAGTGCCCTGGGAGGTGTCTGGGGAGGCTCTCACTGAGCTCTGCTTGCTTGTAATGCCTGTGGGCTCATCCACTGGGATATTTTTGTCATTTGGGAGTACCTGGGGCATAAAGACATTTGGCTGCCAGCATCTCAGGCCCCCAGGAGAAATCCCCACGTGGTGTGGGCACATGGAGATGCCCAGCTGGATGATCTGCAGGTCTTCTCCCACCTCAGTGTCTCTGATTGCAGCAGGCCAGTTGAAAATGGAAAAGCTCCCAGTGACATCCTGGTGTCTTGGGGTTCCCTCTGTGGTCCTTGGGGATGTTGGTTGCTTGCTGCAGGTGTGGTGGGTGACACTGGAGAGGGAAAGGGCTGTACAGGTGTGGTGGGTGATGCTGTGCAGGTGTGATGGGTGACACTGGAGAGGGAAAGGTGTGATGGGTGACATTGCACAGAGGGAAAGGGCTGTGCAGGTGTGCTGGGTGATGCTGTGCAGGTGTGGTGGGTGATGCTGTACAGGTGTGCTGGGTGACACTGCACACCAGTAAAAAGCTTTGCAGAATGCAGGTGGTTCAGGGACTGGTGTGCCCTTCAGAGCACAGGACATGGAGAGCTTCTGGCTTGTTTTCCAAGTGGGATAATGACAATGACCTGGAAGCAGGGCCTTAATGACCTAATGACCTGGGTGGGCAATGCTCAGGAGGGTCTTTGGCAGGGAGGGATGTGGAAATGCTTAAATGTGCCCTAACCAGAGAGAATTCCCCTGCTCCCTGGCTTTTTTCCCCTTTTTTTTTTAAACCTGGCAGCCCTACCATGATGGGATTTTAAAATTAAAGCTAAAAAAAACCCCAAAAAAACAGCCCAGAAAAAGAAAACAGGCTTTGGTTTTATAGACCCTACAGATGCATCCGGCACCAAACTGATCCCAGATGCAGCTCCACTGTCAATAGTGTTACACGAGGGATCAATCCCCTTCATTGTTTTATGTGGCCTCTACAGCATCATCAGCTAATTAAAGCTAATGGGTCCCAGAGCAGCACTGACAGCATCTGATCCTATCAGCCTGCACAGCCTTTCTCTTGAAGGGCTACTCCAGAGCCAGATCCTGCACTCCAGACCCTGGCAAAAGGCTGTATTGACTGGGAGGATCAGGCTGCAGATCAATGGGAGCTGTTGTTAAACAAACATGCCCGGATTAATGTCAGCTCCGCAGGGGGAGGAGGTCGATGGCTGCTAATTCGAGAGGGGTGGGAGGGAGGGAGAGAGGGGAGTGGTGACAGCGGTGACAGGGCGGGCAGGGGGACAGGCCAGGCTCTGAAAATGCTCCCCGTGTCTGTGGCAGCGCCAGCGTTTCCTAATCTCGGGTTTATCATCGCCCTGGGCAGGAGGCTGTGCTGGGCAGGAGCCCAGCGGTGTCCCCAAGGGCATCGGGGGTGCCCAAATCCCTTTGGTTTGTGCGTCAAGGGCGGCGTGCTGGCCTTGGACTGTCCCCAGAGAGGACAGGGACCCCTGTGTCCCTGCTGCACGCTGTCCTTGGCAGCCCATTGTGGTGGACCACTAAATCTCGGGTTCCTGCTTTCCCTTCTCTTGTGGCTCCTGCTGTCCCTTGGCTGGGTATCAGGGATGCCCAGGGATGTGGCTTGGGAAGGTTTCCATTCCCACACTGAACCACCCTGTGCTGCAGGCAGTTTGCTTGGCACTTTCTCCTCTTTTTCCCTCATTTTTCTCCCTCTGTTACTCAGAAAGTCTTTATCCCACATTTTCAGTAGCAGAGATGGGGAGGGTCAGTCCTGCAGGAGAGACCCTTGCCTTTGAACTTTGTGTTCCTCCACTCTGCCCATAATTTTACCAGAAGGAAAACCCCAAGGAAGGGCTTCCTTCCCACCAGCACCTTTTCATCCACCATCCCCTGCATCCACTCATGGTGCCAATCTGTTATCCAAAGCATTCCTGCTGGGCTTGGGGGGAAGGCTGGAGCAGCTCTTTGGATGCTGGGCTCAGAGCAGGAGCTGCAGGAGCTGCTCCCAGAGCTGCTCTCAGCTGCTTCCCCATTCCTGCTGGGCTTGGGGGAAAGCTGGAGCAGCTCTTTGGGTGCTGGGCCCAGAGCAGGAGCTGCTCCCAGAGCTGCTCCCCTATTCCTGCCAGGCTTGGGGGGAAAGCTGGAGCAGCTCTTTGGATGCAGGGCTCAGAGCAGGAGCTGCAGGAGCTGCTCCCAGCTGACATCTGGGAGCTCGGCACAGCTCCGGTGTCAGCGCAGCTGAGAGCACAGGAGGTGGGAAGCCCCAGCCACCTGCAGCTCGGTTAATAAATATTTATTTGGAGGTGACAAACACTCTCCTGGATGGAGCCAAGTGAGCAGAAGGAGGACTGCGGGGGAGCCACACGGGGTTGTGCTTTTTTGGGGGGTTTACCGTGGGGATGTCGAAAGGAGCAGCTGACAAACCAGAGGATGTTGAAATCCACATTCATTTCCCTGACGCGGCTGCCTGACGTCAGGGCAGGCAGGAAACGTCCCCCTTGGCAAGAGAGGGCTTGGCACAAGGAGCCCTCATCCCGTGGGGACAGTGTGGGAGCGTGGCTGGGGGCTGGTGAGATGTGACGGGAAGGATCAGGAGCCAGGAGGATGCCAGGTCAGAGTCTGGTATAAATAATGAAAGGGCTGAAGTTGAATTGTTCTCTTAAAAAGGAGAAATGAAGGGAAGGCAGCAGGCAGGGTGATGGTGCTGTCACCTTGCTGTGACTTGGGGCTCTGCTGGGTGATTTCATGGACTGGGGGGATGCCTTGGGCACTAACCTTGGGGAAATAGGAAAAGCTGCTTCTGTCCATCTGTGTGTGGTCAGGAGAAGGGAAACTTCCTGTGCTGAGACTTTGGGATATTCTCTCTGTACCAGAACAATGTTTAGCAGTCCAGTTTCTCTCTTTGGGATATTCTCTCTATCTCAGACCAATGTTTAGCAGTCCAGTTTCTCTCTTTGGGATATTCTATCTCAGACCAATGTTTAACAGTCCAGTTTCTCTCTTTGGGATATTCTCTCTATCTCAGACCAATGTTTAGCAGTCCAGTTTCTCTCTTTGGGATATTCTATCTCAGACCAATGTTTAGCAGTCCACTTTCTCTCTTTGGGATATTCTCTCTATCTCAGACCAATGTTTAGCAGTCCAGTTTCTCTCTTTGGGATATTCTCTCTATCTCAGACCAGTGTTTAGCAGTCCAGTTTCTCTCTTTGGGATATTCTCTCTATCTCAGACCAATGTTTAGCAGTCCAGTTTCTCTCTTTGGGATATTCTCTCTCAGACCAATGTTTAGCAGTCCCCTGGGCATCAGGGCTGCCCTGTGCTGTCAGCAGCAGGGACAAGCCCATCTCCCGTGGCTGTGCCTCCATCCCTGCCCTGAAGCTGCTGCAGGGCCCTGGATTGCAGCTGCAGAGGGCCAGGAGCAGTGGTGCAGCCCGTGCTGGTGACTCACCGTCCTGTGGCGTCGCAGGAAGCGGCTGGTGCCACGCGTGGGCAGCAGGGCAGTGCCCTGCCACATCCTGCAGCAGCTCAGCTCCGTGCCAGGCTGGGGCAGGAGCCTGGGATGCAGCAGGGTGTGGGTGTTAAACCCCATGGGTGCCTTGCCAGGGACGTGCTCCCCGCCTGTGATCTGCTCTATGGCACTCTGATGTTGGGGAAGATGGAACAGGAAAGCCTTATAAATATGATTGCCTGGCAAAAGGTTTTGAGAATATAGAAACTATAAGGAATATTGAAATGAAAGCAAGCTTTGAGATACCTCAGTTACTGAAAGACTGGAAAACAATGGTGTGGCTGGCTGAAGGTGATCCCCTTTTGAGGGAACAACACCCTCTGCTTGCAGGCAGGCCCAAGGGTCAGAGCAGACCCTGCAGCTTGGCAGAAGGGGCCCAAAGAGGAGTTTTTAGGGTATAAAATGTAACACAGGATGGTAATGTAATGATTCTTATAGGCTGCATGTAAATGCTATAAGATTTGCATATTGTACTAGATTAGTTAGTGAGAATTAGAATATTCAACACAGAAGAAGATTTATTGTATTGTAACGGGAACTTCACTCTCTTACCCTTTTACACTCTTACCCCTTTTACTCCCTTATGCTGTTACTCTCTCACCCTCTCATCCTCTCTCCCCCTCTCTTCTCTCAGTCCTGCTCCAGCTGTGGCTGGCAGCTCCCAGCAGGGCCCTGCACTCACACCCTTTGCAATAAACCCCAAGTTCCAGACCTGGCTGCAGAGATCTCTGGTCTCCAACCATCCTACCCCACAATGCTCCTACTGGGGTCCTGCAGCAGCTCAGCTCCGTGCCAGGCAGGAGCAGGAGCCCGGGATACAGCAGGGTTTGGGTGTTAAAGCCCATCAGTGCCTTGCAAGGGATGTGCTCCCAGCCTGTGATCTGCTCTGTGGCACACTGGGATCCTGCTCTTGGGGTGAGCACAACCACCAAGGGGTTTTGGTCTCAGTTTTGTTTGTGCCAGGAGATTTTCTTACAGGGATCTTTCACGCTTAGCAGGTCTGCAGGCACCAGCCTTGTCAAGCTGAAGGTTTGGGGAGAGCTCTCCTGGATGCTCTTGTGCATCCTTGCACCCTGTGCTGACGTGGAGTGTGGAACCTTTGCTGTCCCCACTGCCCCTGGCTCATCCTACCCTGTGGAAACAGGTTCAGCAAAGCCAAACCTCAGGAAAACTCCAAGGCCTGGCCCTGGAGGAGACTTTACCCATCCCAGGAGGCAGGGTGTGAGCAGAGAGGCTGCTGAGCTGCTCCACTGCCCTGTGGGGACGTGGGGTGGCAGAGCTGGCAGCGATGGAGCAGCAGGGACCTGGCAGATTAATAATGGAAGCGCTGGCATCCGTTTTAGATTAGCGAGAGAAAGCTCAGTGCCCATCTCGCCCAGCATGTAACTTTAATGCCGAGATAATGAGCAATGATATTTATTTGTAAGAGATCTGCAGATATCGCTGCCCAGGGAGCAGCCAGGAGCTGTCAGAGCCCTCTCCAGCCCGGCTGTGGCTGCTCCCAGCTGTAACCCAAGCCCTCTCCTCCACCCAGCTCACTTTTCACGCTCCAGCTGCGTTCACTGAGCAGGACACGTGGGCTCGTGGGCAGCCCTGGCTAAGATTTGCTGGAGCTGCTCGTGATTTGGGCTGTCGTGGTGAGGAGATGTTGGTCTCGCCAGGAGGGTTAGGAGCAGCCCTTGGCACCTGCAGGTCAAGCTGGCAGGACAGGGTTTGACCCATCTCAAAGCCTGCTCCCCACCCTTGGGCTATTGGGATGTGCCCAAGGAGGATGTGGGATGACCTCTGAGCAGGTGCTTTCTTCCCTGAGATTTTGGGGCTGTTTTGGGGAGTTTGCTCCCAAACTCCCACTTGCCTCCTCCTGGCTGGGTCCATGGGGATGTTCAGGGCAGTGACATGAGCTCTGGGGAAGCAGTTGTGTCTTGTGGGTATTTGGGCTCCCTCAGACATCCCCCAGGTTGGGAACAGGGCTGTTGCTGCTTCCCTGTCCCAGCGTGGGTTGAAGGATGCCCAGCGTGGTGTTGTGTAACTGGCCAGCAGACAGGCTTAGGCTGCCTCTGCCAGGTGGGTGTCCCTTCCTTATTAAGCCATCCCGGGGGTAATTAGTGAGTTAAAGCCTGATGAGATAATGCTCCATTATTTTTGTGCTCTTGGGGGATTAGGAGCAGCAGCAGTGGGGATTTCTCAGCGGCTTTGTCTCCGCTCAGCTCCTGGGCTGGCACCACACGTTTGCAGGTGGGTAAGAGCACCTGGGCATTCCTGGCACCCCCATTCCCAAGGGTGCAGAGCCTGGCACGGGGGGCAGAGCCTGCAGGGATCTCCTGGGACTGCCGGGCCAGCCCCATCCATCACAGCACTCCCCCAGCAGAGCAGGGAGGTGACACTTCCAAATAAACAGGGAGAGGTGGGTGGTGCATGAACCGAGGGCATCCCAGGGGGCTCCTCCCCTGATTTATGGCCAGGACAAGCCTCTGGTCTCAGCCTCTGGAAGCTGTTTGCTGTCACACTGCTGTGGGGGCTGCAAGGACAAACATGCCCCGTTTGTCACTGCGGTGACACGAGTGTGGCCAGGGCCAGCCCCAGGATGCTGATGGAGTTGGTGCTCACCCCTCTGAGAGTCTCAGGGATGCTTTGATGCTGAGTTGGGTGGCTGAAAGCAGAGATGGAGTGAAATGTGTTTAATGAAACAAGGCCTGGCTGGGCAGGGCTCCCCTCCTTGTGGCACCCCGGCACAGCCAGCCCCGGAGCTGCAGGGATGGAGCTGGCATTGGAGCAGGGATGGAGGGATGGAGCTGGCATTGGAGCAGGGAAGCAGGCAGGCTGGACGTGAGCCAGGCTGTGCACTTGATCCAAACACAGCTGGAGCTGATCTGATGAAGTGAGAGGTTAAGAAGAGAGCATCTGTTATCTAAAGGGGACACACACAGAGGGAGACTGTAAGCTCTTTATTCCCCCCCAGCCCACCCCCTCTGTTCAGTGCATCATCTCAGACTTTATTTCTTTGATTTATTAAGGAAGCCTGCGCTTCCGGGGCTGTAATTAAGTGCCACTGTGTGAGCTTTTGATAGTGCGTGAATGATATAATGGCTCGCACGGTTGCCGTCTGCTCAAGTGCTTCAGGAGTGAGATAACACGAGCAGGGATCCCTCCTGCCCATCAGGGAGCGGGGCTGAGTCACTGGGGGGTGGCAGGGGAGGCAGGGAAGGATGGGGAGCCACTTAGCACCGAGCTGGGAGCACGGTTCAGGAGGGCATCCCTGACCCAGGCTGGCAGGGAGGTCACATCCCCCTGGAAAAGTCTGTCAGAGCATCCTTACAGCTGCTGGGGGCTAAACTGGGGGCTGTCCCTGCCACATGTCCTGCTTCCCTCGCAGTTGTGCCTTGTGCTGGGGGGTGGCAGGGGAAGCAGGGAAGGATGGGGAGCCACTTAGCACCGAGCTGGGAGTACAATTCTGGAGGGCATCCCTGACCCAGGCTGGCACGGAGTTCACATCCCCCTGTAAATTCCATCAGAGCATCCTTACAGCTGCTGGGGATAAACTGGGGACTGTCCCTGTCCTTGTTCCCTTGCAGTTGTGCCTTGTGCTGGAGGTGGACAGGGCACCACAGACCCTCTACCAGCTCCTGGCTGCTCCACGGTGCCATCCCAGGGCTGTTTTTAGGGTAGGCTCCAGGAACAGTTGGTGTCAGCATCCTCAGCATCCTGCAGGTTTCCCTCTGCTGCCGGAGGAGTTTTGCTGGCAGAGCCTTGGTGTGGAGCCAGGGGCTGGGGAGTTTTGGCCAGGAGCAGTTCTGCCAGCCTCTGGAAAAGGGCCAGGCAGACACAGCTGGAGGTGTCACCAGGGGTTCAATGGAGCTGTGTCACCCTGTCACCCTCCCCTTGCACAGGGTAAGGCTCCCAGACAGGGTGGCATTTCCAGGCGGGCACACCGTGTGTTACCGCAATGCCAAGGGAAGGGTCTGTTCACATTCCTGCCTGGCACAATGGGCTCTGATCATGGTGTCCCTGTCCCTGTCGGTGTCCCAGGCCACGCTGGGACCTGGCAGTCTCTGCTGATGTCCCTGGCTTTCCCCCAGGGCCCAGTTCTATTCCCAGGATGGCTGCTGAGCCTCCTTCTGTGCCCGGCAGCGCTGCCCCGGCACCCCCTCTGCCATGCCTGGCGTTTAGGCAGACAGAAATTTCTTTTTCCTGTAAGGAACATTTTTGATACATAAGCAGGATTATTTCTGTGGCTTGGCCAGAAGCCACAGGAGGAGCAGGCTCGGGGCCTGGAGAGGATTTTGGCTCCTGGCTGCGGGGAGAGAGGAAGAGGAGGAGGAAAGGATAAAAAAGCCCAACCCTACGTGTAAATAAACTTAAAAATAAAAAAGCGACAGAGATTATTTGCTGCTTAATGAACTAAAATGTCCAACCTCCCACCGAGCAGCCGCATTGTTTATAAACTACAGTGAGAGCTTTATTTTAATGGGCAGTAAATCCCATTCATCCCCAGCCCTGGCAGTGCGGGGCGTGCGGGATGAATAGGCTGGCGCTGGACACAGCCTCCTCGCTCCCATGGCTTCTCCAAGGGCTGGTTTTCCCCCTTTTCCCCATATTTGCTGTTTTCCTCCTTTCCTCCTCTCTCCTAACCCCCACCAGCAGGGTTATCTGGCCAGGAAGAGAGGAGGAATCCGTCCCTGTGCCTCGGCATGTCACATCCGCTGGCGTTTGTTTGTTCGTTTGGAAAACGCTCCCCCCCTCCCTGTTCTGTCCCTGGGTGGCAGCTGGAGAGTGGCCCGAGATAATCACAGCCTTATTTTTTATTTATTCCTCTTAAATAAAGCCTCCTGTAGCCTGCAGGCAGATTTTGTCCACTTGCCCCCATCCTGTGCTCCTTACTCTGCAAACAGGGAGTGATGGGCCTTGGAGCAGAGCCCTGGTCCTACAGCTGATCCCACTGAGGATCCCTCTTGCAGGAAAATGATGATTTTGGTGTGGGGACAGCCCCTCTGGATGTGGCAGTGGGGCAGGAAGAACCTCAGGCACCAGCCAGGCAGTTGTAGGCAGGAAATGCAGATCAATATTCTGTCCTGGGCAGAGCATTGTGGAAAATAAAAACACGGTCGAAGCATTTGTGGAAATGACAGCATCTGAGATGGGGGTGAGGTTTGGGTTAAAAAATGATGCCAGTTATTTCTCCAGGTTTGGAGCTGGTCAGGCTGTGCAGAACAAGTGGCTGTCAGTGGGAAGCAGGTTGATAAATGTGGATTGGGAGATCTTGAGCCACTGGGAAAAGTTGGGAGCTGGTACCCACCACAGGAGATGGAGCATGGTCAGGTCAGGTCAGGAATTTCAGACATGCCTGACTTCCCCAGCGCCTCAGAAAACTCCTGGCCATAACTCATAGGGTGATGTACTCCTAAGGCAAGAAAGAAAATAGTAACTTATCTATTCCTGCTCGAGTTTAATATCCATAATCTGCCATTAATCAAACCAGGGCTGTAAGATCCTTACTGAGGCCTAATCAGTGCATAATGGATTATCTACAGGAACTAATAAAAGGTAATTATCTATGCTTTGCAAGTTCCAATTACTGTACTTATATGATCAATTAATTCTTGTAACAGTTTCCCAGGTGCAATTTGTGTGACAACACGAGGCTGACTGCAGGCAGAGGCTCAGTGCCTGCCTGGCTGCAGGGATGCCAGCAGGGATGCCAGCAGGGATGGCTTGAAGCTGAAGGAGAAGATGTTTAGAGGAGATATTGGGAAGGAATTCTTCACTCAGAGGATGGGCACAGATTGCAGAGATTTAGAGGAGATATTAGGAAGGAATTCTTTACTCAGAGGATGGGCACAGGCTGCAGAGATTTAGAGGAGATATTGGGAAGGAACTCTTTATTCAGAGGATGGGCACAGGCTGCAGAGATTTAGAGGAGATATTGGGAAGGAATTCTTTACTCAGAGGATGGGCACAGGTTGCAGAGATTTAGAGGAGATATTGGGAAGGAACTCTTTACTCAGAGGATGGGCACAGGATGCCCAGAGAAGCTGTGACTGCCCTGGCAGTGTCCAAGGCCAGGTGGGACAGGGCTTGGAGCACCCTGGGCTAGTGGAAGGTGTTCCCTGCCCATGGAGGAGGTGGGACTGGATGAACTTTAAGTTCCAACCAGATGCTGTGATGTGGAGGGCAGCAGATGCTGCTGGCAGGGATGTCACCGGCACAGCCACCCTGGCACATCCCAGTGCCTTCCTTGGGAAAAACCAGCTCTGTGCAGGGATCTGAGGGACAGCAGGCCCACCCCTTGGTGGGCTCTCAGCCATGCAGGGTGGTCCTGCCCCCACAGAGCCCCTCTGGCTGGGCTGTCCCTGCCTGGAGCAGGAGCTGAGCGCGGGTTCAGCGGCCGCACGGTCCTGTGGGTCACTGCAGGGCCATGGGGACATTGCCCCCAGCTCAGCATCACCTCGGGGACCCCCAGTGCTCCCTTCCCATGCCCCCAGCACGGCCACAGAGCCAGCTGGCTCCACTCAGCCCCTGCTGCCTGTGCTCGGGTCCCTCTGTGCCTTGGGAGGCTCTTCAAGGAGGAGGAACCATCCCAGCAGTGTCTGTGCAGTGTTAGGGACGGCTGGAAATGACAATAAATTTGAGACACTTTGCGTGTCCACCCGGGGCCCAGCATTGTTGTGGGTAATTTGAAGCAGATTTGAAGCAGATCTGAGGGTTCTGGCAGGAGCAGGGATGGAGGAAGAGAGGTGCTGGGGAATGAAGGAAAACACCATTCCTGTGCTGCTGGGTGGAGCCCTGAGCCAAGCCCTGCTAGGCTGACCCAGGCTGGACTCAGCCTCTGCTTCTTCCTTCTCTTTTGGGTTTTTTTTTTTAATGTTCATCAGTCCAGTGTCACCTTTTGGTGTCCTGCAGGGTCAGGATGTGTTTTGGGATTTGGGCTCCCAGAGGCAGGTGCTGCCCCTGAGGTGGCCTTGCTGGGTGGGACATGGGGATGTGTCACCTCATCCCTGTCCAATCCCTGCCCTAGTGAACCAAACCCTTCTTGGGAACCCAGGCCTGAGGGTGTTTAGAAAGGTGTTGGATGGGTTTAATGAAGTTCTCTCCAGATTTGTTCCAAATCTTTCTGTTTGGTTTGATTTCAGCCTTTGCAGAATTTCACATCACTGCAAAGGAGCAGAAACCAGAAATTGTTTCAATACAAAACTTGGGTTTTTTTTACAAAAACAGCTGTTGACATGGGATCTTTTGACAATTTCCATTGTTACTTCCCCTCAACATGAAATTAATTCATCTGTGTAAGTAATTTTTCTGGGAACAGTCCTGGTTTCATTGACATTTTCGGTTAACATGGAAAAAACCAAACCCACAAAAAGAAAAACAAAAAAGGAAAAAACAACCCCCTGAAGCCTTTCCACTTAGAGAAAGAAACTCCCCTCCCAGCTCTCCCAGTGCCCAGGGTACAACCACAGCTTTGTTCCCAGCATGGTGATGCTCCCAGCTTGCTCCAAGCTGTTCTGCTGGATGGGGCTGGAGGGGAAGGGATGTTTCCTCCTCTCTGCTCTCACACCAGCTCTGGGAAATGATGGTTTTGGGGGAAGATGTCTCCATGGTGGCCAGGATTTCCTCTCTTGGTGTCAGTTGGGGGTTTTGGGCATTTCTGGAGCTTTGCTGAGCCATGGGATGGGGAGGTGGATGCAGGCAGGTGTCTCCATCACCTCGGGGAGCCCACTGGGCACTAAAAGGCAGACCTGAGAGCAGCTCCCAGTGCAGCCCCCTCCTCTCCCCTTGGCTGCAGGACTGTCCCCAGCTCTGTCCTGGTGTCCTGCACTGATCCTTCCCCTCTGCTGGCTGCTGGCCCCATCCACTGCTTCCTTTGGTTTGGTTTTCCAAGCCTTGGCCACGTGTCCAGCCCTGCCCAGTGTGTGGGGGATGCTCTCCATGCATGGAGATGCTCCCACACACAGCCCTCAGCCCCTGCCTCTTCTACAGCTGCTTTATTCTCCTTTCTTTCTTTTGTTTCATTCCTATTTTGGTTTTTTTTCCCCAAGCAAGCCACCACAGGCTCCTTCAGACATTCCCCTGCAAACCATTCTCCCACTCCCATTGCCCCATCCCAGCTTCTGCTCCTGCTTTCTTGTCTTGGTTGGGTGTCTGGGTTGTAGGGACTGAGTCTGGGCATGCCAAATCCCCTTCAGTCCCATTTCATACCTTTGATTCCAGCCTTGCAGCCTCCCCTGTGCACATGTGGCTCCCTGCCCATGGAGGTGCCCACGTGCTGCTGGCACTGGGGTGGGGTGGCTTTCACAGAATCCCAGAATCACAGAGTCACAGAATTACAGAATCACAATTACAGAATCCCAGAATCACACAATCACAGAATCACAGAATCACAGAATCACAGAATCACAGAATCACAGAATCCCAGAATGATGAGGTTGGAAGAGACCTCTAAGATCATCAAGTCCAACCCATGCCCTAACACCTCAACCAGACTCTACCACCAAGTGCCATGTCCAGTCTTTTTTTAAACACATCCAGAGATGGTGATTCCAGTACTTTATTGTTCTTTTGGTGAACAATTTCTTCCTAATATCCAGCCTATACTTTTCCTGATGTAGCTTGAGACTGTGTCCTCTCTGGAGCTCAGCACCCACCCTCTGGCTGATTTACACCTTTCTGGGACAGCTCATCTTGCACTGAGCTCCAAAATGAGCTTGACAGCGAGGTCACAGGCTCGGGCAGGTGATGCTGGCCAGGGGGCTCAGGCTCCTGATGCAGGTGCTGGGCTCAGCTCTGGGTTCCTGAGAGCAGGAGGGCAGGGATGCCATGGCCCAGCCTGGAGATGCAGACCCCCCGAATTCCCTGCTGGGTAGCTGTTCACAGCTGGGTGCATGAATTCCATACCCCAGAGTGCACTAATCACAGGTCTTGTTTGATGAAATCCCCAGCAGCTCCCTCTGACAGGGATTGTGAAGTGTGGTTTCACAGGAATTGTGGTTTCTGGGGAGAGCTGCTGGCTCTGGCAGGTGTTGAGTGTGACCAGTGCAGATCACACTGGGAAATGCCACCCTGGGTGACAGGGAATCACTGCTTGGCAGTGGGAAAGGCCAGCAACTGTTTGTCAGGATTAGGAAGCCTGTGGCTTGGCAAAGCCAGGCTTAGCAAGGGCCGCTGCAGATAGACACGTGCTCCAGAGCAGATCTGTGTTTGTTTGCTCGCTTTGTTTTAATTTGAAACTGAACCCTCTTCCCTGTGGTTAGATCCTCCCAGCTAAGCGAGTTTTAGCACAGGGAAGTTGCTCAAGGAAGGGAAAGGATGCTGGATGAGGCGTGAAGTGAGAGCAACCGCTGTTACCACAAACACTTCCCAACCCCTGGGAGCAAAACTATCACTTCCCAACCCCTAGGAATAAAATCATCATTTCCCAACTCTGGGAACAAAACCATCACTTCCCAACCTTTGGGGATAAAACCACCACTTCCCAACCCCTGGGAGCAAAACCATCACTTCCCAACCTTTGGGAGCAAAACCATCACTTCCCAACCTCTGGGAATAAAACCATCGAGGGTTTTTTGCTCCATCCTCTCCATTCATCCCCTTTTCCAGTGCATTATTTCCTAAGCCAACATTGCTGCTTTTATTATTCCCGCTCATTGTTTAAGTAGCACCAGAGGTGTACAAAGTGTTTTTCAGATGATGGGCAAGAAAAGGACCTTTCTCACAGGGAATGTTGTGCTAATTTAGGTGATTGTGGTAGAAATAATTAAGGCTGAGAGGAGCAGGGAGCACCATGGAGTGGTGTCAGAGCAGAAGGGTGGGCTGGTGGAAGATCCTTGATTCATCTTTCACCTGGGAATAGGAATTCTGAGCTTTAGGAATGTGGGTGATGGGAGAGGCATCGTCTCCCTCAGACACAGCTCTTGTGCCAAGGGCTTCCAAGAGGAGAGGGAAAAACAATCCCAGGCTTGTGGCACCTGGTAATGCACTGACCCAATTGTGCACTGCTGTGTAAGGGGAGAGAAATTCCTTCCTGACCCTTGGGCTCATCAGCCCATGCCCTGAAGCATGAGATTTGATTTTCTTTATCTGGCTTTCCATAATTGCAGATGCCGTGGTCGGTGCTCCCTGTGTCCCACCCCTGGGAAGCAGCATCTGCTGCCTTTAACTCAATGCACCTTCTCCTCTGGGACTTCCATCCCCAGGCTTGGCTGGGAAGTGCCTGGGAGGAGGGAAGGGTTGCTGGTTCCATCAGCCTTGCCAGCACTGGTGGCTCAGCTGGGGAGGGCAGGTGTCCCCATTGCCACGGAGAAAGTCCTGAACGTTTGGGATTTCTGTGGGTGCCCTGCCAGAGCCCATCCCAAAAGAGTTAAAGCCTCTCTCTCCTTCCAGCCTGGGGAAGTGGAATTAGTCACAGCCCTCAGGAGAAGCGCTGGCCAGGTTATAAAAATGACAAACGAGCAGAAATCAATAATGAGGTTAGTGTTTTCTGGGAATGCCAGGCACAAAAGGAAAATACATCAGCACGGTTGGCGGTGCTGGGATGGGCTGCCCTGTCCCTTGAATTGTCCCTTTCTCCTCCCCATCATCTTGGAGTCTCCCTGGCACCATCCACAGTGGGATGGCTCTGCACACCAGCACCTCCCTGGCGTTTTTGGTTCCTCTTGGAGCAGATCTTGTGTGATTCCAGCTCCCTCTGGGTGCTCCTTCAGCACGAGGCAGCTCTGGGATATGGGAAATTGGGGATTCCAAAGGGTGCCCCCGGGGAAGTTGAGTTTCAGGATGCAGGGCAGCGTTCCCACAGCACAGAGGGAGCATTGGAGGCCACGTTTCCTTTTTCCAGAGGGATTTGGGCATGTCTGGAAAGGAAACGGCTGCCTAATTAGATGGCTTGAAAATCTTTACCACCGCTCGTTGCAAATACATTCATCATCCCCAATTGAAAGAACCACGCTGCAAAAAATGACATTATTGTGATTATTATTATTTATAGGGTAGATATGAATGAGCTCAATCCCATCCTAGCCTGGGCTGGGTTCAGAAAGTGTCCCAACATCCCAGTGCTGCTTCTTGGCCCTGGGGTCACCTGGGTTCTATGCAGCCATAAACCTAATTTGGGATGTCTTGGGAATTTGCAGGAGTGCTTTAAGGTGGGCAGCTTTGAAATGTGTAAGAGAGGGGGAAAAAGTGTCCCAGGGGTGTAAATAAGAGATGGGAGTGAGGGGGGTGATACCTGGCAGAAATCAGTGCAGGGAGGGAGTGGGAAAGGCTGGGGTGACAAGGGACTGAGCTGTTCCAGGGGAGCAGGAGGTGTCTGCACAGCATTCCAGGGATGGTGGCTTTCCCAGGCTATTAACACATTTCTCTAATTAATGCAAACTTCCTTAATCAGCCTGGGATTCTGGTTGACCTGGCTGGGTGTCTGCTTGCTGCTCTGGGATGTGGTTTCTCTTGGAGGCAGTGCCTGGTGCCTGGAGCTCTGTCACAGCCGCGAGGAGCCTCAGGGATGGGTGGCAAAATCTTGATCCAAAATCTTGATCCATCGTGGTTCTCCCCTGCCTGCGGAGACCTGGGTGACACCCAGACCTTGAGGAGATGTGGGAGAGCAAGGGGTTAATGAAGCCTGAGGGGGATGGATGCCTGGGAAGAACTCCTGTTCCTGCAAGGAAGTCAGTGATCTGGGATACTCACACTGCTCATTTTCAAGGTTCTGTCTCCATCACCACTTCCCAGTTGGAATTAGTGGGAGCTGGTTGAACAAAGTGGGCCTGGGTGACGCCCACACCTTGAGGAGCTGTTGGAGAGCAAGGGGCTAATGGAGCCTGAGGGGGATGGATGCCTGGGAAGAACTCCTGTTCCTCCAAGGAAATCAGTGATCTGGGATACTCACACTGCTCGTTTTCAAGGGTCTGTCTCCATCACCACTTCCCAGTTGGAATTAGTGGGGACAAAGCGGGCTCAAAGCAGAAGCTCTGACTCCAAGCACCCCAAGAACTCCTCAAACTTAAAAAAATCCCAGAGCAAACCAATCCCACCCCCTCACTGCCTGGATGGAGTGAGGCAACACTGGGCAGTGAAGGATTCCCACCCCTTCTTTGCCATCAGCTGGGCAGGGAAAAGATGAGCTGTAGGATGAGATGGCCCTCAGGAGAGCCATGCTGGGATCTCCTGGTCCCACAGGGAGCTGCCAGCACCTGCCTGAAGCACAATTCCACGTGCCATGGCACGTCCAGGCTCTTCCACAAGCACGGATCCATCGGAGCCGCGCCGGTGCCGGGCAACCTCCCCGCCTTGGGTCCCTGGCAGTGCCCAGAGCTCTGCCCGTGCTGGTGGCACTGCTCCAGCGCCCAGAATAATGAGGTGGCTCCCAGTCCTGGTTAATCATTTGCCAGGGAGAGCTGCCGGGCTGTATCTGGATTCCTCTCTGCCATGGACACGCCGCGGTGCGCTCGGCTGTCGCGCTCTCGCCCCGAGCTGCTGCGCCCGAGTGTTTTGCAACAGAAAAACCCCAAACCACATGAAAGCAGCCGAGTTTCGTGTTTCACTGTAACCCCAAATTCAGGTTTGCCAGGAGTTTCAGTAGTTTTACCAAGCTTTCCCACGAACCTGCAGTAAGAGCTGTCATTGAGCCCGGTTTTGATGCAAACCCAGGTGCGACTCCGGTCGCGTTTGAGGGCTTTGCAAATGTGAAATCTGAAGGGTTTGGGGAGGAAGGAAGGAGGGAACCCAAACACACGTCAGGGCAGTGCTTGCAGAGAGCCCTGCACACATCTGGGGCCAAGCTGTCATTCCTTGGGGACCCAGGACCGTGGCACCCATGTTCTCTACACTGAGGGATGTTCTTGAGGATGTCCTGAACCAACTTGGCAGCATCACCCCCAAACCAGCTGCTAGAATTTGATAAGTGCTGGTACTGTGAACATCCTGGCTCTGGGGAGTGACCCAAGGACCTTGTGGCAGCTTATCCTGGTGTCTGCCACCTCTGTGGCTGCTTTTGGAGTGGCTATGGCTTTGCTCTATGAAAAACCCAGTGGTGTGCACAGATGCTCCAAAAAACAAATGTCAGGGTGGGGATGGGGCTCCCTCTGAACCACGCCTGGCACACACCCAGCCCTGCCTCTGGATGCTGTGTGTTATTGGATCGCTTTTTCGGCAGCGCCGGCTTTCCTTTCTCCAGCAATTTCCTGAAATAACGTTAGGGAAATGTGAAAATCTTGAACTTTTGAACCTCCCCGGAGGACGGCAGGAGGAGGGGACGCCCGCCTCCTCCCTGACGTTTATTTTGGCTACAGGGCCTGGGGATGGGGAGGAGGGGGCTCTGCAGGCCGCAGAGGAGCCGGAGCAGCGCTGCCCCTTATTAATTAATGACTTTCTCATCGGTGGGTCACGGAGGCGAGGGAGGCAGAGGAAGTTTTCTTTTGCTGGCAGATGCCGGGGAGAAGGGGAGTGCCTGGGCTGGGTGGCGAGGGCAGGGGGTGACACTCGGGGTGATGGATGGGGCCGCGGGATTTTCACCGGGCTCTGGACACGGGCAGAGAGGAGCAGAGGAGGGAAGGGGGATAGGCTGTGCCTGGGAAGTACTTTTCCCTCTGATGAACTTCAGAGGAGTATAAATCACTGCCAGGCTGCAGCTGCGGAGCATGTGACGCTGGCAAATTAATGGGCCCTCGGCAAAGCGGCCGTCACGTTCCCCTCCGGCCTCTTAAAGGCACCGCCGGCCTTTGCAGGGCTGGGAATGGGGAACTGGGGGCTCAGAGCTGGCCTGGGGGAGCCCCATGGTCCTGCTGGCCCCTGAGTGAGCTGGGTGTGCCCATGGAGATGATCCAGTGTGAGGGCCCTGTGGTGGTCTTCATGGTGGAGTTCAATCTGTGCTGGAATTCAGTCTATGGTGGAGCTCAGTTTTTGGTGGAAATCAATCTTTGGTGGAGCTCAGTTTTTGGTGGAAATCAATCTTTGGTGGAGCTCAGTCCATGGTGGAGCTCAGTTTTTGGTCGAGGTCAATCTGTGGTGGAGTTCAATCCATGGTGGAGCTCAGTTCATGGTGGAGCTCAGTCCATGGTGGAGCTCAGTCCGTGGTGGAGCTCAGTCCGTGGTGGAGCTCAATCCATGGTGGAGCTCAATCCGTAGTGGAGCTCAATCCATGGTGGAACTCAATCCATGGTGGATCTCAGTCCATGGTGGGCTCCTCCTGCTCTGCTGCCTGTGGACAAACAGGGCCAAGGTGCTCCTGGTGCTGTGATTTTTGGGTACCTGGTGGGTCTTGGTGTTGTGGTGCCTCTGCTCTCACCTACTCGAGTTTTGTGTACCAGAGTGGAGGATGGACACAGATCCAGGGCACTCAAAACCTTGTGGCTGGAGTGTTGAATTTGCAATAGAGATGGCTGAGGTTTTGCCTGGGAGCAGTAGGGTGCTGCGACAGGGGATTTGGAGCATCTTTATCTTGGTGGCACCAAGAAGCCACCACGTGCCAGGGCTGGGCATTCCCAGATATCCCATGGTGGCTCCAGCTCATCCAGGGTCTCCAGGGCCACCACCCAAGCCCACCACACCACCTTGCTCCTCTTGCTCTCTCTTTAAAGCAGTGGTGGAAGAAGGGGAGAATCCAGCGCTGCAACTCCTGCCCAGCGCTGCTGGAATGTGGGAGGGAGCAGAGCCACCAGCCCAACAGTTAAAAATTACTAAATACTTCCCTAATAGAATTAGGTTTCCATGCAGGCAATTGCCTTAATTGCCAGAGGGATGTGGGGCTGTGCAGGGAGAGCCAGGCTGGGCTGGCCCTGTGCTGCTGCTTTGGTGGGTGTCTCATGTTCAACAAGGGATTTGTGGGGGAAAAAATATTCCCAGGGATGCCCCAGTAAGGATTTGGATGGGCCAAAAATAAATAAAAATGAGTGTGGTGGGGCTGGAAGCAAGTGGTGGTGAGCAGAACCAGTGTCACGATGAGTTTGCTGGAAGATGAGCTCAAATTCTGCAGTTTAAATTCCTGTTTATTTTTTAAGTGCTGTTGGAGCAAGGAAAGTTAGGCAGGCAAAAAAAAAAAAAAAAAAAAACCCATCCAAACCAGAGCCCACTCTGTGATTTACGTGGTAAAAGGAGATAAGTGGGGATTTAAGGAGAAGGGAATATATAATTGAGACGAACGTGTAACATGAGCAGGGATGCAAACAGAGAGATTGTAATCAGAAGTGTGAGGAGAAGCTGGGGTTTATTAATGAAACGTCTCACCCGTTTGTCAGCTGGAGAGGAGCTGCCTTCCCCAGCAGCTGGGGGTGGATGTGGGGATTCTCTCGGAGCAGGGATCCAGGCTGCCATCTTCCTGCCCTCCTGGATGCTGCTCAGCCTGGGAGTCCAGGCAGGATTAGAGGGGAAAAAGGAACTCAGTGGTTTCTGGGAAGCTGGAGGGTGTTGTTTTCCTGGCTGGGATCTGCCCTAGAGCTCAGGAGCTGGGGGAGCTGCTCGGCAGGGCTGAGGACCACCCGAGGAAGGGCTTTTGGAGTCTCTCATCTTCCTCCCAGTGCTTGCTGCCCTGCAGTCCCCCTGCCCTGAGTGCTGCAATGCCCAGGCACATCTGGAAGTGCTGCTGACCCCATCCCACAGCCCTGCTGGCTCCCAGAGCTTGGGCCAACCCCTCTGTCCTAGCCTGGGGCTGCAGTGTGGTGCAGACACATCTGACCCAGCTTTGGAGGAGCACTGGGAGCCATGTGGAGAGCATGGAGCACCCATCTCCAGGGTCCTTAGTGTCACATTTCCAGCAGCTGTGTGCCTGGAATTCCCATGGTTTGCCCTTGCTGGGTGGTGTGGGCGTTCTGCTCCGTGCTGCATGCTCTGTGCCATAGGGATCACCCAGTGCCTGCTGTTGGGGTGACACCAGGAGAGGTGACACCAAAACCTGGGGAGATCACCCCATTTCATGCCCCACTCTGTCCTTTTTATCCCTGCCCAGCATTGCTTTTGGGGCCTCTACATGCATTGGGGTTGGACAGTGAGGGTTGGAAAATGGGGTTGGACAATGGGGTTGGACAATGGGGTTGGACAATGGGGTCGGACACTGGGGTTGGACAATGGGGTTGGACAGTGGGGTTGGACAGTAGGGTTAGACAATGGGGTTGGATAATGGGGTTGGATAATGGGGTTGGACAGTGGGGCTGGACAATGGGGTTGGACAGTGGGGTTGGACAATGGGATTTGGACAATGGGATTTGGACAATGGGGGTTGGACAATGGGGGTTGGACAATGGGGTTGGACAGTGGGGTTTGGACAACGCTTGTGGTGCCTCAGGGGTTAACCCAAAGCCGTGCTCAGCTCTCAGCCTGGACATGAAGGGAACATTTTTGTGAGGGGTCCTTCCCCTTCCCAGGCCCTGGCAGTTATCTGTGGGCTGCCAGAAGTGCTGGAACGCCGAGCCCTGCTGGACATTGACCCGTCGGTGCCGAGCTCAATTAGCTGAGGCTATCTGATTGGACTTGGCGCAGCCTAATTAGCTTTGGACTCCAACCAGAAACTTAAACCCAAAGGCAGCTTGCAGGCAGCCCATCCCTTGCTGCTTGCCTGCCTGAGGGAGGGAAAAGCTTTCCCAAGCCTCCTCCCTGGCCTGGGAAGGGGGAACAACCCACCCAGCCTGCCTGCCCATCCCTCCGGCCACACAGCTGGAGCTCAGGGGGCTTAAACCTCCCCTCCTGCCCAAAGTGTGTTACTGATCCCCAGCAGGTCACACAAAACCAGAGGCAGCTTCTTCCTCTTGGAAAAAAAGTGCATGGCATCTAGTTTCTAGAAGGAACTTGCTTTTTTGGAAGGGGATCTGACTCTGCCCTCACTGTCTGGTCACACACCTTCCTGTGTAGCACCCAGTTCTCAGGCTCCTTCTTCCTCCTGGGCGTGCAGCTGAGGGTCACAGGGTGGGTGGTTTGTCCCTGAGGGAGCTGGCTCACTCCAGTGGGTTCTCCAGCCATTGGTGGAGATGTGGAGGAGGAGCTGAGGTGGGAAGGGATGGCAGTTTTGGGACCCTGGGTTCCTTTGCCTATCTGTGTTCCCACCTGTGTGACCATTAATGCTGCTGGGGAGGGACCTTCAGGGATCTGCTGGCCAGCTTTCCACCAGGCATGGTTCTGAGAGGTGGGCATTTCTCCAGTTTCTCCATTTCTCTTGGAAAACAGCCTTCCCATGGGCTGCCCTTGCCCAGTTCCCAGCAGTGAAACCCTCTGGAGGGTTGGCTCATCCCTCTTGGATGCTCATGAGATGTCTCCTGACCAGATGACACCTCTGTGCCCATGCCAGGCGTGCTGGGTCTCAGCTGAGAGATGGAGAAGTCCACGTGGCCTTGCCATCCTCCAGCACCCCCTAAGGAAAACCACCACAGCTAGTTTTCTGGAAAACCAGTAAGCAGTGCTGGTTTTGCTGGTCGGTGGCAGCCCAGCTTTGGTGGCTGCCAGCTGCACACTGGTGGTGAGCACCAGCCCAGGCCCTGCTGGATCAATTAAAGCCCATTATGCCAAGTGAATGACTGTAATTATCTCAAATCTGGATTAATGTGCACGCACAGCACCGTAATATAATCCTCCTGCCTGGTGCTTTGTGGGCTGCTGTTCCTGGGAGCCAGGCAGAGGCAGGGATCCACAATTCATGGCTGTCTTCCTCCTCCTCCTCCTCCTGCTGCTGGCTCAGACCCGAGCATGGAGCTTGGTCCATCCTGTAGGATCTCCAAAGCCACGTGGGCTGATGGTGCTGAGCTCAGGTGGGAGCAGAAGGTGATGGGGGATCCTGTCCCTCCTGCCAACCCCCAAAATCTGCAGAGCAGGGGTGGGTGCAGCACGTCCTGCACCTCCAGGACTCGTTAAGAAATGAGCAACACATTTTAGCCCATGGATCTCAGAGGCACTGCCTGGGAGAGCTGCTGGGCTGCTCTGCTCTTGGCCTTGAGGATTTGGCTTGTCCCAGATCTGCTGGGAAGTGAAGGTTGGGTGTTCCTGTGTGACCGTGTTCACAGGGGTCTGAGGATGAGGGAAGAGATGAGGATCTGACTCCATGTTTTAGAAGGCTTGATTTATTATTTTTTATATATATTATATTAAAACTATACTAAAAGAATGGAAGAAAGGCTGATTTCATCAGAAGGCTAGCAAACTATAGAATAAGAAAGAATGATAACAAAGGTTTGTGGCTCAGACTCTCTGTCCGAGCCAGCTCACTTTGACTGGCCATTAATTAGAAACAACCAATATGGGCCAATCACAGATCCACCTGTTGCATTCCACAGCAGCAGATAACCATTGTTTACATTTTGTTCCTGAGGCCTCTCAGCTTCTCAGGAGGAAAAACCCTAAGGAAAGGATTTTTCATAAAAGATCTCTGTGACACTCCTGTTTCCCAGAGCACTCGGCATCCTCTGGGCTGCTTCTTGCCCTGCCTGCTTTGCAGGGTGATATTTTGGGGCTCAAGGGAGCAGGTTCCACAGGGGTGGAGAGCTTGGCTCCAGGTCTGAGCCCCATCTGCTCTCCACATCCTGGAGCCCACATGGGGATGTCCCCAAGTGCTGGGGACAGTGGTGGGATGAACTGGGGCAGTGCCTGGTCCGGGTTCTCTGGTGGGCCCAGCACATGCCAGGTGTGTGGCTCGTTACTGGAATGTCCTGGGGGATCTCCAGGGTGAGTGGAAGCTTCTCCTCTTTCTGCTGGAGTGAGCCTGAAGCTCCCGAGCTCCCTGTGCCGGATCCTGCTTGGATTTTCATAGCTCAGAGCCCAGCACCCCCTCAAGGGCAATCAGATCGCTTCCAATTTGCCCATAAGCCCATAAAACTGCAATTGAATGTAATTAAAAGGCCATAATGAGCTCCAGCAACCTGTGGGACCACTGTGGTGAGCTCTCCTCGTGCTCTTTTCGGGGACTGGGATGGAGCCAGCGAGGCTGCCAAGGCCAGAGGCTGCAGGGAGGATGAGGAGTTGCCTGGGCAGGCTGGGCAGACTTTGGGAAGTGCCACCATCCCCACGTCCCCAGCGTGGTGATGCCCATCAGGAAGGAATCCCTGGGAGCAGCCCTCTGTTTTTGTGGAGCAGGGGGAGCTTTGCTGGCATCGTTTCCTGCTAGTTTGGCTTCACTGATGCAGTTTGGGGGCTGGAAAGGGACCAGCAGGTCCAGTCACCTCTCAGCATGGCCTGTGCTTGGGGAATGGGGACAGGGGACAATTGCATCAGTGGTGGTTGAGCCCTTGTCCCTTGGCTGTGGGGTCCCCCAAACCTCCCACTTAGGGTACATGAGGACCCCCAAGAAGTTGGAGAAATGTAACCCCAAGCCTGGTTTTCCTGGGAAAACCCCAACTCTGCCAGATTTGGGGCAGACAGCTGGCTTGGGGGGCATCAATCCCCTGTCCCACACCCCAGAAACACCAAGAAGGGCCAGCCCTGCTCTGAGCTGCTTCTTCAAAGGGCTCTGCAGAGCTGCCACGTCGAGCCCTTCATGAGACACCCCCTGGCAGCCCAGGAGCCCTGGCAGCAGCACCACAGTGTCCCTATTATGGGCTGGCCCCGCCGAGGGTTCCCAGGCAGTAAATGAGGGGCACTCTGAGTGCAGAACAGAGAGCATTGTGAGAGCAGGGCCAGCCCTGGAGGGATGAAATAGGAGCCTGTAATTTCTCAGCACTGTTGTGACATCTTTGCACAAGCGTGTGATTGAGTCACATTTGCTTTATCAGCACAATCCTTGTTTGCCTGGCTGCGCCCTCCCCCTCCACCCAGCCCTGCCAGGGTGGGGGAGAGCTGCCTGCTCCCCTTCCCCCTGGGCTCCCCTGCTCTCCTCACGCTTCCCGAGGGTCCTGCTCCTCACCCTTCCTGCTTTTCCCTTCTCTGCCTGCTTGGCAATGGGTGGGGAGCCTCCATGTGGTGGGGAGGTGGGTTGGGATGGGCTCTGTGTGGTGTTTCCTGCAGTGACAGGCAGCTCGTGCTTCTGGAAAATTCCCCTTTTCAATCCTTCTCCCTTGGAGATGATTTGGGGTGGGGTCCATGTGGTGTTTCCTCTAGGGACAGCAGCTTCTGGAAAATTCCCTCTTTTGAATCCTTCCTCCTTGGAGATGGTTTGGGATGGGCTCCGTGTGGTGTGTCCTCCTCTAGTGACTGGGGACAGCAGATTCTGGAAAATTCCCCTTTTCAATCCTTCCCCCTTGGAGATGGTTTGGGATGGGATCCATGTGGTGTTTCCTCCAGTGACAGGCAGTTCATACTTCTGGAAAATTCCCCTTTTCAGTCCTTCCCCCTTGCAGATAGGTGCAGGCTTCCAGCTCTGCCACTGCTCCAGGAGCAGGGTGGGATTTTAGCAAGCTCCTGAGAGGGTGGGATGGGGTTTTTAAGGGGAAAAATCCCAAAGAAGCCCCTGTGCTGATGCTGAGCACACTTGGAGAGCCCTGGCACGGGCTGTGTGCCCCCTCCTCCATGGCAGCTGTGAAGCATCAGGAGCAGCTATGCCATTTTAGGTGTGGATCCTGTGCTGGGGGATCTCCAGACCCCTGGGCAGCCAGGGTGCAGCAGGTGATGGGCTGGGTTAGGGGTGAGTGTCTCCCAAAAGTTCTGCTTTGAGTCAAATTACCAAAAAGTGGAGAAAATCAAACAGGACAGAGAGGAAGAGCAGGTTTTGGAGCTGCAGAGGTGACCCAGCTGTGGGACAGGGATGCTGCTGCCTGGTTTGTCCCACTTTGGGGAGCAGTGGGATGATTTTCCCCTTCCCCTTCTCCTTGTGGGAAGAGAGCAGAGGTTTCCTGGGTGCTGAGCAGGAATTCTGGCATGCAGAGTGCAGTGGAAAAGCTCCCCAGGGTGAGCTGCAGGTGAAATGCTGGCAGGAGGCAGCTCCAGTGCCTGGCAGCACTCAGAGGGATTCCTGCAGCCTGGGAAAAGCCTTGCTGCTGCACTGAAACCCCCAAAAGCACCTCTGCTGCTGGCTGGGCTCAGGAAGGTTTTGGGGAGAGAGCAGAGCCAGAGGTGAGAAGCTCTGTGGCTTTGAGGTTTTAGTTTGACCAAAGTGAAACCTGCTGGGAGGAGGAGCCCACCCTGTGCAGATTGCAGCTGAAACTTGAGTGTCTCACTGTCCCTGAGCAGCTTGAACCACCACAGCATCACCTGGGGAACATTCTGAGTGTGGCTGGGGGAGCTCTCCCAAATCTCAGAGCGGGTTTCCAGAGAAACTGCACGTGGTGGTTTTGAAATGCCTGCAAAAATACAGATTCCTGTGTGCTGCCCCGTGTGCAGGGTTTGGGGGCTCTCAGAGGGATGTTCTCAGGTTTGTCTTTGTACTCGAGTCCAGAAATATAAAAAGAAAAAACAATTCCAGTTATTTTTGCTGAAATCAGAGCTACTCAGCACTCTTGACCACGCTGCATTCCCATGGTCCTGCATCCCTTTGCCTGTAGCTGTGAAAAAGATCCTCAGCAGGGATTTATGGCTAAAACACAGCTGCATCTTCTGAGAGCTTGGGATCCATTCCCAGGGATTCCCTGTGTGCTCAGAGCCCAGGTGTTTTGAGAGGATCAGCTTGTCCTCACTGGGCAAAGTTCTTTAAATGCAGCTTCATTTGCTTGGGTTTACCACAGGGTGCTGCTTGTTTTTTAGTTCCATGGATGAGTTTTTGGGATAAGAACCACTCTGCACACTCAGGTCAGTGTTCCCAAGTCAGGCACTGACTTGTCCCCACTGCTGGGAGGGGAGCAGGCAGCTCTTGCTCCATCCTCCCTCCAGTTCTCAGCTGTGCTGCTACAAACTGAGAGCAAACTTACTCAAGATTGTAGGCCAGGGGCTATTTAAATTCATCCCCGAGTTGGTGATCAGGACAAAAGTGAGGACCTGACCTCTTGTGGTCACAGCATTACCATGGCAATTTTCACATGAAAACCACTGTCCTGACCAGATCCTGCTGGTTTTTGTCATCCCCTGCTTTGCTGTGGGGCAGGTGAGAGCAAAGGAAAGGGAAACCTCCATCATTTGAGGTTCCTTGTCTGGAAATCACGAGAGGTTCCCAAGCTGCTTTTGAGGAATGAAAGCAAAAGGACACAGATTTGCACTGCTGGGTTCATTTTGGTGTAGATTCACCAAAGAGGGAATGTGGGGTTCTGCCTTTACCTGCTCCACGTGCATTTGGGGGTGAGGATTTGGAACCTGGGCACCCCAAAGTGATGCTGGAGAGCCCAGGAGGAGGAGGAGGAGGAGGAGGAGGATGCTGGCAGGAGGCTGATCCGTGCTGCTGCTCCTGCTGCCCTCCCAAGCTCTGACACCAAGGGCTGACTTAAGGAAGGGAGTGGCAACCCAAATTTAGAATTTCCTCCTGCTTAATACCCAGGGTTGATTTGCTTTCTGATTAAGGAGGAAGAGGTGCTGAGGGGAAAAAAAAAAAAAGAGAAGCGGAAGCAGGAGGGTGTGAGTGGCTTTCCAAATCTCAGCTGGTGCCAGGAGCAGGCTCCTGGGTTGGTCCTACAGTGACAGCTCCTCAAAAAACCCCTCTGACCTGCTGCAAACCCCTCTGACCTGCTGCAAACCCCTCTGGCCCCAATGAATTAGCTGTGGGTTTTATCCTTGGTGGGCAGCTCTCCTCAGCTGCTGAAAACCACAGCTCTGTTTGTCTGTTTGTGCCTTGAAATATGTTTTTTTTTTTAACTTCCCCTCTCTCAGATCTGAGTGCTGAGCCACTGAGCTGCTGAGTAAACTCCCAGGATATGCCAGAAAAGGTTTTCCAGCAGAGCTAGGTCACTGTAGTTTTACTGGCAAAGCCTCTTAGGCATAAATGAAGATTATTCTGGTGAAAGCTTATGCTGGTACGCTTTATTCCAGTACAAATGACCTATCCTGGGAAAAAAAGCGCCTCTGCACGTTGGAATTGTTCAGCTCTGGGACATTTTGTGGTCTAGAAATGTTAAAATCACAACCCTTGGTGATAGTGCTGGATCAGCAGGAGCTGCTTCAGCTGCTGCAGACGTGCCCTGGCCAGGCAGCAGCACTTGGAGTGACGCTGGGTGACAAAATGCCACAGGGAAGGGTGACAAGGGCTGGTGGCATTCTGAGTGTTCCTGGAGGGTCTGACCTGCCCATCTGGGGTGCATCCAGCCATGGATGTTGGCTGGTCCAAGCTGGAGCCTTGTACTGAATGGCAAGGGGGTGGAAAACAGCAGTGAAGCTGCCCATGGGTGTTGGGTACTGATATTTTATAAAGATTTTTTTTATTGTTGAAAATGATCAATAATATTCTTGTTCTGATTATGATTATGATAATGCCAGGCTGAGTGAGGGGTGATGCAGCTGAGATGCTACCCTGGATTTTGGAGCTGCCAGGATGTGTTCCCAGCTTTGGCATCAGTTTCTGTCTGGTTTTGGGGCTGCTGCTGCTGCAGAGCTCTGTGAGGTGGGAATCCATCCCAAAGGGATCTGCTGGGGGAAAGGGATGAGCCCCAGAAACACAAAACCCAGGCTGGCTCTGGTGTCCAGGGGATGATTGCTGGTGTGGGAACACTCCCAGTGCTCCTTGCACATGGATCATGTGGCCCTGTCCTAAATGTCATTTTCCTTGGGAGAAAAAAATTCCCATCCAAGCTCTGTGGCTGGCAGGCTCGTAGTTTGGAGGAAGAAAAAGAGCTTCACTGCAAATTCTCCAGCTGCTGACGAGCTCTGGTTTCTGATCTCCCAACTGCCATGGGGCATCTTCGGGGAGAGACAGAGGTTCTTGTGCTGAAACAAAGGACACACACAGAAAAGAGCTGCACTTGAGGGGTGTGACACAGGGGAAATGCTTTCAGAGCTTGGGGTTTTTTTCCCTATTTTTTTTCTTTAATTTAGAAACAGGCACAGAGTTTATTTTGGTCAAGAGATAATCACACACAGCAGCTTTAAATGGCAGAACTCCTCGAGGAGAAGGAACAGTCTCACAATGCTTGAGCTGAAAATGCCTTTGGGGAGATGCCTCCTCTGTTTGCTGCAGTCCAAGTGATGCTCCTCAATTTGAGGATTTATTTCTGTCTGTTAAGGATATTTCCTCAATCCAGGCTTTTTTTCTGTTTGAAATCTTTATCTTTTTTGTAGTATTCTTTTTGCAGTCAGGGTCCTTTAGGATACTCCTGGTGGGGAAGAGGGCAGACTCCTCATATCCCACTCCTGATCCCCATCTCTCCACTTCAAATTATATTTTCCCCAAACTCCAATTCCCTCCAGCCAGGGACTGGCAGCATCTGGGCTGAGTTGCCTCAAGTGGACGGTTGATTTTGCTGAGTTTAAAAAACCATATTTGCTTGCTGGATATAAATGTTTCCCATTGCTGCTGCTCTCCCAGCAGGGTTTTGGAGCTCTGAGTGTTTGGATGAGGAATGGAAACCTCCCAGTGTCCAAGAAGTTGCTTGGAACTTTTGAATTGTGATGCTCTGCAGAAGTTCTGGTTCACATTTCCCAGTGAGGTTTTTGGGTGCAAACACCCCAAATGTGGCTGTGCCCACCCACAGCTCCATTCCAGGCACCATTATCCCTCTCCTCCTTTTTCTGTTTTTCCCTCCCAGTTCCTTGCTGGGTGCTGGGATCACATGGATGTGGGAGCAGGGTGGGTGAGGGGAGCTGGTGTGGTGACATGGGATGTGCAGGGAGCTCCTGGAGTGCCCAGGAATTGGGATTTTGGGAGAGGTGCTGGTCCCACACGTGCTTGGCTTGGGCTGGTTGCCAGTGACCCTCCTGTGACCTCTCCTGCCTGAAATATTCTTTAAATTTTTAAAGAATATTAATAAATAAATATTAATGTAAATAGATTATTATATTAAATAGATTACTGTATTATATTATTATAAATATAATTTATAACTATATATTTTATATTATATAAATCATATACATTCCTATATATTACTTTATATTAAATATATATTTAATATTAATATAATATTAAATAAATATAATATTATTATATTATAAATAGATATTCCTTAAATATTCTCTAAATACAGATAGAAATATAGAATATATAGATATATTCTCTAAATATAAATAGAAAAACTTTAAATATATATTATTATATTAAATAGAGTATTATTATAATTATATCGTAAAAAATATAAGTAAATATTATTATATTATAAATATTCCTTAAATATTCTCTAAATACAGATAGAAATATGGAATATATAGATACATTCTCTAAATATAAATAGAAAAAAATTCTAAATAGATAGTATTATATTAAATAGGGTATTATTATAATTATATCATTATAAATATAAGTAAATATTATTATATTATAAATATTCCTTAAATATTCTCCAAATACAGATAGAAATATGGAATATATAGATATATTCTCTAAATATAAATCGAAAAAATTCTAAATAGATAGTATTATATTAAATAGGGTATTATTATAATTATATCATTATAAATATAAGTAGATATTATTATATTATAAATATTCCTTAAATATTCTCTAAATACAGATAGAAATATAGAATATATAGGTACATTCTCTAAATATAAATAGAAAAACTTTAAATATGTATTATTATATTAAATAGAGTATTATTATAATTATATCATTAAAAATAGAAGTAAATATTATTATATTATAAATATTCCTTAAATATTCTCTAAATACAGATAGAAATATAGAATATATAGATATATTCTCTAAATATCTATATTTAGATAAATATATAAATATATAAAAATATAAATATATAAATATATAAATATATATATTTTCTATTTATTTATATAAATAGAAAAAATTCTAAATATTCTTTTTTTTCTAAGGAAGGACTGTGCTCTGCTGCCTTCCCTTTGCACAGGTTGAGGGCCTGTTTGCCCTGCATGTGCTGCACCCTTGCAAGGTGTCCCTCCATCACCCCGTGCCTGTTTGTGGGGTCCTGCTCCTGGCTGGCTCTGGGGGCTCTGCAGGGCCCTGCTGCTCTCCCAACCCTTTCAAAACCCCAAAGCCAGAGAGCTGAACCCCAGGAGCAGCCCTGGAATCCTGCAGGAATTTCCTGGGGTTCCTGTTGTGCCTCCCTCCCGTCACTCAGCCAGGGGCGGCGCGGTGGCCGGGGCTTGGCTTGGGTCAACATCCTGTGAGAGCCTGGCAGGGACAGGGACAGGGACAGGGACAGGGGGGCTCCTCTGCCATGGCCCAGGGCTGCCTTTGGGGTCAGAGATGGGATTCTGGGGTCCTGGGGGTAGCAGTGGTGTGCTGGAGACAGTAATGGGTCTCTGGGGACAGCAGTGGGATTTTGGATGTAGTGATGGGACTGTGGATATAGCAGCAGGGTTCTGGAGGCAGTGATGGGATTTTGGGGTCAACAAAAGGATTCTGGAGGCAGCAGTGGGATTTTGGATGCAGTGATGGAGCTGTGGATGCAGTGATGGGTTTCTGGGGGCAGCAGTGGGGTGCTGGTGACAGTAATGGGACTCTGGATGTACCAGTGGGGTTCTGGAGGCAGTGATGGGATTCTGGGGGCAACAGAGGGGTGCTGGAGACAATAATGGGATTCTGGATGTACCAGTGGGGTTCTGGGGGCAGTGATGGGACTGTGGATGCAGTAGTGGGATTCTGGGGGCAGCAGGGGGAATCTGGGGGCAGCAGTGGGGTTCTGGAGACAGTGATGGGAGACTGGGTGTACCAGGCGGTTCTGGAGGCACTGATGGGATTCTGGGGGCAGCAGTGGGGTTCTGGAGGAAGTGATGGCACTGTGGATGCAGTGATGGGGCTCTGGAAGCAGCAGTGGGATTCTGGAAGTAGCAGTGGGATGCTGGGGCCGGTGATGGGACTGTGGAAGCAGCAGGGGGATGCTGGTTCCACATCTTTGTGAGAGCAGCATCGCTGCCTTGCTGAACCTTCTCTTCCTCCTGCTGGGGTTTCCCCCACCAGCAGGGTCAGGGATCTCCAGGGAGGGTTGCTGAGGCTGGGCTGCTGTGGGTTCAGTGTTTCCCATGTGCTAATTGCTCCAAAATCCCGGGGACACAGCTGATCCTGACAGATGCAGTTGACTCAGGACAGAATTTTTAGTTCACTTTGGGGTCTGCAGCCACAGCAGAGCCACCATGAACACCCCAGCGGCCGTGCTGGTGTGTCCCTGTCTCTGGGTGTCCCTGGTGTGAGCTGGGGGGTCCGGGTGGGTTTTGGGGGGATCCCTGCCCGTGCTGCCCCCCTCCTTCCCCGCCGCCTTCCGCTGCCCCTCCCTGGGGGCTGGAGCCAGCCCCTTCCTCGCTGGGGATTGTTTTGCAAGCAGCGTGACAGGATGAGGAGGAAATGTGCCAGGAATGGCTCCATGTCTCCTCTTGGGAGAACTGGAGTCTATTTATAAGCCCCCCTTCCCGCCCCCCTGCTCTGCTCCCCTGGGACAGGCAGACACAGCCTGTCCTGCTGCCTGCAGAGCTGCTCCTGCTGATTCCAGAATCACAGACTCATTCAGGTTGGAAAATACCGTACAAATGCTCAAATCCAACCTCTGGACACACAGCATTCCCCGTGGATGGACACACACCTCACTGTGTGCTGCTCTCACTGTTCCCCAGTGATAAATCCAAATTATCCTGTAGCTGGAGCAGCCATGCTGAGCCCCTGGCTGTGGCATTCACATTTTTCTGAAAAAAATCTCTTTGCTCAGGATTTTTCTCCTGAGAAACTTCAGAGAAAAGGAAAACAATTCTTATTTCATTTGCTTTTTGTTGTTGTTGTTGTTGTTGTTTTGCTTATGTGGAATGTGTTTGGAGATTGTTTACTCACAAGTAATTGTTTCATTGGATTCTGGTAGAGTTGTTCTGACTCATTGGCCAATCAGGGCCAAGCTGTGTCGAAACTCTAGAAAGAGTCACGAGTAATTATTTTTAAATTTTTATTATTATTTATTTTATTATTAGCTTTTCAGCATTTAGTAAGTATCTTTTCTGTATTCTTTAGTATAGTATAGTATTCTTAAATATAATATAATATTATAAAGTAATAAATTATACTTCTGAGAATATGGAGTCAAATGCATCATTCCTGCCTTTGTCTGGGGCATTCCCTGCAAATTCAACACCTGGCAGAGCTCAGAACTGTGCCAAGGAGGTGGAGGAGGGCACTGATGCCTGGCTTGGGGTGGAAATGCTCTTAACGGGGTGGAAATGCTCTTAATCCTCTAATTCTGGATACTCCAGAAGAAGGTGGTTTGGAAAAATGGAGTACACTGGGAATTTTGGGGGAGGAACAGGGAGCTGTGGCTCAGGACTGGGTCCCACATGGGTGCCTTCATGGATACTCCAGAAGGTGGTTTGGAAAGATGGAGCTGCACTGGGAACTTTGGGGAAGGAACAGCGAGCTGTGGCTCAGGGTTGTGTCCCAAATGGGTGCCTTCATGCCTGCAGAAGAACTCTATCTTTCCAAACTACATTCATACTCCAGAAGAAGGTGATTTGGAAAGATGGAGCTGCACTGGGAACTTTGGGGGAAGAACAGGGGGCTGCAGCTCAGGGCTGTGTCCCACATGGTTGCCTGGTTTGGAAAGATGGAGCTGCTCTGGGAATTTTGGGTGAGAAACAGGGAACTGTGTTTCAGGGCTGTGTCCCACATGGGTGCCTTCATGGATACTCCAGAATAAGGTGGTTTGGAAAGATGGAGCTGCTCTGGGAATTTTGGAGGAGAAACACGGAACTGTGGCTCAGGGCTGTGTCCCACATGGGTACCTTCATGGATACTCCAGAAGAAGGTGGTTTGGAAAGATGGAGCTACTCTGGGAACTTTGGGGGAAGAACAGGGGGCTGTGGCTCGGTTGCCTGGTTTGGAAAGATGGAGCTGCTCTGGAAATTTTGAGTGAGAAACAGGGAACTGTGGTTCAGGTCTGTGTCCCACATGGGTGCCTTCATGGGTGCCTTCTTCACTCCAGAAGAAGGTGGTTTGGAAAGATGGAGCTGCTCTCAGAGTTTTGGGGGAGAAACACGGAACTGTGGTTCAGGGCTGTGCCCACATGGGTGCCTTCATGCCTGCATGGGTACTCCAGAAGGTGGTTTGGAATGATGGAGTACACTGGGAATTTTAGGGGAGGAACAGGGAGCTGTCCCACATGGGTGACTCAACCCCTTCCCTCTTCTCCTTGTCTTGCAGATTTCTCCAACCAGGTGAATTCCACGTCCCTGAACTCCCCCACGAGCCGGGGGCCCATGGCCACGCCGTCCTTGCACCCGTCCATCGGGCCGGGCATCGGCTCCTCGCTGGGCTCGCCGGGCCAGCTGCACTCGCCCATCAGCACCCTGAGCTCGCCCATCAACGGCATGGGCCCCCCCTTCTCCGTCATCAGCTCCCCCATGGGGCCACACTCGATGTCTGTCCCCTCCACGCCCAGCCTGGGATTCGGCACCAGCAGCCCGCAGGTAAGGGGACACAGCTGAGGGGACAGTGCGGCCTGTGAGGGGACAGTGCTGAGGGGACACTGCGGCCTGTGAGGGGTCGCTGCTGAGGGGACACGGCTGAGGGGACATTGCTGAGAGGACACTGTGGCCTCTTTGGGGACAGTGCTGAGGGGTCACTGCTGCCTGTGTGGGGACACTGCTGAGGGGACACTGTGGCCTCTTTGGGGAAAGGGCTGAGGGGTCACTGCCACCTCTTTGGGGACACTACTGAGAGGTCACTGCCACCTCTTTGGGGACAGTGCTGAGGGGTCACTGCCACCTCTCTGGGGACACTACTGAGGGGTCACTGCGGCCTGTCTGGGGACGGTGCTGAGGGGTCACTGGTGTCTCTCTGGGAACAGTGCTGGGGTGTCACTGCTGCCTCTTTGGGCAAGGAGGAGCCACCTCTGGGGGTTCCTCATGCAGACAAGCACCAAGGGGAGGCAAAAAGCAGAAGCACAAGGGGGAAGCTAAGCTGGAGCCATGCTGCTCCTTCAGGGGGCTGCTCTAGGTGGGCTGTGAGGGACCAGCACAGCTGGAACATGGCTGGACATCAACTTTTGTTGCCAGGATTGGGATGGAAGGGGAGTAGTGACCATACCTGGGTTGCCTGGGGGCTGATGTAGCTGTGGCAGGAGGCACAGCCACCCTAGGACTTTCTGTGATTCTTCTCCTTCCTGGGAAGCAGGACATCCCCTCTGGGGCCTGCCCACATTCCCCACAGAATCATGGAATTGTTTTGGTTGGAGAAACCCTCTAAGATTATCCAAGCCCACCACAAACCCATGGCCAAAGTGCCACACCCACACACCTTTAACACTTCCAGGGATGGTGATTCCACCACTTCCCTGGCAACCCTTTCAGTGAAGAAATTGCCCCAAACAGCCAATCTCAACCTCTGCTGGCACAACTTGAGGCTGTTTCCCCTTATCCTGTCACTTGTACAAACCCAGGGCTCCTCTGCCTGCTCACAGGGCAAGGAGTGGCCTTCAGTGGCTAAAGATTATGTAAAAACCCCTCCAAGCAGGGTGAGATAAGCTCTTTTTAAAAATAGCCAGATTGGGGTGCTGGCCAGCCCCTGCCACCTGTTGCTGGCTGCTCGCACGGGATATGTTTAGTAAAAGGGCAGATTAAGGAATTGGCCACCACCTGCCACTGGCTGCAGGTTTATTTATTCCAGGCCCTCTCTGGGACTCAAGCACCTGCCAGCACCTTTATTTTTAAATATTGGCTTGATTTATTCTCAGGGATAACAGAGCTTTTTACTACATGGGGCTATTTTACTACATGGGGCTATTTTACTACATGGCTGCTATCTCTTGGGACCCACAGGCTGCTTCCCCAGGGTCCAGCATCCTTGTGCTGGTCAGAGAGGAATAAAATTTGCCTCTTGATGAGCTTCTCCATGCAGGATTCAGCCTGTGACCCCCTCAGATGTGCATTCTTCCCACTGAGGGACAGCAGCAGGGTGGACATGTCCCTCCCTCCCACCCCAGGGCCAGGGGAAGAGGAACTGAAACTGCGCCTGGGAACGGGCAGCCAGAGCAAAATTAGCAGCCCCAGAGCCAAAATGGTGGGGAAGGAGTGGAAAGGGGGATGTGAGGCAACCCTGGGGGCAGCCACAGGCCGGGGAAGGGGCAATGGTAGGGGGCAGCTTGGGAGCGGCCAGCGGGGAACCGAAACGAAGCAGAGCTCCAGGGCAGAAGGGGAAGTGAGAGTGTGGTGGGATGGGCTGGGACTGAGCTGGCTCCAGCCCTGGTGGCTCCAGCCCTTATTGACTCCAGCCCTGGTGGCTCCAACCCTTGTTGACTCCAGCCCTGGTGGCTCCAACCCTTGTTGACTCCAGCCCTGGTGGCTCCAGCCCTGGTGACTCCAGCCCTGGTGGCTCCAGTCCTTGTAGTTCTAGCTCTTGGTGTCTCCAACCCTGATGGCCCCAGTCCTGATGGCTCCAACCCTTGTTGTCTCCACCTCTGGTGGCTTCAACGCTGGTGATTCCAACCCTGGTAGTGCCAGCACTTCATAGCTCCAACCCTGATGGCTCCAGCCCTGATGGCTCCAGCCCTGATGGTTCCAGCTCTGGTGGCTCCAGTCCTTGTGGCTCCAACCCTTGTTGACTCCAATCCTGGTGTCTCCAGCCCTTCATGGCTCTATCCCTGGTGGCTCCAGCCCTGGTGGCACCAACCCTGGTAGTGCCAGCCTTTCATGGCTCCAGCGCAGGTGTCTCCAGCCCTTCGTGGCTCCAGCCCAGGTGTCTCCAGCCCTTCATGGCTCCAGCCCAGGTGTCTCCACTCTGGTGGCTCCATTCCTTGTGGCTCCAGCTCTTGGTGGCTCCGGCCCTTGCCTCCATCCCTTGGAACACCCATCCTTTGTTCAGGGACTTGTCTGAAGTGTTTTTCCTCAAGGTGACACTTGGGAGGTCCTCAGCCTAATGGCTCCTGCCATCTGTTCCCTGTCTGGCCACATTAGGTCCCTGTCCCTGTCCCTGCAGCAGGCAGAGGCGCCTACCTGGGCCGGCAGAGTGCAGGGGGGAGGAGGAGGAGGAGGAGGAGGAGGAGGAGGAGGGGGCAGCAGCGAGGCCGATGCTGGGGGGGCAGTGCAGCCCCCCTGGCCCGGCGCAGGGGTAATGAGGCGTGTGGCCCCCGTGGCCGGGCAGGGATGGCACTGATGGAAGGTGCTTTGCATCAGATGGCAGATGCCACTTGCCATCAGGCCACGCCTCGTCGCCTCTGGAGAGGCAGCAGAGCAGAAGGGCACACGGTGTGCGAGGTCCCCAGGGTGGGTCCCCTCCATCCCAGCTCCATCGGGATGGGAAGGAGCTGCCAGGCTCCCAAAAAACAGGGGGCTCACCCCACCCTGTCTGGTTCTGCAGAGGGGAGGACCCTGCAGCCCTTGGGTGCTTCCAGTGCCCTCCCTCCAGCACTGGGAGTTTGCAAACCGTGCAAAATCCCAGGATCTTGCAGGGTTTGCAAGATCCCAGGATGCCAAGATCCCAGGATCTTGGAGAGTTTGCAAATACAGCCCCAAAATCAGTGATCCTGCCATGGGATCCCTGCATCCACGGCAGGGGATGCTGGTGCTGAGCTGGCCTAGGAATGAGGGCCAGACTGGAGGGGCTAGACCCTGCAGCTCTGGGATTTACACACTGCTTCAACCCTCTTGCCTAAAAATGGTGGGAAAACGGGGAAAACAGTGCCGGGTTTTCAGCAGGAGCTGCGAGGGGAGGATTTTCCATGCAGGGCTGTGTGGAGCAGCCGCCCCAGGCAGCGCTGGCAGCAGCTCGGGATGCCCGGGGCCAGTGGGGAGAGATCAGACGTGGGATTAGATCGTCTGCCTGTGCACAATGCTCTTTGTAAGGGTGCCTGGGGGACTGGGAAGGGCTGGGGCGGTTTTTGGATGGGAGGAGGAGGAGGAATAAAGCTGTCCTTGCCAGGAGAGCCAGGATTCAGTGCTGGGTGCGATGAGTGGAGAGGGAGGGAAGGAGCCCAGGGGTGCTGGGTCACTGGGGAAGCAGAACCCTGGCTCCTGCCCTGTCTGGGCTTGTTGCTGAGCTGGAGCCATGCTGTCCCAGAGCAGCAATGCTGTGCCAGGGCCAGGGGCTGCTGTCCCCTCCTCTGTCCTGCACGTGTCCCTAGGGCAGGCGCCAGGGCGCTGTGGGAACCTCGGGCTGACTCTGCTGAGCTTTGGAGCCAGGGCTGGGAGAGGAACTGGTGACTGTCCCCTCCCCAGCCCGGGGCTGACTCAGCTCTGAGCAGCTGATTCACGGGGCTGAGGAGGGTGGTGGGACCCCCACCCTCCTGGCTGGGGTTTGCTCTGCCCATCATCCCCACAGTGGTTTTGTGGGATGCTCGGGTGGGCTCTGTGGGCCAGGGATGCAGTGTGCCACAGCCATCACCACCAGCTGCACTGGGTGATGGGCTCTGGGAGGAATTCCTGGGGCAGCTCACCCTGACCTGGCCACCCCTGCTGCCAGGGGAGCGCAGAGATCATGTGGGGCTCAAAAAGAGATGCTCCTGCCTGGAACCTGCTGCTCCCTGCCCTCTCTGCTCTGTCAAACAGCAGCTGAAGCCAGGAGTGCATCCCTGGGTGGCAGCAGCTCCCAGCTGCCTTTGATCCATCAGCTGGCACAGGCAGGGTGGCAGAGGGAGGCACATTCATCCCATTTCTCCAGGGTGGGTTTACCTGGCTCTGTTGTATGGCTGCCAGTCATCTGCCTGCCAAATATTCCCCACCAGCCTGGAGACTTGAAAGCCAGAGGAGAGGCTGTGCTGCTCTAATTGACAGATCACAAGCCTTGGGACTTCCCTGAATTAATTTGTGACAAGTGCAATTGCTGGGGATCTCTATTAGAGTGGAGAAAGGCAACAAGCTGAGGCACAGCTCTGTGAATCCATCCTGGGCCTGGAGAGTGGCTGGGATGGTGGCTCTGGGACAGGCTGATTCCCTTGGGGACACCCCCAGTGATCCCAGCCAGCTCTGCTGAGCTCCAGAGCTGACCAAGTCCAGGTCCCCATCACCCCCAGACCCTCCTGAGCTTGTCCCCTTACTGAGATTGGTCAGTCCTACTGCTCTGTGCCCCAGTTTCTCTTTGCACACAGGGGTGTAACAGCCCAGTGGGGATTCAGCCCAGGACCCCTTCACTCCACAGCAGTGCCATGCTGCCAGTTCCACCCAGTTCCCTGCTTGCTGGGACCCAGGGGAAGGAAGGACAGACATTTGGGAGTTGCAGGGACATGTCCCACCCACTCCAGCTCTGGAATCCAGACCCTGTTCCAGCTGGGATGTGTTTATTTGCCATGGAGCTTTCCTTTGGAGAGATAATGCTGAAGGGATGTCCATAAACTGCAGAACTAAACAAGAGTGTCCTGGCCTTCATCATCCATGCAAGGGCTCTCTCCCAGCCAGCAGCTGGCCCACCAGCCACCACTGCAGAGCTTCCTGCCTGTGTCCCTTGCTGGTGTGAAACTGGGATGGCTGCTGAGCCCTGGCTGTGGGGGCTGTGCTGGGGCAGTGCAGGAGGAGCTTCCCAAGTAAATCGTGGAAAAACATCCTCCTTGCATGGGCAGGGTCAGCCCTGCACAGTGCTTGGGAGGCTGGCCATGTCCTGCCCCTTGTGCCACCCTGCTGCCAGCTCAGAGCCACCCCAGCTCCTGTGCCAGGCCAGGTGAGTGTTGTGCCTGTGTGTGCCCAAATCCTCTTGGTTCAGCAGTGCGGGTGCCCGCTGGAATTGTGTCCTGTCCTGTCCTGTATGTGAGTGAGTGACACAGCCCCATGTCCCCAGTGCCATCTGAGCCCTGTGCTTGTCCCTCCACAGCTCAACTCGCCCATGAACTCCGTCACCAGCACAGAAGACATCAAGCCACCCCTGGGGCTCAATGGAGTCCTCAAAGTGCCAGCACACCCCTCAGGAACGATGGCCTCCTTCACCAAGCACATATGTGCCATCTGCGGGGACAGATCTTCGGGTGAGGCTGGCAGGGGCCCAGGGCAGGGGGCTCGGGGTGTGCCAGAGGGTTGGCATTGGCTTCCAGGCTCCTGGCAGCACCTTTGTGTGCTCTCTCAAAGGGGCAGCACCTGCCTGTGCCTCCCAGCAGGGGATGAAGAGCTGAGCCAGGGCACCCCAGCCTGTTCAGCAGTGGGGTCCCATCCTCACCCTCTTGGCAAACATCAGGGGGTGCCCTCCCTCTCCCCATCCTTTGATCCTCACTGGTGCTGTCACTCAGTGCCACATGAAAAGATGCTCTTGACATGGAGTTCCTCCACTCCTGGGAGATAAAGATGGGCTAATTCCCTTTATTCTCCTGCTGTTCTCAAAGCTCCCTGCTCCAGCAGAGCTCTGGGTGCCTGCTTTGTGAGCCCTTGGGGACCCCTCCTGGGATCCAGGCTGGAAATGGAGGGTGGGAACACAGTACAGAGCAGGCTGGGTTGTGTGTCTGCTGTGGGGGGTTCAGAGAGCTCACAGGGTGTAGAGGGACACCCCTGTACAGGTCCATTAATTAATTTCTAAATGGTGGTGGAAGTCCCCAGGGAGCACGTACGGTGTGAGGACTCTGTTAATTCATCTTGATTAACATTATCATAATGAATTCATAGTGATCAGAACATTCATAATGATCAAAACAAATGTTCTGCACTGCCCCAACCCCTGCTGTATGGCCCAGAAATGGCCTTTCCATGGGTGGAAGGCAGGATGTGACCCATGGATGGCATCCTGATTCTGTGGAAGCCAAGCCACCACTTTCCACCTCCAAGAAACCTCTGCTCCCACCAAAACTCAGCTGGGAGAGTCCCTGGGAAGATCTGCTGGCTAAGAAAGGACCTGGGGCTGCCTTTAAACTTGATTTTTCTCCCTCCCCCAGGTAAACATTACGGGGTTTACAGCTGTGAGGGCTGCAAAGGCTTCTTCAAGCGCACGGTGCGGAAGGACCTGACCTACACGTGCCGGGACAACAAGGACTGCCTGATCGACAAGCGCCAGCGCAACCGCTGCCAGTACTGCCGCTACCAGAAGTGTCTGGCCATGGGCATGAAGAGAGAAGGTAAGGCCAGGCCTGCCCAGGGGGCTGCAGGGGCTTTGGAGGGCACCAAGAGGTGGTGCAACCTTGCTGAAGGGTTCTGTCGCTCTGGTGATAAAATTCACGTTTGCGGTTTGGTTTTGCGCCTCAGCCACAGCATCTCGTGGCCTCCAGAGCCTCTTCTTCCAAAGCCTCTTCTTCCAAAGCCTCTTCTTCCAGAGCCTGCATTCCCTGTGAGTGCCAGAGCAGTGTGTAGGTGATGGGTACGTGTCAGGTTCTCTAGCTTGTCAGAGTGACCCCGAGAAAAGTTGGAAAGTCTCTTTTCCCAGCTTGGCACTTGAAGAAGCAGTCAGAGCTCTTAATTTCTCAGTCTCAAGGTTGTGTATTGTGTCTTATCTATAAAAAATTTTCTCCTGCCCTGCTGAGGTCCGTCCAGCAGGACAGTTCCAGGCACTCTGCCTGCCCCCGGGGTGGTGTTATGTCTTTATACTACAAACTACGTGTACAATGTTTACAATTACTTTCCAATATCACCTATGTTAGACAGTGAGCTTCTACTCTAAACTAATCTGTAAGTGCCACCATCACAGCAGAAGATGGAGGCCAAGAAGAAGAAGGTGAAAGGCTGGACATGCCCAGATCCCTCCATCTTGCCTCCTGAACCCCCATACCAAAAACCCCAAAATCTACTTTTCCACCCTGTGATAACTTCACTGCTATTTTACCTAAACTGTTGTGGCTTGCTGATCTTCATATAAGGTTGGTAATTTGCTCCATGGATCATAATCAAACCCATGGGCTCCATGCCAGGGTCTCTGAGCTTCCTGGCAGAGGTCCTGGCCATCCTGGACAGCCAGAGGGATGTTCTGGGTTCCCACAGGTAGGGACACTTTCAACTCCAGCCTGGCCTTGGACACTTCCAGGGATGAGTTTCCCTGGGCATCCTGTGCCAGCGCCTCAGCACCTACTCCAGCGCTGCATTTTTTGTCTCATTGGGAAGAAGAAAGCAGTTTGGTCTCTTTAAGATAGCTCTTCCTTAGTGGAATTTAAATTTAGGATGTAAACTTCCCCGGCAGTGCCTCTTTTAAATGATCTTTGGAAATGCTGACTGTGTCTGTTCTAATCTAGCTGGCAGAGCAGGCTTTTAGCAGACAGGACGTGAGAGTGACCCCAGTTCTGTGCTGCTTTCTCCCCTTACATCTTCAGAGCCACACTTGCCTCCCTGACAGGCTGATAAAGCCAGCCCTGCTCTGGCCCTGGCCCACAGCTCCAGCCTGGGAGCCTTTGAAGAGCACTTAGGGCTGTCTGGAGCGTGGAATAAACGGGGCAGTGCTGGAGCTGCTCTGAGTGTTGGGCAAACCCTGCCACGCTCAGTGTATGGGGTTACCTGGGGACCAAAATCACCAAGTGTCACAGCTGTCTGTGCTGGAAGTGTGGGGGGATTGCCAGGGCGCCCAGGGGACCTCCTTGGCCCTGCTGAGCTTAACCCTTCAGTGTTCAGAACAAATGTTCCTGCCCCAGCAGACTGTGGAATGGAGAGATTGAGGCATTCAGGGCAGGAGTGGGGGCTGGCACTGCCCTGGGCAGTACTGGATCCCATGGGAGATGTGCAATGGGATGAGGGAAATCTGATCCAAAATTTGAGCCATGGGATGATGGCTCAAATTTTGCATTTGATCAGATGACCAAACAGCAGCCAAGAATTCTCCTGTGTGTTGAACGAGAGAAATACAGAGCATCCCCTTCCCCTGGCACTGCATCCAGAGCCTTCCACTGACCCAGTTACCCTTCAGCCCCCCAGAACAAGGTGTGTAGGGCTGGGAAGAGCAGCAGGAATGCTGGAACTCTGCCACCCTGTGAGCAGGTACCTGCTCCCTGCCTGCCCTTAGTGGTGATTGCATGGGCAGCGCCGCTAAAAATTACAGGTCCATTAATTAATTTCTAAATGGTGGTGGAAGTCCCCAGGGAGCACGTACAGTGTGAGGACTCTATTAATTCATCTTGATTAACATTATCACAATGAATAGCAAATGAATTCATAATGATCAGACAATTATTTAAAAGTGTGACAGATGGGATCCTGGTAACTCCGGGAGTGCACTCAGGCAGTGCTGATGGATCTGGTGAGGGAAGGGCAGGAATTGGTGATTTGACAGTCATCATTTGATGATTTAGGCATAATCCCCGTGTAGGGAAAGTTGGAATAACTCCCCTGTCTCTTGTTATAAACTTGAAAATTCGGTGTCTCACAGAAATGTCTCAGTTGTCCTAAAGCTGAAAGTCAGAAGTTTGATCTTGCTGAGCTCTGGTTTTGAGCAGCTCTGGAGTTTCACATGTGAAATCCACCTGGTTTGTCAAAAAAAGGTCTCTTCCCATTGCACCCATCTCAGCTGACTGGAATTGGCCTCACACCAATCCTGCTCCCACCTCTATTTTGGGGAAGAGTTTTGGGCTAAGTCCTGCATTGCTTAAGTATTCACATCATAGCTGGCTTTTTATTCTCTACCATAAACTCATGTATCTTTTAAGTAACAGAGCCTGGGTTATGGGCCTCATTTCCCTCAAAAACATCTTGTTCTGGAGACCTAATTTATAGCTGTGTAAAGGCACAGCAGATTCCTGCTGGGAAATCTCTCTCCTGTAGCCCAGAGGTGCTGGGATTTGGTTGCAAGCACAGTAAAAGCCTCTAAAATCAGTGCTGGAGCTCAGTGAGAGGCAGGGTTGGGCTGGGCAGCAATGCTGGGTGATGCTGGGAGGAGGAGTGAGAGCCAAGGTTGTACTCCATTTAGAGAGGGTAAAAGGAAGGGGGTTGTTGGGTGAGAAGCTGGATTAGAGAAGCAAAATCAAGGTTTGGAAGGGTTTGATCCCAGCAGCTGAGGGGTCTGAGGTGAACATGCTGAGAGCAGACCCACAGGGATGGAGCTTGTGCCCATCAGGAGCAGCAGCAGACCCAGGGTGGCCCTGCTGGGGACAGGGATCCTTCAGGGCTGCAAACCTTGGCTCAGAGAGGGGAAAGCCTGCAGGAGCAGGGGATTCCTCCTGCTGTGTGCATCCCTTCTGGCTGTTCCCTGCTAGGAACCAACAGAGAGATCCCAACATTCACAGTGGTGAGCCTCACATGCTCTGAGATACTGCAGCCATAATAAATAAGCAACTGGGAACAATTTTTTTCCCCCTATGAATTTCTGCCAGCTACGTAAGGCTTTGGTTTTTTGTACTCTGTCTCCCACTAAATACAGGATAGTCAACAAAATTAAGATTACCATCGGGGATCTTGACTAATGCAGGGGTTATTATTGTGGGGGTGGCTGTTTGCATCCAGGAGCTGAACTCTCCCTGCTCAGTCTGTTTCTCATCAGGCTCTGAGGTGTCTGTGCACCAGCAGCCTTGGATTTGAAGGGGAAAAATTGGGAATTGCCTTGGAATGAGGGAGGCAGAGCTCTCGTGAAGAGCTGGGAGTGAACACTGAGGGGCTTGGGATGGGGTGCTGTGTGTCAGGGGGTGACAGAGAGGTGACAGGGTCAGCAGGGGCGTGGTGAGCTGGGGCTGTCCCGGCTGAGGAGAGCTGGCAGCGCCTCTGGGATCACACAGGGAGCAGGAAATACCAGTGAGGAGCCTTTCCCATGCTCCCGTGGCTGCCTCACAGGGAGCAGGGCTGGGAAACGGCTCCCAGAGCCTTCCCTGGATGAGAGGGGCTCCTGGGGAAAGCCTGGACCTGCAGGGCCGGACCTGCTGGGCTGCCAGGATGGGAGCAGGGATCCCAGAGCCTTCCCCTGGATGTGAGGGGCTCCTGAGGAGAGCCAGGACCTGCAGGGCTCTCCAGGATGGGAGCAGGGATCCCAGGTCCTTCTCCAGGGACTCCTGGGGAGAGCCAGGACCTGCTGGGCTCTCCAGGATGGGAGCAGGGATCCCAGAGCCTTCCCCTGGATGTGAAGGGCTCCTGGGGAGAGCCAGGACCTGCTGGGCTGCCAGGATGGGAGCAGGGATCCCAGAGCCTACCCCTGGATGAGAGGGGGTTGCCAGGATGGGAACAGGGATCCCAGAGCCTGCTCCAGGGGCTTCTGGGGAGAGCCAGGGCCTATTGGGCTGTCGGTATGAGCAGGGATCCCAGAGCCTTCCCCTGCATGTGAGGGGCTCCTGAGGAGAGTCAGGACCTGCTGGGCTTCCCAGGATGGGACCAGGGATCCCCGAGCCTTCTCCAGGGGCTCCTGGGGAGAACCAGGACCTGCAGGACTGTTCAGGATTGGAGCAGGGATCCCAGAGCCATGAGGGGCTCCAGGGGAGAGCCAGGCTGGCTCTGCAGGACCTGTTGGGCTGCCAGCTTGGGAGTAGGGCTGCCCAGGATGGAAGCAGGGATCCCGGAGCCTTCCCCTGGATGTGAGGGGCTCCTGGGGAGAGCCAGGACCTGCTGGGCTGTCCAGGATGAGAGCAGGGATCCCAGAGCCTTCTCTGGGACATGAGGAACATCTAGGGAGAGCCAGGACCTGGTGGACTGCCAGGATGGGAGCAGGGATCCCAGAGCCTTCTCCAGGGGCTCCTGGGGAGAGCCTGGACCTGCCCAGGATGGGAGCAGGGATCCCAGAGCCTTCCCTGGATGTGAGGGGCTCCTGGGGAGAACCAGGAACCGCTGGGTCCCACGTGCCAGCTGCAGGCTGGGTTTTGGTGCCAGGTGGGTGAAGTGGTGTTGGTGCACCTCAGAGCCCATCTGGAGAGCAGAGAGCTGCTCCCCTGCAGCACCTGCAGCTCAGGCTGCAGGGCTGAGCCCAAGGTTGTTCCTAAATCCAGGTGGCAGGTGCAGCTGCTGTGCATCCAGGACATCTGTCCAGCTGCACGCCTGCTCTCTGACTTCAGGGCTCCATTAAACTTCCCAGCCTGAGTTAATTCTCTCTCTTCCTGTGTTTGTGGGTTGGTTTTCCCCTCTCCCTTGCCAAGCTGAGGGGGTTCAGCCTGGGAGAGGTTGGACTTGCAGCATCTCCACAGCCTGGAGACCTTCCCATGTCTCCAGGGAGCTGCTCTGTCACTCCAGAGAGGCTGAAGGTTCCCACATGTGCCTGATCCCCTGCCATGGCTGAGTTTGGGCCATCCCAGCTCCTGGACCATCCCTCAGCAGCACGAGGGATCTGGGGAGAAAGCAGAAATTCAGGTTTCCAGCCCACTGTCCAAGTGAATGTGAAAGCAGGCGAGTGGCCACAGCCTAGTGGAGGGGCAGAGTTCAAGAGCACAGTTATTTTTAGGAGTAATTTTGGAATGGAAAATGTCTTCCAGCTTAATGAGCTTGTTTCTTATATCCTTTTAAAGTGCTGCTCTTTAAACCAGCTGGTTAAATGATGCTGGGTTTGGGTTTTTTTTTTTGTTTTGTTTTTAAGGATGCTCTTAGGTTGAGAAAATGAGTTTGGCTTATGAGTTTTCTCTCCTTTTGTTGCTGTTTGTTTATACTTCGGTGTCCAGAGAGTGAAGTGAGCTAGAGATTTTTTGCTGTTGTTTTTCAGAGCTGTTCCTCTTGTGAACTAACTGCATGCAAAGGTTTCAATCCACTTTTTAACACTCTGAAGTTACACTTTTTAATTATCACGGTGGTATTTTGCATCCTTTAAAAAAAATTACAGCGTTCAGTTGAAAATGTTGGAGGGGAAAAAAACCCATTTATTTTATGTGTCGCAGCTTTTGAGGTTGTTTACAGTAGCAGAAAGCTGCACCTCTAAAAAAAGAAAAAAAGAAAGGTGACACACGAAAGCAAAGCAGAAGAAACACTGTCTGAATTTGTTTTCTCAGCTGTCTTGGCATTTTGGATATAAACAGGTACCTGGGGCATAAATGCTTCAAGATGCTGATGATGCACAGCAAAGATGTGGCTTTGTGAAAGGCAGCAGAGCCAAATAAATTCCAATGTGAAAGAAACAGAAATGCCCAATAACCCCCATCCAGCACCTCATAAATAACCAACCACCCACCTGCAGGATGGAGAAAAACTAAAAATGAGCAGATTTGGGATCTCTGGGCTGAGCTTTGGTGCCTCCCCCTGTGCTCTCAGTTCACAGAGAGGTGTTTCCCTGAGAAAACCCCATTTTTGGGGCAGTGAATTATCCTTTCCCCATGGAAAGGATATTTGTGGATGAAAGGATATTTGTGGATATAAGTGAATTATCCTTTCCCCACCCTGCTGCTCCTGGAGAGGTGGATTTCCATCCCAAAAAGCTCTGTATTGACACTGGGTGAGTGTCCCTGGAGCTGCTGTAGCCTCCAGGTCTCTCCCAGCAAATAAACAAACCTGTGCTGCTCCTGCCCTCTCAGAAACACCAAAGCCCTGTGGAAAATCCTCTCCCTGCCTCCACTGGCATCCCTTTGGTGCAGAAGTGCAGTGCCCACGAGCGTGGCCACCCACAGGGTTTGGTTTGGGCACCAGAGCTGGCTTGGGTGGCACTTTACAATGCACTCAAAGCTGCTTTTTTAGCCATCAGATGCTGCCCCATGAGCAAAGCCAAGGTGTCCAGTGTGATGTGGACACCTGCAGAGGATGGATCTTGGCATTTTGGCCCATCAGCCCTCGGGCTTGGATAGCTGAGGCTCATCTGCAATCCACAGGACGAGACGTTTTGGATTTTAAAGACACCAGAGGTCACCAAGGAGTGGCTTGGACACATGGGGCTCCATGTCTTGCTGTAGCACGACCTGGGGAAGTGCAGATGGGCTGGAGAAGCTCAAGATGAAACATGACAGCAACTGGCCTGAGGCAAGTACAGACCAAATCAGGCAGAATAACAGGAGAGGCTCTTCATCAGGTGCCATGGAAAACACAGGCTTCTGTCCTTGGCTGGGCTCAGACATAGCTGCAGGAGGTGGGGCTGCCTCTCCGAGCTCTCTGACTGCATCTTTTTTTCTCCTCAAGTGGATTGCAAGGTTCAAATGCTTCCCTTATGCTTAGAAAACCAGCCTGGAAAAGCTCTCAGCCATCTGAGGCTCCTTGAAGAGGAATAAAAGCATTGGCACAGCCATCAGCAAGGAGGGAGAGGGCTGGGGAGCTCAGCTCTGGGGACACGGGGTGGCCACAGCTTGGGAGAGCTCTGCCTTGCACCAGAGGCTTTTCTGGGGTGCAGCAAGGCAAATTCCTGCCTCAGCTCCTGCATTTGAGGTGGACAGACCCACTCTGTTGACCAAAAGCTGTACCACCCTCAGGACTAGGAAAAGCAGTGCTGGGAGCTGAGAAGAACAAGGTTATTCCCATTTTGGTGTCACCAGACAAGCTGCCATGCAGCTGCCACCCTGATGTTTTTCTCTTCTTAAAAACGTAAATAAAAACAAAACTCATAAAGAAATGCGATTCCCAGACCAGATCCATTTGAAAAATGTGTTTTTGTCATCCCCACTGTGATTTATTTGATTAATCCCCAGTGGAGTGGGGAGTGGACTCCAGGGCTGAGGTCCTAGCTCTGCATGGTGAGGGATCTGCTCAATGCTGGGGATTTTCCCAGATTTCATGGGTAAAAAAACCACTTGTCCTTCTTTCCCTCCCTCTCTTCTCTGTGTTGGTTTTTTCCTACATCTCAAGGAGCACAGTCCTCATTTTTTTCCTGGGATGGTGATGTGTCCTTCTGCTCCTCTCCTGAGAAGGAACAACAGCTTGTCAGGTCCTCATGGCAGAAAATCTGGAGATTTTCCATGAGGCTTCTGCCTGTGGATGGATGGATGGATGGATGGATGATGGATGGATGAGGGATGGATGAGGGATGGATGGAGGATGGATGGATGGATGATGGATGGATGGATGGATGGATGGATGGATGGATGGATGGATGGAGGATGGATGGATGGATGAGGGATGGATGATGGATGGATGATGGATGGATGATGGATGGATGGATGGATGGATGGATGGATGGATGGATGGATGGATGAGGGATGGATGATGGATGGATGGAGGATGGATGGATGGATGGATGGATGGATGGATGGATGGATGGATGATGGATGGATGATGGATGGATGAGGGATGGATGGATGAGGGATGGATGGATGGATGGATGAATGGATGGATGGATGATGAAGGGATGGATGGATGGATGATGAAGGGATGGATGGATGGATGGATGGATGGATGGATGGATGGATGGATGAGGGATGGATGGATGATGGATGGATGATGGATGGATGGATGGATGGATGGATGGATGGATGGATGGATGATGGAGGGATGGATGGATGGATGGATGGATGATGGATGGGTGGATGGATGGATGGATGGATGGATGGATGGATGAGGGATGGATGGATGATGGATGGATGGATGATGGATGGATGATGGATGGATGGATGGATGGATGGATGGATGGATGGATGGATGATGGAGGGATGGATGGATGGATGATGGATGAGGGATGGATGGATGGATGGATGGATGGATGATGGATGGGTGGATGGATGGATGGATGGATGGTTCCAGGGATGATGGATGGATGGATGGATGGATGGATGGATGGATGATGGATGGATGGATGATGGATGGATGATGGATGGATGGATGGATGATGGATGGATGGATGGATGGATGGATGGATGGATGGATGATGGATGGATGATGGATGGATGATGGATGGATGGATGGATGGATGGATGGATGGATGATGGATGGATGGATGGATGATGGATGGATGATGGATGGATGGATGGATGGATGGATGACGGATGGATGGATGACGGATGGATGGATGAGGGATGGATGAATGGATCCATGGATGGATGGATGGACGGACAGAGGTGATGACAAAGTGATTCCACACTTGCCCTGCCGTTGGAGGAGGCTCTCTGTGCTTGGCAGCAGGGTGTAGCAGAGCAGATGACACTCCCTGGTGAGCACTGGGTTTATCTTTGGCTGCTGGGTGGGCCTGTGCCATCTGCTGTGCCCGGGTGTCAGTGCTGCAGTGCAGGCTGTGCGTGGGGCTGAGCTGGGATGAGTCAGCTCCCCCTGACCAGCTCTGCAGGGAGCTGCAGCTCTGATTTTGTGGTGCAGCAGCTCCAAGCTCGGATCAATAGAAAGAACTCCTTACATGTCTGATCTCTGCCCATCTGTCTCTGGATTGTTTGTATCAGCTGGGTTCAGCCTGATCTCTGTCAAAGTGCCCTGTAAGATCCTTTCCCTCAACCCCTGAAGTGTATCTGACTCTTCAGGCCAGGGATGTGGCACTGATCAGGTTGAGATTTGCAGGTTGAAGGTTTTGAGTAGCCCCTGTCTGCCCAGCCCTCTGCAATGCTTTCCCACTAATCCCATGTCCAGCACAAGGACGTGTTTTTGGGGTTAACACCATGGTGGAGTGACCCCAGTGATCCCAAATTTGCACCATCATCCTTGAGAGCTGCTCCAAATCTCCAGCAGCACTTTGGCATTTAGATCTTTTTATAAGATCCCATTTGTTGAGGGTTTGCCTTTCTCTCAGGCTTTCGTGTTATTTAGTAGGTGTTTCATCTCCTCTAATGTGCCCAGAGGAATCTTGGTGCATCTGTGCTGCTGAAGGAGGGCTGGCATTAAGCAAAAACTTCCCTCTTTCTGATGCTTGGAGAAGCAGGAGTGGGCTTGGAGGGGTGAAATTAAAGCAGGGTTTTGAAAAAGAAGAAGAATCCACGCCAGATGGACAAAAGCCACAACACAAATCTGAGTTTACCTGGCTCTGGCAGCCCAGCAGGCAGCGTTGGTGGGCCTGAGGAGCCTCTGCAGCCCAGAGAAGTTTGCAGAAAGGAACCTCTTGCCTTTTTGCATAACAGCTTTCACATGGCACAGCCTGAGCTCTGTTGACATGCAGCAAACAGCAACGCTGAGGGAAGGAGGGGGAGCACTGGGAATTGGCCCCAGGAGCTGGGTTAATGGGATCAACAGCCAGAGAGGGCTCCTTTAGCCTGTGTCTCAATTTCCTGAGGCTTATTTTATTTTTATTTTATTTTATTTTATTTTATTTTATTTTATTTTTTAATTTATTTTATTTTATTTTTATTTTATTTTATTTTATTTTATTTTTTTATTTATTTTATTTTTTATTTATTTTATTTTATTTTAATTTAATTTTATTTTTATTTATTTTATTTTATTTTATTTATTTTATTTTATTATTTTATTTTATTTTATTTTATTTTATTTTTAAATTTATTTTTATATTTTATTTTATTTTATTTTATTTTATTTTATTTTATTTTATTTTTATTTTATGCTCTGCCTGAACATCCCATAACCTGCTTCAGCTGGAGCAGAGAAGGAGTGCTGGGGTAATTGTCAATAAATTGCAATTTTGACATTGCAATTTTTGACATTATTGGAGTTTTGACATTATTGGACTGCCTCAGCAAAGAGCTGGGTGGGTTCAGAGAGCTGTGTCTCATGGCCAGAGATGCTTGGGCTGTTCTCAAGCAGAATGGGCTCAAATGTGCTGTGGAGAAGTGTGGGATTTAGGGTCTGTGACAAGGTGATGGAGAAATTGAGAGTTCCCACTGCTGCTGCACAAAGCTGCCTTCCAGGTGTAGGAAAAGCTGTGCAGGTTTCCAAGGGAGGTCATTAATAATAATAACAATGTTATTAGCATCTAATGAGTGTTTCTCATCTCTGAGCTGCTCAGATATAATTCATCAGCATGTGACAGGCTGCTGGCAAGATCATTCCCACCCCACAGGATTTGGGACAGGTCTCTCCTGTCTGTCTGGAGCCAAAGGCAGGATGGAGGTTTGCATGGAGCTCCTGTCCCACGGGAGCTGGAGAGGGGCATGGCATGGCCTCCAGGGAAATGCAGCACTGCCAGCCTCAGAGGTGGCTGAATTTGGGATTTCTGCCTTAAACTGATCTCACTCTTTTCTTTAGGATTCCCTGATTCTGTCCCTTCACCCACCCCTTTCCCTCTCCAGCAGTGACCGAGGTGTGGTTTCCTTTGTGGTGCTTTCCATCATTTGTCTTTGACCTTCTTATTTCCAGGACCTGTCCCTCTGCAGAGAAGGGGCTTTCCCTGTCCAAGCAGGACCATCCCTCTCCATGCACACACAGCTGATTTCCCAGGCTGGGGCTGCTCCCTGTCTTCCCCAAACCCCACATTCCCTGGGATATCCCACTCTGGCCACACTGGGAACAGACAGAGAGGGGTGATCCTCAGGATGCTTTGGGGTTTCATGGCCACCTGCAGGGCCTGGGGGTGACTCTGTGAGAAATGCTACTCAATTCCAAAATATTTAAAAGGTTTATCAAAACCTTATCAAAAATACAACAGAAGACTGAATGGATAAAATATTACAGCGCCAGGAGCAGAGGATTTTTCCCACCATGTGCTCATCCACACAATGGAGGTTTTGCCTTTTAACCCTTTAGCTCCCCCAGAGTTCTGTCCATTGACTCCTTCTTCACTGCCCAGTGGTGGAGATGACATCCTTAAATCTTGATTGGAGGTCAAGTGTTGCCACAGTAATAACCCAACCATCCCAAATTTCCCCAACCCCCTGATAACAACACAAGGGGGGTAAAACACAACTATAAAACTTCTCCTAATATATGTACATATTTGCCTTTCAATTGTGAGAGTCAGCCATCACATTGTGGAGATGACAGTCTGCTCAGAGAGAGAGAAATCCAGATAAGCTGTCCCATGAATTGGTCTGGGAAGTTTTATGGAGGCAGAGAGAAGGAATGGTGAACAAATGATGAACAATCAGGTGTTTGTAATAAGTTGTTTTCCTCATAAGGTGTTTACCAAAGGGTGTCTTCTTAAATAAGCAGTCATGTGAAATGTGTTGATTAAATGACCAGTCAGGTCCACCTGTATGGGAGCAGTTTATAAACGAGGGGGTTCCAATAATCTGGGGGCTTCTTGCCCCTTTGGCCTTCTGACCTGGAGTCTGTGTCACCTATCCCTTCCTGACTCAGTGGTGACAAGAACAGCTGACAGAACCAGAGCACACAGCCTCAAGCTGCACCGAGGGAAATACAGGATGGATATCAGGAAAAAGCTTTTCACACAAAGAGTGATAAAGTTCTGGAATTGTCTGCCTGGAGAGGTGGTGGAGTCCCCATCCCTGGGTGTGTTTAACCAAGCCTGGATGTGGCACTGGGTGCCAGGGTTGAATTGAGGTGTTGGGGCTGGGTTGGACTCGATGATCTTGAAGATCTCTTCCAACCTGGTCATTCTGTGAATTCTGTGATCCCCCTTTGTGACAGTCTGACCCTGCCACTGTCCCTGTGTGTCCCTCACAGCCGTGCAGGAGGAGCGGCAGCGGGGCAAGGACCGCAACGAGAACGAGGTGGAGTCCACGAGCAGCGCCAACGAGGACATGCCCGTGGAGAAGATCCTGGAGGCTGAGCTGGCTGTGGAGCCAAAGACAGAGACCTACATCGAGGCAAACATGGGCCTGACCCCCAGCTCGGTGAGCACCTCTGCCCAGCCCCTCCTGGGGACATCACAGTGACATCAGGACAGCACTGAGGGGCACAGGGGGCACAGAGGGGTTGTCCCCTGTGGAAAAGAACTGTTATATGCTTATAGCTTATGAAACCTAACTTCTTTGAGCTAAGTTTCATAAGCTTTTAGAGGCTTATAACACATTTAAGATAGCTTAGCTACTTTTGGAGGCATAAAAATGAGTGAGATGGCTTCTGTTGCAGTGTTAGGAACAAAAAGGTTTAATGAAAGGCAAAATAACAAACAGAAACTGAGCTAAGTGCAAGAAGTCTTTGCTTTTGATAAAATACTTTATAAAAGCAATTAGTTTCTTTGTTCACTTTTTTTCTTTAGTAAATTTCTTAAGGGAGACTTTTTAGCTTTTGTCTAATTAGCAATTTTTAAGTTTGAAGTTCCTTAAGCTTATAAAGCAGCTTTAGGCTTAAAGTTAGCTTTTTTCACCTAACCGAAGAAAGAAACTTTTATGCTTTTTTCTTTTTTTGAGAGGACAAAAAATACTCTTGTCACTCCATCAACAAAAGGCACAATCCTATAAAGAACCAGCTCAAAAATGCAATTTTTGGCTCTGCTGTGGGCTCTGTGAGCCAGGTCAGCAGCAGGAGAGCAGAGCCAGCAGCCACCAGTGTTTGGTGTTTTCTGTGCCACAGCCACAGGGAAGTGAGAGGTGCTGTGAGGAGTGATTAAAAGGGCTCTCAGAGAAAGTTTTATTGTAAATAACAGCCCTCAGTGCTGAAAGGCAGGAAGACACTCTGCTCTGAAGAGCTCAGAGTCCAATTGAGGCAATAAACCTGTGTGGCTGAAGTGCAGAGAGATAAGAGCTGGGGAATGAGGGTGTGACTTCTCAGGTGCAGAATTATGCAGCTGCTTGGCTCTGAGGAGAGAAAACCTGGAGAAATTTGCCTGTGAGTTGGCTTTCAAGCTCTTTTCCCAGTTGGAAACTTGCATTATAACTGGGCCTGCTTGGAGCATCTGGGCTGTACCAGGATGTTGTGTGCACAAGGAAGGGATGGCAGGGAAATGGGACAGGAGCAGCCTGGGCTGGTGGAAGATGTTGGGATGAGATGGTTGTGGGGTTGGGATGAGGTGGTCTTGAGCTCCCTTCCAACCCAAACCAGTCTGGGATTCTATGGAGAGTGAGGGGAAGCGTTTTGGGTCCTTTCCTGTGAGATTTCCCTTACCAAAAGGGAGAAGTCTCCTAATGTGAGAGCCAAACCATCCTCTGAAATTCCATTTTCTGGACAGACCCTCTGCAGCCCAGGCAGTGTTTAGGGGCAGCCCCCACTCCTACATAGCTCCTTTTCCCATGAAAGCAGTGGGAATAGAGGAATTCCTCTGGAAAACTGAGGCTGCAGTGGGGAGCATCTCCTGGTGGCCACCAAGTCCTTTGAGGGACTCAGAGGTTGAACATTTGGGCTGGCTGAGCCAAGAGAGCAGAGTCATGCGCTGGAACATCCCAGTGCAATCCCTGCTGGGTGGCTGTGAGGCTGAGCTGATGAAATGCTGCTGAAATTCAGAGCAAGTGCAAGGACTCTGCAGTGCTCATTTTCTGTTACAACAATACTTTTATCTCTCTCTTTATATCAGGCTTGGAGGGTTTGAGTCAGAAATCCCTTCCTATGGCAGGGGGTTGGAAATAGAGCATCTTTAGGGTCACTTCCAGCAGAATTCTATGTGTGATCTGGGAGTCAGTAATTGGCTTTTTGGGATGCTCTTTTTGCAAAGACAGCTTTTCCTAGCGTTCCTTAGGTGACTCTTGGATATTCAAGGCTTTGTGGGATGGACAGAGCCAATCCCTCAGTGAAACTCTCCAAAATCAGGTACAAACCCTCAGGATCAGGCACAGGATCAGGTACAAACCCTCAGGATCAGGTACAAACCCACACCTGCATTTAGGAGGAGGATCCCATCCCCACGAGGCTGTAAAGAGCTTTTTTTGGAGGAGTTAGTGAGGGGCTCAGAGAGGCTCTGACTGCTCTCCGGATCAAAAATCCTTCAGGGGAGCTGGAGCCAGCCTGGTGCTGACTTGAAAACAAACCCCAGAGAGGGAGCTGAAATAAATGGCTTCGTCTGGCACAGGCGTCTCCTCAAATTGAAAGCCGGTTCCTGCATAATTCAACAGGTATTACTGTGAACAAGGATGTGTGTTGCATCTAAATAGAAGCTGGAGGCTTGTTGAAATGCCCTGTTATTGTCAAGCACGAGGTGACATTTGTAGCAGGTTTAGCAGATGGATGAGATCAGCAGCTCGCGGTGAGGAGGCCACCACAGGATGAGGAGAGGGAAGACAAGAGGAGCTGCTGCCCTTCCCCAGAGCCCAGATGATGGAAAGGCAGACAAATCGAGGCCCTGATAAACACAGGGAGAACACGAGCTGTTTGTGCTGGCCACGTGTGCTGGGTGCTTTGATTTGTGCCTCTGCACTCAGCCTGGTGACCTGCAGGGACATTTCCACCTGGAATGGGGTGGCAGGGTGATTTTAGGGATTAACACCCTTGTCTTCCACTAAGAATGGGTTAGAAGGGACCTTAAAATCATCTTAAAAGCACCTTCCACCATCCCAGGTTGCTCCAAGCTCCATCCAGCCTGGCCTTGAACTCTTCCCAGGGATGGAGCAGCCATCTGGATACCCTGTGCCAGGGCTTCCCCATGCTCCCAGGGAAAGATTTTTCCCCAATATCTGCTCTAACCCCACTCTCTCATAGTTCAAATCCATTCCCCCTTGTCCTTGTGCCTGTGGTTTGTCCTTGTCCCAGCAGGTGACTTTGCCTCTACCCCATTCCTTGGTAATTTGGGCTCCTGCCCTGCGAGCACGGCCTGGGACAGGCTCCTGGCCAAAAGGCAAAGCCTGTAACTGAGAGCTGTCCTCCCCATTAGGTCTTAATTGGCCTTTGAATCTGGTTTCAAGTCCCCATTTTGTGGAAGATGCCTCCAGGCTGCAGTTTTCCAGGAGGATCAGGTGCCTCTGCTATTTACTGCAGGAGGGGATTTGCTTTCCGTGCCCAGGGAGGGTTTCCAGCCCTACCCTGGAGCCAGGCAGGGCCCTCTGGACACTTTTAGCTGCTTCTCGTGCCCCAGTGATCAGATTCTGCCAGGAAGGGCCCTGGTGGTTCCAGGAATTGCCATCTGAGGTGGAACTGAAGCTGAGGATGAGGCTTTGGAGCACCAGAGCTTGGGGACAGCTTGTGCTGTCAGGGACAGCCAGGGCTGGGGCACAAGGAGCCCCTGCTCATGGTGACAGCCTGCCCAGGAGCCAGCTTTGGCAAAAACACCTGATTTACCTAAATTGCCCTTGTTGTGGGGCTCTGCAGGCCCTTGTTGGTGCCAGGGTTGGGTTCTGCTGCAGCATAGTCGTGATCCCCATCCCACCTCACCTGGATGCCAGGATTCTCCACCTGGCTGAGCAAACTGGGATATCTTGAGGGATGTTCAGGGTCTGTGGTGTCCCTTCGTCCCCTCCCTGCCTCTGAATATCAACATTCCCAGTGAGACCCTGTATCCTGCAGAGCTCCTCCTCACACACATTTCTGGGGAAATCCCAGGAAAAGCCCAGTCCCTGCTCACCTCTCTTTCCCCAGGGAGGAGCCTCAGCTCCCTGGGAGTGAGACTGCCCTGCCCTTCAGCCCTGGGGGAGCTGCTGGAGGGCATGGGGCAGGGGGGGCACATCCCTGCGCGGTGCCAGCCTGTGCCCATCCATCTCTGCACATGACAGGTGGAAATAATTCCAGGGCAGGTGCCCCGAGCGTGCCAAATCCTGGCTATTTTAAGCCTGGAGAATGGGAGATGCTGGCCACTGAGGCACAGAGCTCTGGGTTTGCTGCCAGGGCTCTGAGGGGCACAGGGGTGACTTGGCAATGGGATTCTGCCCTGCCCAGCCTGGGAGGGGGCTGTGCCACAGCTTACCCTGACATTCCTGTCTGCTCTCCCTATGAATTTACACCCTTCTCCCTGCAACCCAACTTTTCCTGCAGTTTGGAAACTGCTCTTTTAAGGCCATGGAGAGAAGGTAATTGTACAATGCAGGCTGCTGGATATCAGCAGGGATTACAGAGGGAGATGGGAAGGGCTCATACATCCCTGTCCAGAGAGGTAAACCCTCCAGACTCACTGGGATCAGCCAGCTCAGCCTTCCCCAGGGTTAAACAGGCTCTTCCAGTTCCTAATCACAAATCCACTTGAGCTGTGAGCAGTTCCTTTAAACAAGGATTTGGTGTGTTTAGGCTGACTGTCCTCCTCGAGAGCAGATGGTTTCTGTTACTGGATAATATTTCAAAGGAAAGGGGTTTTCTCTATTTTTTTTTTCCCTGCAATGCCCCCTCTGGTGCTGGGAGATGCTGGAGTCTGCCCTTCACCAGGCTGGAGCTGCTTGGATTCATCAGTCAGGGTGATGGATATGGAGTCTCAGCACTCCCAATTCCCATGTTGGGGCTTGCTAAAAACAATTACAGCCCTTGTGGTGGAGCAGCCAAATCACTTCCTTTGCCTGTGAGTGATAACACCCACCTCGGGCATGGCAGGCAGGCTGCTCCCCCAGCCTCTCTTTCCCTCACTCTGCCTTTTCCAAGCTTTTCCATCTCTTTTTTAAAATTAATTTTTTAATTTTTTGGCAGCCCAACGACCCGGTGACAAACATCTGCCAGGCAGCAGACAAACAGCTCTTCACCCTGGTGGAGTGGGCCAAGAGGATCCCCCACTTCTCTGAGCTGCCCCTGGATGACCAGGTCATCTTGCTCAGAGCAGGTGAGTGACATCTGTCCCCATGTGGGCAGTGCTCAGTGTCCCCTGGGACAGGTGGTACCCTCAGATTTAGGTCCTGGCAGCTTGAAAATCTTTAATTGATTTTTGATAGACTCAGTTCGGTTTTTAAATAGGATTTTGAAAGCTTTCCATGGTGTTGGTGAATTGGATCCAAAATGTGGCCAATCAGCTGAAAAATGGCCCAGCTTCATCTCTGATCCCTCAGAGATGGCTGCTGGGTGACTTAAACCAAAGGAGCTAAACTCTGCCTTCCTCCCAGACTGAGGCTTGACATCAAATTTCATCAAACTGAAATGTTTGATCATAATTAAAACCAGAAAGGAGAGAAAAGTACATCTCACTTCTTCTCCCACCCACCAAGATGAAAATAGAGCTCTCAGGGCTTATTTTAAATTTCCTTGTGCAGCAGGGGGGCTGCAGGAGCAGCATTTGGGAGGTGGAAGCAGTTGGTTGTAGGAAGGGTCTTCCCCTGTTCAGTGAATTCAGGCTCCTGTTGCTACACAAAGCTCATGGAGGGCAAGAAACAGGAGCAGAGCTTGGGGAGGATGAGTTTGAGGCATGAAGCTCTTTGTAAGCCAGGGAAATCATTGGTACTTTTAAAGTTCCTTTTATTTCCCCCAAGTTCACTTTTGTCCTGCACCCTTCCAGGATGGCCCCTGCAGCCTCTGGGGAAGGTGCTCCATGGGTTTTGCCAGAGCTGGCTCTGGGCCCTTTGTTACATCCAAAGTGTGGATTTGAAGAGGATTTCCAGAGCCTCTTGTGAGAGGGGATGAGCAGGGAAGCCTCTCTGTGGGGATCTTTGAGGGCTTTCTGCAAGAGCTGGATTCAGACAAAGCTCTGCCGTTTCCTTTTGGGCAGTGGAACCCAGCCCCACCATGGCAGTTCAGGTTTTCCTCTCTCTTCAGCAGGCAGAACTCCTGACCTGTGTCCTCTGTTTGTGACCAACTCCACACAGCAGGAGAGGGGCTGCCAACCCCATCACACCCCAAATTTCCTGGTGCCTCCAACCCTGAGCCTGCTGAGCAGCTCCCTGGAGCTTCCTGCTCCAGACACCTCTGCCAGGACCTCAGATAACCTTCCCCAGGCCTTCCAAGCAGTGGCTCAATGTTTTATTGAGTGGCCTGCTGAGAACAGCTGCCCATGAAATATTGAAGCATTAAAATCCAGCTAAGAGCCTCAGTCAGGCATCCTGGGAGGCAAAACAAGTGGAGCACACGGCTCTGGAGGAGCAGTGCTGCATGGGCTGGCAGCAGCTCTCCTCAGATCCTGAATCATTTAAAAACTCCCTCTCTGAGCTGTTGGGAAGGGAAGGAAACCTGATTTTTTTAAGTGTGTTTTCCACCAGTTCTCTTGTTTCCAAGCTGAGACAGGAATAACCTGATGTTTTCTCAGCCTGGCAGAGGATGCTGTGTTACATCCCTGCAGCTGGGTTTGTAGGGCTGGTGGGGAAACTTGGCAGAGAAATGGATTGAGAGGATGACCACTGCTCTGCCAGAGTGCATTCCCTGTCCCAGAGGAGCCAGAGCCACCCTGCTGGGTGAGGAGGGAGCCACAGAGTCACAGAATTCTGCTCTGCCACTCCAGAGCTTGGGCTGGAATGCAGAACTCTCAGGGGACACTTGGTTGGTCTCCAATTCCAGTTTGCTGCCTGTGGTTATGGTGAATTTTCCCTGCTTGCCAGCTCTTTGGGAAAGCCAAGGTAGGAAAATCTTCCCCATTTCAGCTGAAACACCCCAGCTCTGCTTGGGAACAATCCAGAGGAAGGATGCTGATCAATCCAGCCCTCCTTCAGTGCAATAAGCCCAGCTTGGAGTGGGTGTGGAGAGCCAGCTCTGACTCCTGTTGGCTGGAGCTGCTGTGGGGCTGTGTGTGATGAATCCCCATGCATCTGGCTCTGGGAGCTCCTCTTCCTCCCTGAGCAGGGCTCTGCAGGCTCCTTCTCCTCCATCCTCCTCGGGTTTCAGTGTTGCAATCCCTGTGAAAGTGCCAGGCCTCGCCCAGTAAATAGCCAAAGAAATGTTCCCGTGGCTGGGGTGGAAACATCCTGTGGCCACTTAGGAAAGAGTGAACTTTATTCCTTGTCAACATTTCTGATGGCACAACCCACGGCTGCAGCAGAAGGTAAATACAGCACACATGGGCCTTGTGTTTATTCCAGGCTGTGAGATGAGTTCTTGTGACAGGAGAGAGGTGTGGGATATTGTTGTGTTGCTTTTCCAGCCTGGGAAAAAAACCCCTTAAATCCAAATATCCTGAGGTTTCTGGACCAGAACTCCAGAACATGTTCAGGGGTGTTGCAGAAGATCCCATCTTGTCCTACTGAAGATGCTGCTCCTGGCTGGAAATCACCCAAATTTCCACCCTTCAAGCTTGGCAGCATTTCCTCTCCTTGGGGCTTTGTTTCAGGAATTCTTGAGCTCAGCCTGTGGTGGATTTAGGAACTGAAGAGGTGTTGGATGGGGAAGGGGAGCTGAAAGGTGTGGAGGTCACATCTCCCTTCCCTTCCCTGTAGGTCTGGGCTCAGAGGATGTCCTTCCCATATCCCAGAGCAGCCTGCCCAGCTGATAAGACTAAAATCTGTTTTCCAAGCAGCTGTGGGAGCAGTCACAGACGTGGGGCTGTGCAGAGAACCCAATCCCTCCCTCCCAGCATTTTCATGGCAGAAGCAGCAAACCCACAAATAAATCCAGAGATTCCATGGTCCCTTTTACAGAGCTCAGGGCTGGTGAATGAACTTCTGTGGCCTGAGGAGGAGCCTGATGAGCTGATAGCAAATGCTGATAGGGCTGGAACTGCTGGGAGGCTGAGGGCAGAGGGGAGCTCAGGGCTCCACACCCATGGGGAGCTGCAGGCAGAGCTGTTTGCTCGCTGTCTGCACGGTTTATAGAGGAAACTGCTCCCCTTATTAGCTTTATTTTTAGTGCACTGGATTCCTGATGGTTTTTTTCCTTTCCCTGACATCCAAGAAAAAGCTGGCTCCCCCTTCCTTTCCCACATCCAGCCACGTTCCTGCACCAGAGGCTCCTGTTAGAGAGGTGATGTTAGAGAGGAGACATCCTGAGGATCCCATGGCTCTAACTGCAGCCTTGTCACTTTGATTTTTTAAGATTTTCTAAACCTTCTGATGTTTATATTCTTGTAACAAACTTTCTGTGAATAACTTACTGTTTTGCATTCTTTCATAGAAGAAATTTGATGAATTGTTGGTTTGTCCAGTGTCATTGGAGAGGTGGCACTGTCACCCTCCAACCCACTGTTACTTTTAAAAACCTGTAACAAATACTCGTGTTAGAGAGGTGATATTAGAGGGGAGACTTCCTGAGGATCCCATGGCTTTAACCTACAGCCTTGTCTCTTTGATATTTTAAGATTTTCTAAGCCTTCTGATGCTTACATTCTTGTAACAAGATTTCTCACACATTTAAATAACTAATAATAAATAAATAACTTATTGATTTGCATTCTTTTGTAGAAGAAGACAAATTTGATAGACTGCTAGTTTGTCCAGTATCACTGGAGAGGTGACACTGTCACCCTCCAACCCACTGTCACTTTTAAAAATCCATAACAAAGGCTCCTGTTAGAGAGGTGATGTTAGAGAGGAGACATCTCAAGGATCCCTCAGCTCTAACCTGCAGCCCCACTGGTTTCTGTCCTGCCCAGGGTGGAACGAGCTGCTGATTGCCTCCTTCTCCCACCGCTCCATCGCCGTGAAGGACGGGATCCTGCTGGCCACGGGGCTGCACGTGCACAGGAACAGCGCCCACAGCGCCGGCGTCGGGGCCATCTTCGACAGGTGGGATGGGGTGGGATGCTGTGAGCTCACACAGACACACATGTGAGGCAGAAACCTCAAGGAATTTAGAGATTTTTAGAGAAATGAAGATTTTAGTTAGAGGTAAGCTTTATTGGAGTTAATTGAAATAAATGGGTAGGCCCTGATGAAGTTCAGAGTTAGTGGTTGACTGTGACCGTGTTCACAGGGGTCTTAGGATGAGGTAAGAGACAAAGATCTGACTCTATGTTTCAGAATCTTGATTTATTATTTTGTGATATATATTACATTAAAACTATACTAAAAGAACAGAAGAAAAGGTTTCATCAGAAGGCCAGCTAAGCTAAGAATAGAAAGGAATGATCATAACAAAGCTTCTGTCTCCAACAGAGAGTCTGAGCCAGCTGACTGTGATTGGCCATTAATTACAAACAAATTAACATGAGCTAATCACAGATCTACCTGTTGCATTCCACAGCAGCAGATAATCATTGTTTACATTTTGTTCCTGAGGCCTCTCAGCTTCTCAGGAGGAAAAATCCTAAGGAAAGGATTTTTCATGAAAAGATGTCTGCGACAGTTGACTAATAATTGATTGCTTGTCAACACAGTGTTTGGTTAGTTGGGTTTATAACACAGAATTTTAAGAAGAATATTCTATATTCTCCTTAGAAGGCTAATTTATTATTTTATGATGCTGTATTATATAAAAGAATACTAAACTAAACTATACTAAAGGATTCTTACAGAAGGCTTAGAGGATACTGATGAAACTCATGACTCTCTCCAGAGTCCTACACAGCTTGACTGTAAGTGGCCAATAAGTCAAAATAATTCACAGCAGAAACCAGTGAAACAATCACCTGTTGGATAAACAATCTCCAACCACTTTCCAATGCAGCAAAACACAGGAGAAGCAAATGAGATAATATTGTGTTCCTTTTTCTCTGAGGCTTCTCAGCTTCCCAGGAGAAAAATCCTGGATGAAGGGGTTTTTCCAGAAAATACGACAGTGACAGTTGGAAACTTAGAGAAAAGAATTCAAACAATTCTTCTCTCTCTTTCTGTAACTGTTGTTTATAGATGTGGTTCTCCAGAGTGTGCTGTTCATAACTCACCAATAGTGTGAGAGGTTTTCACTTTGAGGCCAATGAAGTCTCACTTTAGTGAGCCACATTATAAAAGGACCTGCTGCTTTCATTAAATCCCTTCTGATTCACCTTCTAAAGACTGGAGTCCTTCCTTCCATCCCTGACTCAACAGCATCAGGGATGGAGGGCTGGGGTTCCATCAAACCACCTCACCTGGACATTCCCATCCCTGCCTCCACCCCAAACTGCCTCCATTCCTGCTTATGGGGTCTGAGGGAGTCCATCCCATGGAAACACAATGATGAAACTCCTCCTTGAAACCTGCCAAACACCCAACAGCCCCAAACACAGAGGGGACTGCCCAGTGCCAAAATTCCAACAGCCCCAAACACAGAGGAGGCTGCCCAGTGCCAAAATCCCAATGGCCCCAAACACAGAAGAGGTTGCCCAGTGCAAATCAAAGTCCCTTTCATGGGGTCCAGATGCCTTCTAATGTTACGAGGAGGCCACTCCTTTGCTCCTTTTCATCTTTAATTGGACCAAGACATGATTTTATTTGCACAGTGAGAAGGCCCCAGCGATACTCAGCAGGTTCCCCAGGCGTGTCCCCAGGGCTCTTTAATCTCAGGCTTTGGGAAAGTGTTTTAAAGCCAGGCTTGCAGGGTGTTTGACCCACAGTGTGACTCCAGACGCTGCTGAAATGCTGATTTCTCTCCCTGAGACTCATCTTGAGTTGAAACCAAATCACCTTTGCTGCTCTGCTCTGTGAGGAAATTGTTCTTCGGACCTGGGTGACATCATTTGTTCCTGTGAGGTCATAAGTGCAAGATCATGGCTTTGCTGCAGGAACTAACATGAAAAACTGGGCAATCAGTGGAAAATATTTCAAGACCGACACCTTCAGTAAGAGCAAAGGGAGCAATAAAAATTACAGGCAGAGGAAATTACTTTTAGGTACCTGTTGGGGTGGGTTTTTATTGTTATTTTTTATTTTTCGGCAGCTTTCTCAGGTGCAGAGCCTCTCAGTGAATGGATGAAGGCGTTTTTTATGGTCCCTGTTGTATCTCACAGGAACTATTGATGTTCCTAATGAGCTATTTTTGATGGAGGAGGAAAATGAGGCCACATCCTCAGCTGGTACAGGCCAGCACCATCCCCAGCTTTGTTAAATGTGACCGGAGCTTCTCGCTCTGGCTCTGACACCTGGGGCTTTTCATTCCTTTTTTTATTATTATTTTCATGCTGACTCTGTGCTTTCTCTGTCCTTTTGCAGAGTACTGACAGAACTGGTGTCCAAAATGAGGGACATGCTGATGGACAAGACAGAGCTGGGCTGCCTGCGAGCCATCGTCCTCTTCAACCCCGGTGCGTGCCTGGCTCTGCTCTCCTGGCCCCTCTTGGCTGCTCCCCTGCCCTTCTGGCTCCTTTTCTTCCCCCAAAAAGCCCTGTTGGAAATAGCAGAGGGCCCTAGGGTAGGAAGGGAGGCAGGGGTGAAAGTTGGTTTGGTTTGGAAAGGACCTTAAAGCTCATCTTGTTCCAAACCAGGGACACCTTTCGCTGTCCCAGGATGATCCAAGCCCCATCCAACCTGGCCCTGTGCAGGGCCTCCCCACCCTCCCAGGGAAGGATTTCTTCCCAAAATCCAGTCCAAGCCTATTCTTTTTCAGTTTACAGCCATTCCCCCTTGTCCTGTCAGCTCTCCCCCTTTTAGAGTGACTGTGAAAAGAAAGTTCAGGTGCTTGAGGGAATTGTCCTTGAACTGGAATAAATTCCACAAAAGTGGAATCTAGATGTTGTTGAAAAGAAAAATATGGATCAGAGCAACACCAGAGCATGGAAATTATTGTCTGTGCTTCCCAACCTCATCATCCAATGGCTTTTATTACCTGCATTTCTGGAAAAGCCCTTTGCAGACCTGGAGAGGCTGAAAGACATGAGATGTGCACATAAAATACACAAAACCTTCAATGTTTGACCACAGTTCCACAGGCTCTGGGAGGGTCACGCTGCTCCCTTTTCCCTCTCAGCCCCAGCTGCCCAAAGGATGAGGAAGGTTCAGTGCCAGGGTTTTTCTGCAGCATTCCAGGGAGCAAATCCAGGAGCAAATCCAGGAGCCAGCCTGCACATACCTGCACAGCTCTCTGGGGATTTCAGAGTGGATCAGAGCAGAACCAGATGGCAGCCAAGGACAAACCTCTCCATCCACCACCACCCCTGCCCTCCCTGAGCACAGTTTGTGCCCAAGCACAGCTCCTTGCCTGGATTTTCCCACCACAGCCAGGCCATGCTGTTCCAGCAGGGTTTATTACAATTTCTTGAGTTTGTTTTTCTTCTTGACCAGTTTGGTTTTTTTATTTTTTTTTAGTCCCCCTCCTCCTTGTAATCAGCAGTAATTTATTGTCTGTAATTTGGGATTAGCCATTTATGGTCAAAGAAGGGGAATCTGGAGAGGTTCCCGTGGCACATGTGCTTGGGGATATCGATTTCTGCACTGTCCCTTTCACCCTGCTAAAAACAGATCCTCACTGTGCCCTGTCCTGGGGCTGTGCCAGAGCAGGGGCTTCTCCTTCAGCCCCACCAGCCCAGGCCTGGAGGGGGAATTAAACCCTTTCAAATGAGGGTCTGGGACCAATGGAATGAGCCAGAACATTTGGGGCTGGGCTATGAGGTGAGGAAAAATCAGTAATTGTGGGGTAAAGCTTCCAGCGCTCCCCAAATCTGTAATTGCGGGGTAACGCTCTGAGTGCTCCCCAATCCCTGGAGCTCAGAGCTTGCAGCCACACTTTGGTGGGTCTGGAAGAGATGGAGGGAGTGCAGAGAGGGGTTTCTGCCTGGAGGTGTTTGCTTGATGGTTCTGTGTTGCCTCTCAGACTCCAAGGGGCTGTCGAACCCGGCGGAGGTGGAGGCGCTGCGGGAGAAGGTGTACGCGTCACTAGAGGCTTACTGCAAACACAAATACCCCGACCAGCCCGGCAGGTGAGCCCCTCCTCCTGCACCCTGTCCCCCTGCAAACCCCCTGCAATGGCTGCTGCAGCTCCCAGGGTCCCCTCTCTGCTCTGGGCTCTGTGTTCCCAGTGATTCCCTGTGGATAAATCCTTCATTTCTACCCGCTCCAGCTCTGAGCATCCCTAAAAAACCTCCCTGTGCAGTGCACAGAGCTCTTTATTCCCCTGCCAGGAAATCCAGCAAGGTGGGCAGACCTGAGGAGCCCCATCTCCCACAGCCCCAGCAGTGGGATGAGCACATGTGGGAAGGGGGGGTATCATTTCCCTTTTGAAAACCGCGGCCAGTGAAACCGCAGCAAAAATAGGACTCACATGGAGTTAATTTTCGGTGGCAGATGAGCATCATTGCTGGGAAGTGAAAGCCTCAATTGATGCTCTTTTTCTCCCCTCCCTGCCTCCCCCAATCCAGCTGGGAATGGGAGGGGGAATTAGGAATGTGTTCCTGGACGGCTCCGGAGCTGAGTGGGCGCATTTTCCCAGTTACAGCCTGGAGCTGGCAGCTGCCAGTTCAGCTCCTGACAGCTTCTTGAGAAACCAAGCAAAGCACTGGAAGCTGCTACTGGTGCATGAATGGTGGGGGAAAACAGCCCAGGCAACTGGGATTTGCATCTCACCTGCATTCCTGGCCTCGTGTGGATGGTGCAATGAAAAGGGAGCTTTCACAGTGGGCAGAGAGTGCCCTCAGAAGTGATGCTGGATTTGGTTTTTCCCCCAGTTTGGGTCCCAGAGTGCTGGCAGATGAAGAAAGGTGTGTTGTGCAGGGATTTCTGGGGTGTTGCTGGTTGGTTTGAGGCAGGCAGAGTGAGGGTGAGGGTGCCGTGGGGTGTGTTTGGTTTGTGGTGAGCAGGGGGGTTGAGGGATGAGCACAGGGCACAGAGCAGGGCTGGTGCCTCTCCCCTTCCAGAAATCTTTATTAAACTGCATTTCTGCAGCAAATCCAGAGCCAGACCCTGGATTGCAGAAGAGCTGTTCCTGGCACCAGGAGAGCTGCCTTGGGCATCATGGCCAGCAGCTCTTCTGGATGATTCCCTCATGCTTTGCACATTGTGCAGGATCTGCAGCCTGGCACACACAGAGGGTGGCACAGGGACAGCACCAGTCCACAGCAGCTCCCCAGGGCTCTGCCTCAGTGCTCTGTGGTGTTTGAAGCCCAGAAGCTGCACCAGGGACTCTAGATTTTAATCTCTCACTGGCTTTGAGTGACCTTGTGCTGGGAACCTTCTTGTGTGATGCTCACACCCATCCTTGTGACCTGAGGGGTTCTGCACACTCAGGGATGTCCTGGGAGCTGAGCCTGGGCCCTGCTGCTCCCCTGCATCCTCAGAGGTGCAGGGCAGTGGTGGCACCACTCCAGGTGCCTCAGGAGGGTGAACCCCTGGGCTGGGAGGCCGGGGTTGCACAGGAGCTCCCCAAAGTTCTCCCAAACTCTGGGCATCCTGCTGGCCCCGTGGCACAACGTGCTCACCAGCAAACAAGTTCTCCCTGTGGTTGAGCCACGTTTGGGACCTTCCCTGCTCCATGCTCTGGGATTTCTGCAATTCCCACCTTTTCAGGTGCCCCAAATCCCCACCCAGCAGCAGCTTGGGAGCACCCTGGAAACACCAAAAGGGAATTTTTCTGCATAGAGAGGCATTCCTAGGAAAAACCCAGCCCTGCTCCCCCTGTGCAGCCCCTGCTGCTGTCCTGCCTACGTGACACCCAGCAGCCTCAGGCAATCAGGGATCAGGGCTCTTTTCTCCCCTCCCAGCCCTGGCACGTTGTGCTCTGGGCTGGTTATCTCACAGTTAAACATATCCGAGGGCTGGAGCCATCATCTGGTTTGGTTTAAAGTGAAACTTCCTGAATGGGATGGTAGGACTGATTTGTTTTTCCTGGCTCTGCTCCCAGCGTTCTCGCCAGCTCAGCAGAAAAAAAAAAAAATTAAACAAAAAATAGGGAGAGGGAATTGTGCATGCATGTAGAATATCAGTGTGCTTGTGCATGCCTCTGTGTGTTTTCTGCAAGGTCCCATCTCCCTTTGCTGCTGTTCAGGCCCTGATTTTGCATCAGGAAGAGCAGATACCCTGCTGTGGCCATTCAAGGGATTTTTCCCTGGGTTGGGAGCACTCACACAAGGAGGTGACATCCAGTGGCACCTGGGCTGCTCCAAGGCATATAAAACCAATGACCAGTTGGTAAACAATGTCCCAAACAACAAAACACAAAAGAAGCAAAGGAAATAATATTTTTTTCCTTTTTCTCTGGGGCTTCTCAGCTTCCCAAGACAAGAAATCCTGGTGAAGAGATTTTTCCAAAAAATGTAACAGTGATAGAGGATGTATTGGGAGGGATGAAAGTTTGACAAGAAAGTCTCACAGATATGTGTGTTTAGCAGAAAGATTTTTGAATGTAGAATATGAAGAAGGAATAGAGATGGAAGCAAGTTTTGATATAGAAGAAAAGAATTGCTGAGCCAGCCTCACTGGATAACCAAGGAGGCAAAGGCTGTGTTAGTTAGAAGGGGTTTTATGGCTTAGAGCAAAGGATAAACCCACCCCAAACAAGATGTTTTTACCAAGCAGAAAGAGAGCACAGGCAAACAAGTCAGCAAAGCTGCAAGTAGAAAAAAGGTCTCAGAGTTTTCCACTGCAAGAAAGCTGAAAAGCAATTTCTAGCTTAAACTGTAATGTACTGACTTTTAGTGATTGGAGAACAATAACATGAGTATGGTAATTATAGTAGTTATGATAGGCTATAGATAAAAAATAAGGTGTAGATTGGTTGTTCTGTATTAAGATTCTCAGCAAAGAAAAGTCTATAATGCAATGTAAACAAAAGAAAAGTCTATAATGCATTGTAACCAAAAGAAAAGTCTAGAATGCATTGTAACCCAAACTCAGGGTCTCCAGGCCTGCCTGCAGCTGGAGCTGGCAGCTGTAGGCCCAGCTCTGTCACCCACAGCCCTGGGCTGCTGTAACTCATGGAATACAACAAACTGCATTTTGGAGAGCCCCCTGGAGTCCCCCATCCCTCATTTTGGCTCTTGAAGTGGTGCCCAGCGTGGGGCACCATTGGTAAGAGCCTGAATGAGGGACACAGCTCTCCTGGAGCTGGCAGCTGTAGGCACAGCTCTGTCACCCACAGACCTGGGCTGCTGTAACTCATGGATACAACAAACTGCATTTTGGAGAGCCCTTTGGAGTCCCCCATCCCTCATTCAGCCCTTACAGGGGTGTCTGACTGTGCTGTGTCTCCCTTCCCCCAGGTTTGCCAAGCTCCTGCTCCGCCTCCCCGCCCTGCGGTCCATCGGCCTGAAATGCCTGGAGCACCTCTTCTTCTTCAAGCTAATAGGGGACACGCCCATCGACACCTTCCTGATGGAAATGCTGGAAGCGCCGCACCAAATGACTTAGGGAGCTCTGCTGGGTCAGTCCCTCGCCCGGCCGGGCTCCCTGGGGGCCCTTCCTCTGCTTTCCTCGGCCCCAGCCCGTCCCTCCCTGCTGTCCCCAGGGCCACAGGCACCGTCTGCTCTGCTCCGGGGCACCCCCGGCCTCCTCCTCCTCCTCCTCCCTGTCCGTTCGCTGTCACTGCTGCGTCTCCAGACCTGCTCGCTGGTTCCCTGTGCTACTTGTAGAGAGGAGTGGGAGCGGAGAGAGAGCTTTGCCAACCCCTGCCCCCCTCCCCAGCCGTGCCATGAGGTTTGGGATGAGCCACCGCGTGGGGCTGCTGTCACCCCCAGCCCTCCCCTGGGGACAAGGACGGTGCCAGCCCTCGGGGGCAGTGGGGTTTGGACGAGCCCCTCGAGGGGAGTGGTTGGACTGTGCCAGATTTGCAGCTGGGCTATTTTCAGAGGATGGAGTTTTTTGGAAAAAAAAAAAAAAAAAAAAGAGAAGAAGAAGACAAAAAAAAAAAAGAAAAAAAAAAAGAAAATATTTCTATTTTTGGTTTCTAACTATTCTTAGTAGTCTCGGTAGTTACTTTGCGGAGGGAGAGGCCGTGCCCCCTGAATGAGTCACCCCTGGCTGCACAGAGCCTTCTCCTTCCACTTCAGAGCAGAGCATTTGGGATTGAGCTGAATGCCCCCCAAAACACGGGGGCTGTGGCACAGGAAATGCCCTTTGGCCACCCTGGAGGGCACCTGGGCATCGCTGCCCACCCCAACGGTGTGGCCATGAGCCAGCTGCAGCACTTGCTTTAAGGCTGCCAGGGACTCCCCATGGCCCTTCCCCAGCTCCTGGGGGCTTGCTGGGACCCCTGGCCTCAGCACAGCACCCCAGTACATCCCAGTGCTGCCCCAGCATCCCACCGTGACCCCACTCTGGGGTTTTGGGGTTTCGGCTCACCCACGAGGCTGCTCCTGTTCTTTCAGCCCTGCCAAACATTGCAAGGCAACAATTAGTGGGAGGGCTGGGCCAGGCTGGTTAATTGCAGCTGTTAATTAGTGGTGAAGCAAGAACAGGGCTCCCCCTGCCCTGGATCTCCCTCGTGGGGGTGGGAGGGCCTGGCTGGGTGGGAGATGTGGCAGCAGCATCATCCCTGTCCTCTCCAGGATTCTGAGAGCACCAAAAGCACCTTGGCTTTTGCACAACCCTTTCCTTGAGTCTTGGTGGCAGGATTTTGGGGTTAGGAACAGGAATATGCCCACGACCCATGGGGTGGGATTCCCCCAGGAGTGTGTGGCCAGCGAGGGAGCCATCCCCCTTCCCCTCCCTCCTCATCTCCTGTGCCCCACCAAAAACACGAGCTGGAGAAAAAACAAAGCAGAGGATGCTGGGGAGGGTTTCCCCCCTTGGCAGGATGGACACAATGTACCTGTGGCCAAGGGCTTCCCCACCACCTGCATGTGCTCTGTGCTTTAAAAAGCAAAGGATGAGACCCCAAAAATCCTCTTCTTGCTCCCCATGGTTTGCAGCTGGTTGAAAACTCCTTTGTTCCTGGAGGGGGATGGAGCAGCACCCACCACCTCACTCCCACCTCTGTTTTGGAGGGGACACCGTTGCCACCTGCCTGTTGCCATCCCAGCTGGCAGCTGGAGTGCCCAGCTCCATCCCCTGCAGCTCCAAAATAAAAAAAACCCACTCAGGATTTAGGATTTCAGGTGGCAGCTCCCCCTGGGGCTGGCCCCAAGTGGCGAATCGGCAGAGGCAGGCAGAGCCTTGGCTCTGTTTCCCCAGCAGCCTGCAAGCCACCGAAAATATTATTAAACAGCTTCACCCTGCAAGAATTTGCCAAGAAAACGAGGCAGGAGAAATGAAATCTGGCGAGGGTGCCAGGAAACACGAGCAGGCTGTTCCCTGCCAGCGCCAGGCTGGCGCAGCCCCAGGGGGGTGCAGGGAGGTGGCAGAGCCCAGAGCCCCCAGCCCTGAGCCCACCCAGCCCCTGGGCAGCCCCCAGACCCCGGCAGAAAGGAGCCTGGGGCTTGCTGGGCACAGAGGAAAAGCTTTGGGGATGTTGGTGGATGTTGCACTAGGATAAACCCGCCGGTCTATGGTGGGTTGAGCCACTCTTTTTTTCTTGGGGGGTGGCTGGGGAGGGGCTCTGGGGCACTGTGGAGGCACAGTGGGAGCTGCCATCCCATCCCATCCCATCCCATCCCATCCCAATCCCAATCTTAGCCCATCTCATTTCATCCTATCCCATCCTGTCCCATCTCGTTTCATCCCATCCCTTCCCATTCTGTCACGTTCCATCATCTTCCATCCCATTTTTTCCCATCTGTCCCTGTTCCATCCCATCATACCCTGTTCCATTTCATCCCATCCCATTTCATGTCATCCAGTCTTCATGCAATCCCATCCCATCCCATCCCATCCCAACCCTATCCCATCTCTATCCCCATCCCTATCCCCATCCCATCCCATCTCTATCCCCATCCCTATCCCCATCCCATCCCATCCCATCCCTATCCCCTCCTATCCCATCCCCATCAGCATCTGACCTTACAAAGCCGAGGGTGAGGCTTTGCAGGGCCCAGGCTCATCCCTGTGCCTCAGTTTCCCTGCTGGAGCAGCACAGCCCCAATCCATGCCCATGGTGGAGGGGATTTTGGGAAAGGCTGAGCCTTGTCCTGGGGATTTCACTTCTCAGTGGTGAAAGGGAGTTGGGATTCCCTGAGCCCCCACAGCCCAGCCCAGCCCCTCCATCCTCATCCAGCCCTTCCCGTGGGAAGGAGAAGCTTTTGTGTGTTGGGAACAGCCAGAGCAGCCTTAAAGCAACGAGCTTTGCATGAGTTTGAGTCTTTCCTTTGTATTCTTTTCACTTTGGGCTTGTATTTGTTGTTGTTGTCCTCATCACGATAAGGCTGAGTGTGGAGAGGTGAGCGTGGCTGAAGGAAAACAAAAGGCACATTGTTCCCTGGAGAGGTAGGACGTGGATTTCACCAGCTCTCAGTACTCTTGCAAAAATCTGCTTCCACTCGGGTGATCTATGTGTAATGTTTATTTTAATTCCTTTTTGTTGATGGGACAATCTTTAATTTTCTAAAGATAGCACAAACATCAGCCTTTCAGCCAGCTGCTGCCCCCCTCGCTGCACGTTCCACCCACCCCATACCCAATGCAGCACATCCCAACCCCCCCTGGCAATGCCCAGCTTCCCTTGGCACTGCAGCTGCCCAGGAGTGGCCTTGGGGCTGCCAGGGGGGTGGAAATGCTGAGCCCTGCTGAGCCCTTCATGCAACGGGGACAGCCCTGGGCTGGGCTGCTGACCCCAAAACCAGACTGGGGAGCTGACCCTAAAACCATGATGGGCTGCTGATTCCAAAAGCAGGCTGAGGAGCTGATCCCAAAACCAAGCTGGGTTGCTGATCCCTAAGCTAGGCTGGGCTGCTGACCCCACAGAAGGTTGGGAAGCTGATCCTAAAACCACACTGGGCTACTGATTCCAGAAGCAGGCTGGGGAGCTGCTGACCCCACAGTAGGCTGGGAGCTGACCCCAGAAGCAGGCTGAGGAGATGCTAATCCCAAAAGTAGGCTGGGGAGCTGATCCCAAAGCCAGGTTGGGGAGCTGCTGACCCCAAAATCAGGCTGGGGAACTGCTGACCCCAAAGCCAGGCTGGTGGCTGTGCTGTCCCCAGTTCCAGGCTGGTGGCTGTGCTGTCCCCATCCCTGCAGGCTGGTGGCTGTGCTGTCCCCAGGGCCAGGCTGGTGGCTGTGCTGTCCCCATCACTGCAGGATGGGAGCTGTGCTGTCCCCAAAGCCAGGCTGGTGGCTGTGCTGTCCCCAGTTCCAGGCTGGCTGGGTGGGTGTCCGTGTGTCCGTGTATGTACTGTAGATATCGACACTGTATAATACCCCACTCACATATACACTTAGAGAACTGTAGCAATTACAGACTTTTCCTGGCTTTTTGTGGTTTAAGTCGATTTTTTTTTTTTGTTTTTTTTTTTTGTTTTTTTTTTTTCCCTCTCCTCGCTTTTTATTTTTTTTTTTTTTCCGTGTTTTGCTTCCATTGTATCTGAATCCCTTTCCGAATTGGCAGATGCCAAATCTGGATTTTTATTCCTCGAGACAAAGGAACTGCATCTATTTTAAGATGCCTTTTTGTTTTGTTTTTCTTCTTTTTGTTTCCTTCTTTTCTTTTGTTTTTCCTCTTTTATTTTGTTGGGGGTTTTTTTCGTTCTTTTAAGCAGGTGGTTTGGAGTAAAGAATAGCTTTAGCAATTCCCAATACTTAGTGATGGATGCCTTGGCTATGGGATACATAGATTAAAAAAAAAAAGACATTAAAATTTAGAATGACAAAAAAAAAAAAGATAAAAGATAAGGAAAAAAATATCTAAAGCATCAATAAAGTTAAAAATCTATTTTTGTACAAATGTAATTTTATCCCTTACCGTATCCTTGGATATTTTCTTTCCTGGATTGTTTTGTTTCTTCTACAGAGATTGTTATAAACTCTCTCTATTTTTTCTCTCTTTCTCTCTGTAAGTGTTCAGCCACAGGGATCTGGAGAAGAGGGAGAAACTTCTGACCGTGTTTTAAAGGCTTTATATGAAATCTCTTTTGAAATAATTTTTTTGAATGAACTTTTTATTTTTTTTTCCCCCCCACTTCCAAAATCTTTTTTGGGGATGGGAGGGGGGTGGGAGGGAGGGGGAGGGCTGGTCTGGGGGTGTCTTTTGTCACGTATCTCTGGCGTTCCTGCAGGTCTGTTTTACTGTGAAATCACTACCGTATATTATTATTCACTTCAAAAACAACAAAAAAAAAAAGGTTAAAAAAAAAAAAAGAAAATGAGAAAAAAAACAAAAAGAAAGAACTGCTGCTGGAACCGCCAGTATTTTGAGAACAATTGTATTAGAAATGTGGAAAAAAAATGAGAAGAAAAAAAGAGAAAAAGAAAAAAGGAGAAAAAAAAAAAAAGAAAATATATGAGCATTTTAAAATATAACCCAGTCCAAGTCCTCGTTTGTTCTTGGTGTGTGTGGAGTTATTCACAGCGGGGCTGTCCCAGCAGGGCCCCCATTCCAGGGCACTGCAAATCCAAGGAAATCCCGGCTGGAGGAAGGAAGGAGCAGCCCCAGCTGTGCCCGGGACCTTTTCCCTTTCCCTCGGGTATTTTCCATGAGGGATTCCCCAATCCCTGAGGTGCCCGCTGTGCCTCGGGGGTGGCATTTCAGTGCCAGCCTGGTGGCACCGTGGGGACCGAGGCCACCCCGGGGGCATCCCGGGCCAGGGCTCGGATTTGGGAGCACAGAGGAGTTTGGGGGCACAGAGGGATTTGGGGATACAGAGGGATTTGGGGGGCACAGAGATACAGAGATTTTGGGGGGCACAGAGAGATCTGGGGACACAGAGGGATTTTGGGGCACAGAGGGATTTTGGGGATGGGGATTTGGGAGCACAGAGAGATCTGGGGGCACAGAGAGGTTTGGGGACACAGAGAGATCTGGGGGCACAAAGGGGTTTGGGGGCTCAGAGGGGTTTGGGGGCACGGGGATTTATTTGGGAGCACAGAGAGATCTGGGGGCACAGAGGGATTTGAGTGACACAGATTTGGGGGCACAGAGGGATTTGGGGACACAGAGAGATTTGGGGGCACAGAGATTTGGGGGCACAGAGAGGTTTGGGGGCACAGAGAGATCTGGGGGCACAGCGGGATTTGGGGGCACAGAGGGATTTGAGTGACACCAGATTTGGGGCCACAGAGGAATTTGGGAGCACTGAGGGGTTTGGGGGCATAGGGGGATTTGGGGACACAGAGGGATTTGGGGGCACTCCCACATGGGATGATGGGGATGTTTGCCAGCCCCAATCCCTCCCGGGGCAGGATCGGCGCTGGCAGCACAGGGTGGGAGAGCGGGAGCCTTTAGGCTGCGCTTAACCTGGATTTGTTGCCAGGTGCAAACGAGATTGAGCTCGCAGTCGGGTTTAGAGCCGGGATAAATCCTCCCCCGCCGGCGGGTGGAGATGGAGAATCAGAGGCTCAATTCGGTTAGCGCCGATCTGTGTTTTCTCATTTGGGAAAGAAACGAGGTTTTGTCATTTTTGGAGGTTTGTGGAGGGCAGGGAGGGGGCACAGGGGGTTCTTTACCCAGAGCTGCCCATTCCCCATCCATCCCCAGGGAGCCGGCAGCGCCCGGCCGGCCCCGCTGCCATCCCCGGCTGCCCGTGCGCCTCGTTAACCTCGGGCACCACTCGCTGTTTGCTGAGTAAATATTTATATATTTATCTCCCTCCCGAGGGTTTTGGTCCCCCTGGTCCCGGGATGTGCGGGGCAGCCCGGGATGCTCCGTGGGCTGCCCGGGTCACTGCTGCCCGCTGCTCGGCAAACCGCACCCCGCTCTGAAAATCGGGTTTGTTTCTATTTTAAACGATGCTTAAAACAGAAAAGAAAGCAAAGCCGAGCTTGCCACTGATTTTTGGTGGGTTATTTTTAGATCTTGTGTTTGATTCCTGCTTGTTTTCTGCTTGGGGGACACTCCCAGAGCCCCAAACTGTGACCGTGTTCGCAGGGGTTTTTGGATGAGGGAAGAGATGAGGATCTGACTCCATGTTTCAGACGGCTGATTTATTATTTTATGATATATATTATATTAAAACTATACTAAAAGAGTAGAAGAAAGGATTCATCAGAAGGCTGGCTAAGAATAGAAAGAAATGATAGCAAAGTTTGTGGCTCGGACAGAGAGCCAGAGCCAGCTCACTGTGATTGGGCATTAATTAGAAACATCCAACATGGGCCAATCACAGATCCACCTCTTGCATTCCACAGCAGCAGATAATAATTTACATTACAGCAGATAATCGTTTACATTTTGTTCCTGAGACCTCTCAGCTTCTCAGGAGGCAAAATCCTAAGGAAAGGATTTTCCATAAAAGATGTCTGCGACACCAAACCTGGGAAGGGCTCCGCTCTCCCTCGAGGAGGAGGAGGTTTGCACCTTGGCCAAGCCGTTGCTGTTTTTCCAGCTTCTGCAGGGATCAAAGTGCCTGTTTTGACTCTCCCCGCGATTCCTTGATACCAGCCGATGATTGTAATGCAATTAAAGCTCTCAGCGGGCGTTTGTTGTGTCTCCGGGCTGGGTGTGCGCGGCGCTCACCCTTGCCCTGGGAGCAGCCTGGAGAGCTCCGGGGCTCTCTGCTTTATCAGGAACGCCACAATTCCTTAAATCCTGGCCTGGGATCAGGGGGGACTCCAGCTTGCCCTGCGAATTGCCATTCCCTGTGCTCTGTGTGCTGGAGGGGGTGGGATGGAGAGTGGGAGATGCTGAGCCGGGGGTGCAGGGCTGGCTTTGGAAAGGCACGGCTCAATTTCTGAGCGTTCCCGGCGCTGACAGAGATGGAGTGGGGTCTCAGCAGAGTGTTTGGAAACCCTTAAGAGAAGGGCTGTGATCCCGGCCCTCTCCGTGCCTCGGCTTTGCGGCGAGGAGGGGACTCTCCAAACAAACCCAGACAGATGAGCTCTTTCACTGGTAATTTGTCACTTCATAATTGCCGAAGAAAAGCAGGTTGGTTTTCTCCTCCTGACCTCTCTCAAGCAGCCTTTTCACCCCAGCTGGCCCCGGGGTCCTGCCGTGACCTCTCGGGGTCGCCTCCTTGGCGTTCTGCATTTCCCAGTGACATTGCCATGGATGTCCCCAGGGACACCCAGCGCCAGGCACGGCCCTGCGTGGGTGGGGATGGAGCAGGGAGAGCCCAGAGGAGCCGCATTTCAGGTTCACACACTGTTCCAAACCAAACCCTGCAGCTCCGCCGATCCCCAGCGCTCCCCCTCCATCCCCGGCCGCCCAGGGCGGGGTGGGAATTGCGCTCCAGGCATTCCCAGGTGGGGCTTGGGGCTGGGAAGCGCTGGGCGGCTCTTGCTGTAGGAGCTGAGCGCGGCTCAGCAGGGCCGGGCTTGCGGAGGCGGCGGCGGGCCAGGAGCTCCGGGAATGGGGCCGATCCCACCGGGAATGGGGCCGATCCCACCGGGAATGGGGCTGGGGCTGATCCCACCGGGAATGGGGCTGATCCCACCGGGAATGGGGCTGATCCCGATCCCATCGGGAATGGGGCTGATCCCATCGGGACTGATCCCATCGGGAATGGGGCTGATCCCATCGGGACTGATCCCATCGGGAATGGGGCTGATCCCATCGGGAATGGGGCTGATCCCATCGGGACTGATCCCATCGGGGCTGATCCCATCGGGACTGATCCCGATCCCACCGGGGCTGATCTCACCGGGATTGGGGCTGGCGCTGATCCCGATCCCCCTGGGACTGATCTCGATCCCACCGGGAATGGGGCTGATCCCATCGGGAATGAGGCTGATCCCATCGGGACTGATCCCGATCCCATCGGGAATGGGGCTGATCCAGATCCCACCGGCGTTGGGGCTGATCCCACCAGGGCTGATCCCATCGGGAATGGGGCCGATCCCACTGGGGCTGATCCCACCGGGATTGGGGGCAGCACCTCGGGGGCCCCCGGGGGCTGGTCCGGCCCGTCCGAGCAAAGAGCAAAGAGCAAAGTGCTGCTGCCATCTCCCGACCGCGGCGAGCCCTGCCCGGGATGCCCTTCCCTGCCCGGGATCCCACTCCTTTTTCCACTGCCCGGGATCCCACTCCCCGGTCCCAGATCCCACTCCCTTTTCCAGGATCCCACTCCTTTCCCCGGAATCCCACTCCCCTGCCCTCTCCCTCTCCCCCTACCCAGCTCCAATTCCCCTGCCCAGAGCAGCCCTGGGGCTAGAGTAAACAATCTGTAGGAAAAAGAATTAAAATTGTGGGGTTTGTTTTGGGGTTTTTAAACTTTTAATTTTTATTTCTTTGTTTATTCTCTTTTGCCCTCACCCTACGAGGCAGCGGAGATGAGGAGGAGAAGCTCTGCCTCTCTCACTCAGAGTGCCCCAAATCGGGTCCTTCTGAGCAGTTTTCTGCCCCTTAAAGATGCTTTGCTCTCAATCACTTCCAGCTCCTTCCCTCCTCCTTGCCCCAGCTCTGGAATTCCTGTCCTGACCCTAAAATTCCTGTCCTGACTCTGAAATTTCCTGCTGAGTGGAATTGCACAGACCAACAGCCCAAACATTGAATCTTAACCCATTTTCACTCATTTTCCCTCCCGGGATGCTCCTGCCTGCTCTTCCCTCCCAACCTGACCAAGAGTTAAAAAATTCTTATTTAAACATCACCTAAACCGAGGTTCTTTCATTTCCAAAGAGCCCCAGATCCAAGGCAGGGGTGAGAAACATCAGCCACAAAAAAATTCTGCATCTCTCTGCCTTACAACACTGGCAGTGAAACCTTGTTTGGCTTTGGAGGCAAAATTTTCCATGCTGGGCTCCAGCACTGCTCAATTGCTCTGAGCCCACATCTTGTTTTTCTTCTGACAGAGTGAGGTATGATTCTTGGCTGGGTGAGCCTCTGCTAAATGAAAAGATGCTTTTAAAGCTCATTCACTCAACACTCACCCCAAAACCCAAGGGGAGGGTCAGATGGAAATTTGCTGAAGTTATCAGCCAGGCTTTCTGCTGGATTTCTTTTGTGGTGGGTATTAGGCTGAAGAGCATTAAATGAAGGCACAAGTGTTTGCTGGGGTGCTGGTAAAGGTAGAAAAGCCTGATGATTAAAGCAACCAGAGCACTGAATTTATTTTCTTGTGAAAAGCTGGAGTTTGAGTCACTGTGATTCCTGGGGACTCGGCTCTCAGGGTTCATTTTGTCTGGATCTTTTAATTTACAACATAAAAGCCTCCTGCTTGTGAGAGGAGCAGCCCCATCCCTGTGAGAGGAGCAGCCCCATCCTTGTGTGAGTTCACTGGAGAGCCAGGGATGGAGGGGGAATTTCCTGAGTCAGGAGCAGACTGGGAAGGGTTGGACTGGAAGATCTTGAAGTTCTTTTCCAGCCTGGGTGATTCTGGGTGATTCTGTGACTCTCTGAGGGTGTTTCTGCTTTCCAGGCTGGGGCTCCCAGTTCCTTCCTGCCCTCTCAGGGGCCTTAGAAAATCTTAAAAAATCAAAGTGACAAGGCTGCAGGTTAGAGCCATGGGATCCTTGGCAAGTCTCCTCTCTAACATCACCTCTCTAACAGGAGCCTTTGTTATGGATTTCCAAAAGTGACAGTGGGTTGGAGGGTGACAGTGCCACCTCTCCAATGGCTCTGGACAAACCAACAGTCCATCAAATTTCTCTTCTTCCATAAAATAATGCAAAACAATCAGTTATTTATATAAAGCATTTGAGAAAGTTCATGACAAGACTGTAAACATCAGAAAGCTTAGAAAATCTTAAAAAATCAGGGTGACATGAAAAGATCAGCCCAGGACATATTCTCCAATTCCAGAGCCATTTGTGCCTCCAGCCAGCTGTGGGTTCACTGGGGTCTGATCGGGGATGCTCCAAGAGAAGGAAAATCTGCAGTGGGGTAAATTAGGGTGTGAATTAGGGCCAGCTGCATCCTCTGGGCTTTAGGAATTCCCTTGCATTGCTCGGTTTTGTGTCACCAGCCCACCCTGGGTCCCTGCAGGGCTCTGGAGGCTCCCTGGGCCTGCAGGCCAGGCTGGCAGCACACACAGCCCCTGCCTGGCTCTTTGCTGTTGTCACTCCAACCCTTCCACCTGCCGAGGCCATAAAGATGAAAGCCAATAATAAACAGCCAGCCATCGTTTGAGAGAGGGGGGAAAGGCTGTAATTTACTGTGCCAGGGCTGCAGGGAGTCCATCTGAGGCTGGGTTATTGACAGCAAGTCGAGATGGGTTTGTTCCTCACGGTACTTACGTGCGCTCCGAGCACTTGAGGGTGACATTTTTAAAATCTAAAAATATATAGCCAGCAACAAAACTTCCAGCAGCATGCAAGGGAGGGGAAGGATTTATGCCCAGAACATTGTGAACTTAAAGGGAAGTGTGTTTGTGGAAAGGGATTTGAAGGAGAAGGGGAAGCTCCAGGCTCTGGTGATGGCTGGGGGTGTCACTGGGGTTTTGGGTTTTGCTGAGGGATTTTATCCAGGGAAAACTCGTGTATCACCCCAGGGATGTGACTCAGGAATGCTGCTGGAACCAGGGAAGGTGCAGGCAGATCAGACAAAGGAATCAGATGCTTTTGTGCTGGCCTGGGGTGTCACAACTGAATCGGGTTTAGGGAGAGCCCTGGGTGGATCTGTGCTCCCAAGGGTCATTGCAGGCAGGTGAGAGCTGATCCTGCCCCGTGGGTTTTGTTCTGGGTGAGAGCTGTGTCCCCTCTGGTCTGCTCCAGAGCTCAGGGCCACCCCACAGCTCTGTAAATAAGGGGTTTGACTTCAAAACCTCAAAACATAAAGTGTGTGAGAAAGTTTGTTACAAGATTGTGAACATCACAAGGCTTAGAAAATCTTAAAGAATCAAAGTGACAAGGCTGCAGGTTAGAGCTGTGGGATCCTTGGGAAGTCTCCTCTCTGACATCCCCTCTCTAACAGGAGCCTTTGTTACAGATTTCCCAAAGTGACAGTGGGTTGGAGGGTGACAGTGCCACCTCTCCAGTGGCATTGGACCAACCAACAGTCCATCAAATTTCTCTTCTTCCATAAAATAATGCAAAAAAATTATTTTTTTTTGTTTTCCTGCTCTAAACCAGCTGTAACCTTGCTGAAAGCCTCACTTTCCCTGGGACCACAAGGACTTGATCCTGCAAATCTGGGGACCCCCATGATGCAGAGATGTCACTGACTCGTTCCTGAGGAGATCCAATCCATCCTTCCCTTCCTGTGGGGGAGGCAGGAGGTGGATCCAGGAGACACAAGGAATGAGTGATGTCCCTCCTGCCTCTGCCAAGGGACCAGAACCAGCCCCACGAGCTGTGAGAGCCCTCTCATCCCTGTGAGAGCTCTGGGGTGTCAGCAGGGTTGTGATTTATGGCAATCAATCCCTCAACCTTATTTATAGCAGCAGCTCCCTGTGGGATTTCACACATGAAGATTGGCTTGTTCTGCACCCTCCCTCCTGCCAAAACCATCCCTGGGCCTCCCAACCCTCCTGGAGGCTTTTGTCTTGTCTCTACCCTGCCCATGTGGGCAGCTGGCATTCCTGCCCCGTGCCAACCCACTTTTCCCACCCTTGTTCCTCTATCAGGGCATGTTCAGACAGCCAGAGGTTTCCAGAGGTGGAGGAGGATGAGGATTGCTGAGATGAGAGGGGAGCACTGGGCAGGCACAGGGCTCTCTTCCCAGTGAGAGTGTGGGCTGCATTTTCTTGATTTAAAATGGCATTTTTACCTCTGGGAAATATTCTTCTTGACTATTCAAAATATTTTCTTGCTTGCCAACTGTTGTTGTCAGGGCCCTTCCCTACCCTGCTGGGATTTTTGCCTGCTTGTCCTGCAGGGTGTCCTCTGGTCCATCCAGGCTGCCCCTGGTTTCCAGGACCTTGGGGCATTCCAGGCACCTGGAAAACCTTGTTTAAAATACGCAGGTTTGAAATATACAGGTACAATATTTTCAGATACAGCCCTGACATTTCAGAAAACACATGGCAAAGAAAAGGAACGAGCAGACAGGAGCGAACCCCTGATCCCGTGACAGCACAAATGAGTGGGGGTCTGGGGGATTGCAATTATGTTTTCCCTCTGATTAACTGGGAATGGGCACCTTAGAAACCCCTTCCCCCTGTCACAAGCAGTGGTGGCAGGGAGGGAAAGTGTTGCAGGCTGTGCTTAAAGCTGAACCTGCTGGTCAGCCCCGCTGATGGATGGAGCCCTGGGACCCGCCGCCTGTAAGAGCCAAATCACTTACCTTGGAAATGCAAACCTTCTGGAAAGGGAATCAATAATTTCTGGAGCCTGGCTCGTGCTGACACACGGCCTGAGTCCATGGGAAAGGAACCCTTTGTTAATCTTCCTCGAGAGGCACACGCAGCTCCTATAAAAAGCTTCTGAAGTCAGGAACTAATTACAGCTGCACGAGGCTCCAGTCTGTCACCCCCGACAGCTCCGGGGGAGCAGGGGCTGCTCTGCTGCTGCTGCTGCTGCTGCTGCTGCCCAGGATGATGGACGAGCTGCACCAGCTCCTGCCTGGCCTCTGAAAGAGGAAGAATTAATGGGCAAATAAATTACAAATCAATTATTAAACCTCGGCGGCGTGCGGGGCCCCGCTCAGCCCCTGGTATCAAATATACATTTCTAATTAACTCAGCAGCTCTTGGTTAATGGGCACTGGGTGCTGCCTGCTGCTAGAAATAGGGGATTTTTTGGCACGTGCTGTAAATTGAGTGTTTCATGTGTCCCTTCATGCCCAGTGACACGGGGAGGCCACGAGGACCCTTGGGATGCACTGAGAGACCCCAGAGCCTCCTGCAGGGACTCAGCACAAGCTGCAGAACAAACCCAGCGTGCCCTGAGGGATGCTCAGGCTCTCCCTGAGCCCCAATTCCCCGGGGAAAAGGGAATCCAGGGTGTTTTCCTCCCCTCCCTGCTCGCTGGGAGTGTCTGTCAGCACTGGCAGCTCCTGCCATGGGACCTGCCTGCAGTGTCTAGACAGATCCCAGGCCAGAAGTTTTTCCTGGAGCGGGGAGAAAATCAAATCAAATCAAAGGGTTTGGCAGATGGATGGCTGCACTCACACCCAGCCCTGCTCTCCTCGCTGCCCTCCAGCTCTCAGGGTGATTCCAGAATCTCTCAAAGGTGGGACAGGGCTGAGAATTCCCCTCAGGGGATTTGGGTGCCCCCAGGGTGAGGGTTTTGTGCTGGAATGGGTGCCAGGCCCCTCAGAGGAGCAGAACCTCGGAGGGATTTGGTGTCTGCACCACAGCAATATTTCTGCAGCTCACTAATCAATTATGATTCTGAGACAAGCTCCCATATGGTGCCTTTATAAATCACTCTCTCCACTTATCAAGGCTGTCTTGTTTGCCTGACATGAGCTATAAGGAGGGTGGGTTTTAGGCTAATGTTAACTCAAGCACGCAGAATGGGATTTATTTATAGAGGTTTAGAAAAGTGGAGTTTCTGAAGAGCCAAAATCTGGGTGCTAAGGAGAAAACCAAGAGCCTGAGGCAGCACAGCAAGGCCTGGCCTGGGAGCAGATAAACCCAGCTCAGATTGCTGGGCAGGGCAGGTCTGTCCCTCTGGAGCAGTTTCCATCCCTGAGGGACACTGGGGGACACTGGGGACACCTGAGGGTGAGGACTTGGAGGGGCTGAGGGGGGACAGGGCAGAGAGAGGAGCTCTGCACCTCCCAGTGAGAGCAGAAATCAGCACAGGGGCTTTGGGGCCTGGAGCTGAGCACAGGGGAGAGCCCTGGGGGGTGACACGGTCCTGTCCCTTAGGGGGTGACACGGCAATGTCCCTTAGGGGGTGACATGGTCCTGTCCCCTTGGGGTGTGACATGATCCTGTTCCCAAGGGGGGTGACATGGTCCTGTCCCTTAGGGGGTGGCACAGCCATGTCCTTTGGGGAGTGACACAGCCATGTCCCCTGGGGGGTGACACAGCCATCCACGTCCCTTGTGGGGGGTGACACAGCCATGTCCGTTAGGGGGTGACACAGCCATCCATGTCCCTTGGGGGGGTGACACAGCCATGTCCCCTGGGTTGTGACATGATCCTATCCCTTGTGGGGTGACACAGTGTTGTCCCTTGGGGGGTGACACGGCCATGTCCCTTAGGAGGGTGACATGATCCTGTCCCTAAGGGGGAGACACAGCCATGTCCCCTTAGAGGGTGACAAGCCCATGTCCCTGGGGGTGTGACATGATCCTGTCCCTTGGGGAGTGTGACATGGTCCTGTCCCTTAGGGCATGGCTATCCCTGGGGGGTGACACGGCCATATCCTTTGGGGGGGTGACATGATCCTGTCCTTTAGGGGGTGACACGGCCGTGTCCCTTGTGGGGTGACACAGCCATCCATGTCCCTTGTGGGGTGACAGAATCCTGTCCCTTAGGGGTGACACATCCATGTCCCTTAGGGGTGACACACCATGTCCCTTGGGGGGTGACACAATCCTGTCCCTTAGGGGTGACACATCCATGTCCCTTAGGGGTGACACAGCCATGTCCCTTGTGGGGTGACACAGCCATGTCCCTTAGGGGTGACACAATCCTGTCCCTTGTGGGGTGACCCAGCCATGTCCCTTGTCCCGGAGCAAAGCCCAGCCCGGAGCGGCTCTGTCGCCGGCTCTGTCGCCCCCGAGCTGCTCCCGGCTCCCTCCCTCCTCTCTCCGGCTCTCCTGCTCTCTCTCCGCGCTCGCCCGGCCCCGGAGCATCCCCCGCTCCTCCCGTCATGCCCGGGACCGGACCGACCCCGGGCTGTTCCCTCCAGCCGTGAGGAAATTCCTCTTTTCCCAGAGCCCCCTCCTGCTCTCCACACCCAGCTCTCCAGCCTGATCACTTTTTCTGGTCGCATTTTTCCCCCCAGGTTTGTAAATCCCCATTTTTCCTGCTCTGAACAATCCAGGTACAGGAGCAACCTCCTAATCCACAGCTCTGTCTCTTGGCTCTATTTTAGTTCATCACTCAGGATATTCCACTTTGTTTTATCCAAACACACAACCCCCCTGCTCTGTTTGCAGATTGGATTCTGTTTGAGAGCTCCAAAATTTGCCTTTTCTCTCCTCTTAATATCCACCCAGTTCTTTCCCACTGCTGAGATTTTCCCATTCCAGCTGTGGATTTTTGCCCAAATTCTCTCTCCTCTGCTGGGAGATTTCATTGTGGTGCCTGGTGCTGCAGAGAGCCCCTCTCCCACACTTTTGGTTCCACTACCCATGAAGCCAGGAGTGTGTGCAGAGGTTCTGTGCTGAATAAAGATAATTTTCCTTTTTCCCATGGGAAAAAACCCAACCTGAAAGGAAAATCCAGCACATCCACTTGGGAACCTCCCTGGGCCCGCTGCATTTTTGGGATTTGCATGATCTGAAGGGATAAATTATGGAAACCAGGATAGAAAGCAGGATCAGAAGGCAGGGGATGGACAGGTTTCTCAGGAAGCCTCAGGAAGTTCCCAATGATCACCCAGTGGGAAAATCCTTTCCATATTTTAGAATAGTTATTTTTACCTTTTCAATCTATAAAAACTACCCCTAGTTTTTTGAATTAATTGCTGAAATTATCATTAAAGCTCATAAGTGATGTGTTGAATTGACCAGTCGAGATCCTGAAAAAATTTGCTTTAGCTGTTCAAAATTAATATTTTGAGTAGCATCTTGCCAACAGTTATCAATTACAAACTGCTCTAGCTGCTTTTACAAGGCAAGTGTCTTATCCTTTACCAAGTCACCCTTTATTAATTTTTTTTCAAGAAATACCTCAAAAAATAAAAACTGTTAATAGATCTTGTTATGTATCTCACAATTCCCTTCTTGGAATTTTGGGCAAGTCCCAGCTTGCCCCTAATAAAGCAGATTGGGGGAAAGGCTGTGGCTTGTTAACCTGACATCAGAATCATGTGAGCAAGGAAGAACTTTAATTTTGGCTTTGCAGGTCAAGAACAGGAAAGAATTCCCTCAATTCTGCTGCTTTGCTCTTGCACCGGGTGGGGAAGGGGCTGCTGTGAAAGCCCAGCTTGCAAACGGAGGGGTCTGGGGTTTTGGGGGATCCCTCGGGGTTTTGGCAGGTTCCCTTGAGGTTTTGGGGGGATCCCTCGGGGTTTTGGGGGGTTCCCTCGGGGTTTTGGGGAGTTCCCTAGAGGTTTTGGGGGTTCCCTCGGGGTTTTTTTGGGGTTCCCCCGTCCCGGGGTCCCGCGGATCCGTCCCGGGGGTTCGGGATTTTGGGGGCTGCGATGTCCCCATGCCTCCACCGGGTGGCGCCCGAGCCCCGCACATCCCCAGCGTCTCCATGGCAACGGCCGGCCCTGGGTACCGCCCTCGCATCCGCATCCTGCATCCCGCAGCCGCATCCCCATCTCAAATCCCGCATCCCGCATCCCCTGGCTCACATCCCCTGGCTCACATCCCGCATCCCCATCTTATACCCCAAACCCCACACCCTGCATCCCCTGGTTCACATCCCGCATCCTCATCCCGTATCTTGCATTCCTCAATGCCCATCCTGCATCCCAACTTCCCCCATCCTGCATCCCCTTTCCTCATCTCCCATCCTGGATCCCACATCCTTGTCCTGCATCCCGCCCCCTGCATCCTCATCCCATGTTCTGTATCTTGGATCCTGCAATGCCCATCCTGCCCTCCCCACATCCCTCATCCCCCATCCTGCATCCCAACTTCCTCCTTTCTGCATCCCCCATCCCGTATCCCCCATTCTGCCCCCTCCATCCCTCATCTGCCATCCTCCACCCCAACTTCCCCATCCCTCATCCCCCTTCCTTCATCCCTTATCCTCCATCCCCTACCCCCCTTCCCACATCCCGCCCCCCTCATCCCGCATCCCCCATCCCGAGGGGTTCCAAAAATTCCTTCCTGGCCCTGGCACTCCCTGGCTGTGCCCAGGGCACGCACTGTGCCCAGCACACCTCGCTCAGCTCCTTTCGAGACCCTGGAGAGGCTGGGGCAGCTCCCAGGGGGTTGGGATGGGATAGGGACAGTGTCCCGCAGGATCTCCGTGTCCCAGCAGCCTCAGGCTGCTCCTCCCAGCGGGGTTGGGATGGGATGAGGGCAGTGTCCCGCCGGATCTCCGTGGGGTTGGGATGGGATAGGGACAGTGTCCCCCTGGATCTCCGTATCCCAGAAGCCTCAGGCTGCTCCTCCCAGCGGGATTAGGAAGGGATGAGGGCAGTGTCCCCCTGGATCTCCGTGTCCCGGCAGCCTCGGGCTGCTCCTCTCAGCGGGATTAGGATGGGATGAGGGCAGTGTCCCCCTGGATCTCCGTGGGGTTGGGATGGGATGAGGGCAGTGTCCCCCTGGATCTCCGTGTCCCGGCAGCCTCGGGCTGCTCCTCCCATCGCTCCCCTCCTCTGCCTGCAGAGCTCCCACTGCCACGTGGCCTTTTCCACTCCAGCATCCTGCTCTGGGCCTCGCTTTGCCTCTTGTTCTCCTTCTTTTTTTCCTCAGGAAACATCTGGAAGCTGAGTGAGAAACATTAAAAAGGGGGGGAGAGGGGGAAGAAAAGAAAAGAAGAGGAAAAAAAGCAAAGGGGGAGGGGAATCTTGGGAGCACCATATGATTTCACTTTCCTAAGACAACTGCAATTATGCCTTTGAGGCTTTACCAGTCACTGTAGATTCAAACCATGCTGGATGATGTCAGTGGGAAAATATGAAGGCCCTACTGGCTGTTCAAAAAAAAAAAAAAAAAGGAAAAATGATAGAGAAAAAGCTCCTTTTCTGGCATTTTATTTCCCATTCTGAATCAGAAGAAGGGTGTTGTCCAGATGGATTTCTTCTTTATTGCTTCCCTGGGCTTGGTTGGGTCTTGCTGATCCCGTGGGAGAGGGGAAATGTCTCCTGGATCCCTCCAAATTATCTCCTCCTCTGTGCTGCTGCTGTCTGGGTCTGCCACGAGTCCCAAAATCCTCCTGGGCTGTGCTGGGAATGGATTTCCCCCAGCTCAGACACATCCCAGGCTGGGCTCCTCTTGCTCACACTGAGCAGGGCCCATGAATTTTTGGAAGCTGGTGAATGGGATGAGCAGGAGATATCAAGCCCAGCTCAGCAATTCTTGTGAAATCCATGAAAATTCCTGTGTTCAGGCAGCTTCCAGTTAACCTGAAATTGGGCAGTCTGGGGAGTTTGGGCAGTGGTGAATCCATGGGGAAACTGGCACTGCTGTGAATCCATGGGGAAAGTGGCATTGCTGGGAATCCATGGGGAAATTGGGATTGCTGTGAATCCATGGGGAAACTGGGATTGCTGTGTCCCAAACTTTGGAAATGCATTTTAATCCTGTTTAAAATGACCTGGGACATGAAACCACGTGCTGAGGGCTCCTCTAGGCTAAATCAGAGAGTCAGAGCATCAAGAAATGTCCTGAGTTGGAAGGGACACCCCAACAATGCCTCAGAGCTCCTTGAATTCTGCAAATATTTGTGCTGTGCCCATTCCCTGGGGATCCATGGGATTTTCTCCATTCTGCAGCTGGGGCAAGGCAGGAGAGGAAAGGTTTGAATTTGTCCAATATTTGCCAGAACAGACGTGGTTCCAGGTGTCACTGGCATCAAATTGGTCAAAGCTTCCCACCAAGAGGCACCTGGGTGGTGATGGCACCGTTGGGTCACCTCAGGCTCTTGTGCCTGGGCATTGCCACTTTTAGGGGTAAAATCATTGTTACTTTTAGGGGTAAAATCATTGCCACTTTTAGGGGTAAAATCATTGCCACTTTTAGGGGTAAAATCACTGCCACTTTTAGGGGTAAAATCATTGCCACTTTTAGGGTTGAAATCACGGCCAGTTTTAGGGTTCAATTCATTGCCAGTTTTAGGGTTCAAACCATTGTTACTTTTTGGGTTCATCTCATCCCCCTCAACTTCTTTTCCTTCCCCAGACCCAAACCAGAGATGTGATTCCAGGTGTCACTGGGATGAAATTTCTGGCACCCTGTGGCTGCTGTCCCTGCTGTGTCCTGCTGAGGTGACAGTGCTCTGTAGCTCCCCATTTCTGCATTCAGCCCACGCAGCCAGTCCCAGCCCAGCTGCCCTGGCAATGTGTGTTTTCCCTGCCCTGACCTTTCCAAGCTGTTTACACTGCTCAGGAGTCATGTCCTGAACCTGCTACAAGATTTTTCAGTGGTGACAGCAAAGAGCATCCCCTGACAAGTCTGTGGAGAGGCAGGTCAGGCCTTTGGGCAGTGCACCCCAAGCACCCTGCCCAGGCTGCTCTCAGCATCCTGCAAGGCTTTGTCTGCTCTTTGCAGACCCCCAGAGGGAGGCAGGAGTGCAAATGAGAATTCAGATATCCTTCAGCCCCTCCTTGCAAGGGATTCTCCTGTCCAAGCACCCTTTGTGTCACACAGACAGCACTGAAATTTTATTGAACACCTGAGTCCCAGTAGGTTCCATGAGTTGGGTGTTGAACAGGAGGTGCTCAACTCCTCAAACCCCCTGCAAGCTCCATCTTTGCTTTCTGGATCACCACATGGAGAAATATTATTCCTTCAGTGCAGTTCTTGATGCAGGCTCTTGCCCTGTGCTGCTGCAGCTCAGGTTACAGCTCCAACCTCCCTGGCTGGAGGCAAAATGAATCATAAATTGTGGATGGACTCAGGGCAGGTGAGGAGAGGGTGAGGGCACTGCACCCAGGCCTGGCTGAGCTGCCTGAGCACACAGACACCCTTTGTGCCACACAGACAGCACTGAAATTCTATTGAGGCACCTGAGTCCCTGCTGGGTGTTGAACAGGAGGTTCCCAACCCCTCAAACCCCCTCCAAGCCCCATCTTTGCTTTCTGGATCACCACATGAAGATGTTATTCCTTCAGTGCTGTTTTGATGCAGGCTCTTACCCTGTGCTGTTCCAGCTCCAGCCTCCCTGGCTGGAACCAAAACCAATCCCAAATCATGGATGGACTCAGGGCAGGTGAGATGGGGGTGAGGGCACCCAGGCCTGGCTGAGCTCCCTGAGCACACAGACACCCTTTGTGTCACACAGACAGCACTGAAATTCCACTGAGGCACCTGAGTCCTGGCTGAGTGGTGAACAGGAGGTGTTGAACAGCAGGTGCTCAACCCCTCAAACCCCATCTTTGCTTTCTTAATTGCCATATGAAGAAGATGTTATTCCTTCAGTGCTGTTTTGATGCAGGCTCTTGCCCTGTGCTGTTCCAGCTCCAGCCTCCCTGGCTGGAGCCAAAACCAATCCCAAATCATGGGTGGACTCAGGGCAGGTGAGATGGGGGTGAGGGCACTGCACCCAGGCTGGGCTGAGCTTCCTGAGCAGCCCTGGGAGCAGGAGGTGCCCTTCAGCCCCATCCCCAGAGCTCCTTCTGTGCCTCCTCCTCATCCTCTCCCTCCTGGATCTCCTCCCTCAGGGCTCAGCCCCAGCACAGCACCCATGGGTGCCCAGCACCTCGAGGTTTTTGGCTCCAAAAGTGCTTTAAAGCACCAAATTCCCCTTTGCAACCCAATCAAAACGTTCTCCAGGACTCGGATTACAGCAATTAACTCATTTCCATGTCCCCAGGCACATCTTGCTCACTTGCTGGGGCAGATTTAGGAGAAGCATTTGGGTTTCTGTCTCACCACCCATCTCCAGCTCTGCCTTTGCTGGCTGGGAACTGAGCCTAGACATGAAATAATGAACTCAAACCCTTCCATGCATTGACCAAAGAAAACAAGCTGTCAACTAGAAATATTCCCTCTCTTCTTTTGCAGGCACACCAAATCTCCTTCCCATCTGTAGGTAGGGGAGCAGCAGGAGTAACTCAGCATGAAATTGTCAGCGACAGCATGTGATGCTGTTTGGAGAGCATAAATCAGTCTAGGAAATGAAAAGCATGATCTTCTCTCTCTTTCCCCCAGGTTTGCTCAGCGTTTTATCCCTCTGCAGGGATGTTAAGAAGGAGATTTTTTTTGGCAGCTTAAACCCAAGTCCAACATTTGTCGTTAGGGCCTTAATTATGTTCAGTCTTCTCAGTGCTGTTTGCATTAGGCCATAATATCTCCCTCTCCTGAGCTCCAGTGACTCCACTCGAGCATGAAAACGCTGCTGGAGAGGCTGAACCTCCCCAGGTTTTTCACTCTCAGCTCCTGGCTCAGCCTGAGGAGTGACAGGAGCTGGGAAATTTCACCTCCTGTCCCACCAAGGAGTCTGGGGGATGATGGCACAAACTGGGCAGAGATCTGTGGGTGCTGAGAGCTGAATGAAGGTTTGGGAAGGGCAGCTTTGGGCAGAGGCTCCCTGCAGCTGCCAGGGGGTTTTGAAGGAGGAGCAGAGTCTGCCACGAGTCCCAAAATCATTCTGGACAGTGCTGGGGATGGATTTCTCCCAGCTCAGACACATCCCAGGCTGGGCTCCTCTTGCTCACACTCAGCAGGGCCCATGAATTTTTGGGAGCTGGTGAATGGGATGAGCAGGAGATGTTGATCCCAGCTTAGCAGCCATGAGAATTCCTGTGCTCAGGCAGCTTCCAGTTAACCTGTCTGCCCTAAACTGGGCAGCCTGGGGAGTTTGGGAAGTGGTGAATCCATGGGGAAACTGGCACTGCTGTGAATCCATGGGGAGCCTGGCACTGCTGTGAATCCATGGGGAGCCTGGCACTGCTGTGAATCCATGGGGAAAGTGGGATTGCTGTGAATCCATGGGGAAACTGGCATTGCTGTGAATCCATGGGGAAACTGGGATTGCTGGGAATCCATGGGGAAAGTGAGATTGCTGTGAATCCATGGGGAAATTGGGATTGCTGTGAATCCATGGGGAAATTGGGATTGCTGTGAATCCATGGGGAGCCTGGCACTGCTGTGAATCCATGGGGAAACTGGCACTGCTGTGAATCCATGGAGAGGCTGGCACTGCTGTGAATCCATGGGGAAACTGGCACTGCTGTGAATCCATGGGGAAAGTGGGATTGCTGTGAATCCATGGGGAAACTGGGATTGCTGCATCCCAAACTTTGGAAATGCATTTTAATCCTGTTTAAAGATGATCTGGGACATGAAACCACGTGCTGAGGGCTCCTCTAGGCTAAATCAGAGAGTCAGAGCATCAAGGAATGTCCTGAGTTGGAAGGGACACCCCAACAATGCCTCAGAGCTCCTTGAATTCCTCAAATATTTGTGCTGTGCCCATTCCCTGGGGATCCATGGGATTGTCTCCATTCTGCAGATGGGGCAAGGCAGGAGAGGAAAGGTTTGAATTTGTCCAATATTTGCCAGAACAGACGTGGTTCCAGGTGTCACTGGCATCAAATTGGTCAAACCTTCCCACCAAGAGGCACCTGGGTGGTGATGGCACCGTTGGGTCACCTCAGGCTCTTCTTGTACCTGGGCATTGCCACTTTTAGGGGTAAAATCATTGCCACTTTTAGGGGTAAAATCATTGCCACTTTTAGGGTTGAAATCACAGCCAGTTTTAGGGTTCAACTCACCCTCCTCAGCCTCTTTTCCTTCCCCAAACCCCAACCAGAGCTGATCCCCTCGTTCCTGGGAGCTCTCCCTGCTCCAGGAGCTGTGAATTCTCCTGCAAAGCACCAATTAGTACCAATTTTCCCAGACAGCTGCTCCCATCTGCTCCGGGGGTTGTTTGTGTTTGTGTTGTGCAGCAAGCAGCTTTTTCTTTGCTGAACTCACATGGTTCTTGCAGTTGAGTTTGTCAGAGTGAGATGAGGCATTTAATTTAAGCCAGTCCCATTTTTATATTTTGATTTTGATTTTTAATTTAATTTTAATTTTATGTTTTATTTTTATTTTTATTTTTATTTTTATTTTTATTTTTATTTTTATTTTTATTTTTATTTTTATTTTTATTTTTATTTCTATTTTTTATTTAATTTAAATTTAATTTCATTTAACAGAAGGAAGCTCAGAGATGGGCAAGGCAGCCCAAAGCTGCTGTGATTTGGAGCTCCTTAGGCTGGTGAAGCCCAGATGGGGCTGAGGGTGGGCACAGCTTGTTCCTGACACCAGGCAGAGGGTTTGGTGCCACCCCTGTTCTGGGGGTGACCCCTCTGCCCAGTGCCTCCAGTCCCCCTCTCCCAGCCCAGGGAGGGCATGGGGATGCACCCTGAGGTGTCACTGCATCTGCTCTGGGGCCAAACCCTGGGATTCTCAAAGGAATTCAAAAATTTGAAATAATTCAAATTGAATTGAATTTCATATTCAATTCAAATTCCTTTTTTTTTTTTTTTTTAATTTGAATTTTCAAATTCTCAAAGTTTTCAAACTCGACAATTTGAAAATTCTCAGATTCGAAAAGGAATTCTCGAATTTGGAATTCTCGAATTTGGAATTCTCGGATTTGGAATTCTCAAATTTGGAATTCTCGAATTTGGAATTCTCAAATTTCTCCCTCAAAGAAAATGATTTTCTTTTCTGAACAAAAGAAATAACCTTATTGCTGTCTCTGGCAGCCCCATCTGACTCCCAGCGAGCCCTGTGGCCACCCCTTCCCTGTTTATGTGACACCATCCCAGCTCATCCTGCAGTGATTAGAGCTGGCCTTTTTTGTTTGGACTGACTTCATCTTGCCAGTTTTTAAATTGCTGATTTTTATAAACACTTTAAAGCTCTGGATGCTCTGTTTCCTCAGAACATGGCACCAACCCAAGCAGAGCTAAAATCCAATCTGGACAATTCCATCACCTCCGTGATGGCTGAAACTCCTGGTGCTGGGAGCCAGCCCCTCCTCCTGCCCTGCTGCTCTCAGGCTCCTGCAGCCAAACCCAGCTCCGGGATGCTTTTCCCTGGCCCTGGCAGCAGGATCCATGTGGGAAACACTAGATGGCAGCTTGAGGCCACGTGTGAGCACCCCTGTGCCCAGCCCCAGAGCAGGGCAGCGTGTGTGGCATCGCTGGTGGCTCTGCTGGCACTGCCAGGGTGCTCTGGGGATGCTCCCGCCGTTCTCCAGCTGCATTTCTGCCTGGAACGGCTTCAAAACTCTTCCCCTGGGGCCTCTGGGCCTCAGCCAGCTTTGGCAGAGAGCTTTGGGAGGAGTGTTGGCAGCTCTGCAGGCAAGGGGCAGCCTCAACACTGGGTTTGCAGGAATTCAGGGATGGTCTGAACACGGCAGATTGAGGGAATCAGGGAGAGGGTGATTGTAACCCTTGCCACCTGCTTTTTCATACCTTTCTTAAAACCCTCTGATTTTTAAGATTCCCACAGAAAGAACCCAGGGACCAGGGTGTTTGTAACCCTTGTGCTCTTTGTCATGAGCTGGAAATAATGGATATTCTTTTAGTGTAGTTTTAATATATCATTTTCTTTTAATATAATATATATCATAAAATAATAAATCAGCCTTCTGAAACGTGGAGTCAAGGTTCTCATCTCTCCCCTCGTCCTGGGACCCCTGTGAACACCACACAGGGTGCAGCACCTGAGCCCACAGAGGGATCCCACATCATTCCAGGGTGGACAGCACAGGCAGAGCATCCCATCCCATCCATCCCATCCCATCCCATCCCATCCATCCCATCCCATCTCCCATCCCATCCCATCCCATCCCATCCCACCCCATCCCATCCCATCCATCCCATCCCATCCCATCCATCCCATCCATCCCATCCCATCCCATCCCATCCCATCCCATCCCATCCCATCCCATCCCATCCCATCCCATCCATCCCATCCCATCCCATCCCATCCCATCCCATCCCATCCCATCCCATCCCATCCCATCCCATCCCATCCATCCCATCCATCCCACCCCATCCCACCCCACCCCATCCCATCCCATCCCATCCCATCCATCCCATCCCATCCCATTCCATCCATCCCATCCCATCCCATCCCATCCCATCCCATCCCAAAGATCCCAGCCTGACCTGGGAGCCTCTGCCCACACCAGCCCCAGGGTCTGCCTGATGAGTGGCTGCATCCCTCAAACCAAGAGCTGGGGGAAAAAACCTAAACCCAAAAGAGGCACCAGTATTACAGACAAATCAGCTCCCTCTTCGTGATCCTAATGAGGAAGCCTCAAAATTCTGGATGGTGGAAGGGATTGAGCTGACAGGGAATGGACCTGGAAAGAACCCCAGGGACCAGAGCAGGTCCCACACCCCCAGAGCAGAGGGAACTGCACCCCAAAATGCAGCCAGGCCTCATCCAGCACCCCCAGGAGCTGTGTCAGAGCATCCCCAGTGAGGAACCCCAAAACCCGGGGCAAACTGGGATTTCTGTTCTGACCAAGGGCCACTTTTGAGGAACAGTTTTTCTTTTCTCCTTTCAGGACATCTGTGCAAGCTGGAATGCCAGATTTCTTACTCTCCAGGGATCCAGCTGGCACATGAGGGGCTGATTAGAGACATTCCAGGGCTTTTTAAGGACAGGGACAAGAGGTAAGGCACGACACAGGGTGCTGTGCACCTACAGTGACCTTTGTAGCTGCTCTGTGTCTCCAGGAGCTGTGGAAAACTGGGGAGCAAAGCAGGGAAGGGGGATACAAAGTCCTGGGATTCAGCTCAGTGTGTGATAGTAAATATCCCTGCAGCTCTTTGATTTTTGGAGCAAAATTTCACTAAAACAGAGGAGGTGGGAGCTGTGGGTGCCAGCTCGGAGCTGAATTCAGTGCAAGCCCTCCTGGAGAGCGGCTGGATCTGAGGTTTTTATCTGCTCTTGGGATTTTGGCTTTCAAGAGCAGCCAGGGGTTGGGACGTGGCTTTTCCAGGCTGATTTTGCAGCTTGGAGTTGTTTCACAGCCAGGGCTGAACTCCTGAACTCCTCCACGCTTCCAGAGCTGCAGCCCAGCCCTGGGCTGGCCCTGGCCCCTGTCCTTGGGGACAATGGGGACGTGGCTTCTCAGGGGTGGCTTTTTCCACCCGTGCAAGGGCTTGGACCTCACAATTTTGGGTGCCAAGAGCCGGGGGAGCTGACCAACAATGGGAAATTATCCAAACAACGATGGCAAAACCTGTGTCCAGCCTGGGCACCCAGAGCAGCTGATCCAGGAATGTTCAGGCAATATTTAGTGCAAGATCCCCAGGGAAAAAGGGAAATTCCTCTGGTTTTTTAAGCACTGGAAAGGGGCTGTGATTAAATCTTGCAGCTCTGGGGGATTTAGGCTGGAAGGGACCTTAAAGATCTTGTTTTAATGGGCAGGGACACCTTCCACTAGTCCAGGTTGCTCAAAATCCCTTCCAAGGTGGCTTTGAGCACTTGCAGGGATGGGACAGCCCCTCCAGGGCTCTTCCCCACGGATCTGGGAGCCCTGCAGGTGCTCAGGTCCCCGCGGGGCTCCGGGCTGGCTGTCAGGAGCTGCCATGGCTGTGTGTCAGCAGAAGGGAATGTTCTCCTCCAGCATTTTCGAGGCAGCCTGACAGTCAGGATCCAGCTCTCATGAGTCACCTCCCCTGCACATGTGGGCTCCAGCAGAGCCAGCATCCATCCCCCAGTGCCAACAGCAACACGGCGTCTCCTAGCAATGGGAGCAAGCCCACCACAATAAACCAGGGGGACCTGACAGCAAACTGCATCCACACAGCCTGCCTGAGGAGGAGTTTCCTGCTCTGTCCTGCAGGGAAACAGAGGGAAATCATTGTCTGAGGCAGCCTGGAGGTCAGGGCTGTGTCTGCCTGCAGCTCTCACACCTCTGTGGGGTGTTCACAGGGGTCCCAGGGTGAGGGAAGGGATGGGAATCTTGACTCCATGTTTCAGAAGGCTGATTTATTATTTTATATGTATTATATTAAAATAAAATTATATATATTATAACTATACTAAAAGAATAGAAGAAACAATTTCATCAGAAGGCTAGCAAGGAATAGAAAGGAAAGATAATAAAAGCTTGTGACTCTCAGACAGTCCAAGCCCCTTGACTGTGATTGACCATTAATTAGAAACAACCAACATGGTCCAATCAAAGATGCACTTGTTGCATTCCACAGCAGCAGATAATCAATGTTTTTCTTTGCCTCTGAGGCTTCTCAGCTTCTCAGGAGAAAAATCCTGGCAAAGGGATTTTTCAGAAAATATCATGGCGACACACCTCCTCCATCCTAATTGTCTTTCCCTGTTCTCCCCTCGTTTATTTTTCCATTTTTTGTTTTTGGATTTTTTTTTTTTTCCCTAATGGTCAAGGTGGGTGCTCCTCCTTGAAAAATTGAAATAAATGGATATCCTTGATGCCCTGCTTCAGCACAGGATAGATCCTCTGCCACAGCCAGGGCAGTTGCTCTGCCCTCAGGAAAATATTTCATCTGCACTGAGGTGACTGTCCCAGCTCTGGTCATTTCTGCTGTCTTTCAGCTTAAAAAACACTCTTAATTTCCAAGGATTTAATGTCCCCACCTGCCTTTAATGGGGCTATTCTCACAGCTATTGCTGTAGGTAAAGACTTAAAGCCAGCCAATAATTACTCCCACGAAAGAAATGTTGTTTTCTTGTCATGTTCCATTAAACTGGTCACAGCAGGAGCCAAAGAATTAACAGCCTTATTATCTGGCTGCAGGATAAATCATATTAGTGAGGAGAGGAGCACAGAAGACACCAGGGGTGCAGTGCTTGATGTGTTTTAAGGGATGAGGTGGCTTTGGGAAAGGGGAAGATGCTGGGGGTCAGAACTCAGTGCATCCCTCTGGGTGTCCAGAGCTGCTGAGGACCCCACTGGGGGCTTGGAGACCCTGGCACACAGCCCAGAACACCTGGGGATTGGATTGTGACCCTTGGGGCAAGTTACCAGCTTTGTATGAGGACCTGAAAGTCACACGGGTTTGAATAGTATAATAATAAAATTATCACAGGGTAAAAATGTAGATTTTAGGATTTTTGGTGTGGGGGTTATGGGGACAAGATGGAGGAACTTGGGTGTGTCCAGCCTTTCTTCTTCTTCTTCTTGTTCTCCATTTTCTGCAGTGATGGTGGCACTTTGGGGTTGGTTTAGAGTAGAAGTGCACTGTCTAACACAGGTGATAGGTATTGGGAATTAAGTGTAAATATGTTATAGGTAGTTTGTAGTATAAAAGGACAACACACAGAGTGCCTGTGGCTGCCCTGCTGAGCAGATCTCCGCTGGGCAGAAAGAAAATTTTATAGATAAGAATTAATAAAAAACCTCAAAACCAAAAAGTGAAGAGTCCAGACTCGTTCTTCAGCCACGTGGGCCAAAACAGAGACATCCTGCACATCTCAGGGCAGCAATGAACAACCAAAACCCGAGAGCTGGGCAGGGATGTCCCCTCCCTGCTGGCATGTCTGGGGTTTATTTTCCATGCTGGGTGAGTTCCCTCAGCTCTGTGCAGGCCTGGCTGGGCAGGGTGTGTTGTGGGAGGTATTTTTGCTGTGGGAGGTATTCCTGGGCTGGAATACACTGGTTTTTCCTGGGATGGAGCTGTCAGCTGGGGAAGTGGATGTGTGGCAGCCACGTGCTGGCAGCAGGAACCTGAGGCTCCTGTGATTAACGAGCGTTGTTGTTGTTGTTGCTTCCCCTGGAGCTGCAGAACCTGGCAGCTCAGCATGGCTTGGAAGAACATCAAATCCCCCAGAGAGGAGAGACAGAGCTCCAGCCCTTCCCCAGCGCTGCAGGGCTGGTGCTGAGAGGGTTTGGAGCAGTTCCTGTCCCACCTGCAGACACTCAGGCATGAGCACATGGCTGGGGCTGAGCTCCTCCTGCCATGGGGCTGGTGTTCCTCCTTCCTAGGGCTGATATTCCACCTTCCTAGGGCTGATGTTCCTCCTTCCTAGGGCTGATATTTCACCTTCCTGGGGCTGAAATCCTCCTCCACGGGGCTGGTGTTTCTCCTTCCTGGGCTGATGTTCCTCCTTCCTGGAGCTCATGTTCCTCCTGCCCACAGGGCTGATGTTCCTCCTCCACGGGGCTGATGTTCCTCTTTCCTGGGGCTGATATTCCACCTTCCAGGAGCTGAACTCCTCTCATCCATGGGGCTGATATTTCTCCTTCCTGGGGCTGATGTTCCTCTTTCCTGGGGCTGATATTCCACCTTCCAGGAGCTGAGCTCCTCTCAGCCATGGGGCTGATATTTCTCCTTCCTGGGGCTGATATTTCTCCTTCTGGGGCTGATGTTCCTCCCAGCCACAGGGTTGATGTTCCACCTTCCTAGGGTGATGTTCCTCCTTCCAGGGCTGAGCTCCTCCTGCCCATGGGGCTGATATTCTACCTTCCAGGGCCTGATATTCCTCCTTCCTGGGCTGATGTTCCTCCTTCCTGGGGCTGATGTTCCTTCTTCCAAAGGGCTGATATTCCACCTTCCAGGAGCTGACCTCCTCCTGCCACAGGGCTGATGTTCAACCTTCCTGGGGCTGATGTTCCCCCAGCCCACAGGGCTGATGTTCCTCCTTCCTGAGGCTCATGTTCCACCTTCCTGGGGCTGATGTTCCACCTTCCAGGGGCTGAGGATGAGGAGATTTGCTCAGTGGGACAATGCTCAGCTTCCCCAGTCCTCGAGGGGTTTGGCTCACATGGGGACACCGGGTCAGGGCTGTGTCTGCCCCCTGGGAGGTCACCACGAGCCAAATCCAGGCCAGCTGTGCCTTGGATTTGGTGCCACACTTCCCTGGGACACGGTTTTAGCTGGGAAAGCAAAGCCAGGGCTGGCTCCATCTGCATTTCCCTCCTGGCCTGGGAAGTTTCTCTCTGGCTCACACGTCTGCCTGGAATCCCAAATGTGTCAGGCAGCCCAGGAGAGCACGGAACAAAAAGGGAATAAATCTTCCTTAAATTGCTCCAAGTTTTGTATTTTTAAATTTATTTATTTAATTTTTTTTTTAGGTCCTTGCAGACCAAATGTTCTCCCTCCTCTGTGGATGCACAGAGCAGCTGGGACATTTTGAACAGCACCTTCCTCTTCTGATAACCAGCCTGGCAGGTTCCTGTGTGCACACCTGGCTCTGCATTGATTTCTTCACCTGTTTCAGGGCTGATATTGCTGAAAAACTTCAGCTTTGAAGACCCAGGGCCTCTACTGATCCCTTTGCAGCTGCAGCCTGATGGCTTTCAGCTGCTTTGAATGATTTCTTAATTAAGAGGTCAAGGCCTAATGGCACTTCAGGGCTGAAAAATGTCCCTTGACACTTGTAGGGTATTCCCAGGACATGGTTCTGGTCCTATAAATGTTATTTCACTGGAGGAATGACCACAGGTAAGGACAGGGGGACACTTTGGAGTGACACCAGGCAGGCCTGAGCACAGCTGCTGTCAGAGCTGGAAATATCTCCATGAAACCAGGCTCAGGAGGAATCCCTGCAACCCCCCAAAACCTTCTTCCTTTACCATTTCCAAAAGTTTATTTCATATTTATCCGATTTCTTTCATGTCCATTCAATTCCTGCAGGCACTGGAAATGTTGTGGCTTGGGTTTGTTTGTGGGCTTTTTTCATTATTTTCAAAATGTTCTGCTTTTCCCACTCCCTGTCTTTCCTCTTTTTCCACAGAGGCAACAAAAAGCCAAATTGCAGGAATGAAAAGGAAACCAAGCTGCCTCATTAAGGCTTTAGGATTCACTAAATATCCCCACAGTCCTATCTGGGCACTGGGAAATGGATTAGGATCAAGGAAATATCTTGGATTTCTTTGGATAGGGAAAAAATACAAATCTAATGCCCTCTTGTGGCTCCTGACAGAGCGTGGTGCTGAGTGGTGGCAGGGCTGCCTCATCTTTGGGTTGTTTTGGGGTAGGAAAGGTAATTTTGGGGTAGAAAAGGTAATTTTAGGAATTTAGGGCTCATAAAATTGATGAGAAAATCTGAAATCAACCCAATGGTCACCATTACTCAACATCCCACCCCAGCAGTGACTTCCCACAGAGAAAGTGTCCTAAAATCAGGGAACCACAGCTCCTCCCTGCTTTTTTTTTCAGTCCTTCTTCTTGGAAAGGGAAAATCTCTCATTCCAAAGAAATCCCGAGCTGATCGAGCCCTGTGAGCCTCTTGTGGTGCTGCAGGATCAGCAGCACTGCTGGGATGGCTCTTCAATATTTTATTTTTTTTTTCCATGCGAAATTTTAGCAGCGCCAACTTTTCTGTCAAAATAACCACTTCAGGATTTCTGCAGAGATATTTTTGATTTGAAGTTTTCATCCGAATGCCAAAAATCAGTGAAAAATTCAACTTTAAAGGATGAGGTTTTGTTTTTTTTTTTTAAATTTTGCAGATTTTTGGTGGGAAGCCAAACTTATTTTCTTCATGAAAAGTGTGAGCTGAGAGAGGGCAGAGTTCCTCTGGTGATCTCTTCACACCCCAGGAGGAGGATGCTTAAAAATAACACTCAAGAGTTGAGACTGCAGCCATGGGATCAGCTCTGCAAACATCCCCCAGAGGGAGCATCCATAGGGATCCTCCCTGCTGGGATCAGCCTTTCCTGCTCCTTTTTGGTCTTGGCCACAAGAAATGGGATTTATATGGACACAGCACAGAATCCCAGACTGGTTTGCACTGGGAGGGATCTTAAATCTCATCCCATTTCATGAACAGGGTCATCTTCCATGATCCCTGTCCAACCTGGCCTTGGCCACTGCCCCATTTGCAGCAGAAAAAGCAGAAAATGTGACCTCACACCCCAAGGAGCCCCTGGAAGATTTCCTCAAGCTGGGATGGAGGGGAAGGAGCGAGCAGGGATTTTGGCAGGAAGGCCCCACACATCTGCAGGCCCAGCACTCCGTGCTCATTTCTCACTTTTTCCTTCCTCAGCGTCCACTGCAGGCAGAGAAATGGCTGAGAACAGAAGGAGCAGCAGCTCTGCTGGCTGCAGGCCTGGGGAGGATCTGCCTGGTGGCTCTGGGTGCTGTTGGGGGGCTCCCCAAGTTGCCTTTATGGTGTTTGGGAGTGGGATGGGAGGCAAACACGGCCAGCAGGGCCTGACAGCTGCTGCTGGGGCTGAGGGCTCAGCTGCCGTGACAAGGGAAGGGCTGCAGAGGGGATCTGGCAGCTTCTCCTGATGGTTTTGGGAGATTTCCCCTCCTTATTCCAGGCTCTGCTCGAGGCAGGGTGCTGCTTTCTGCCTCGAGAGCAGAGGCTCCTTAGAGGGGCTTTTCTTCCTCCCACCCAAGCACAGATCTATGCAAAGCACAGCTCTGCTCCGTGCCAGGAGCTCCATTTCCTCCAGGATTCCAGTAACTCCATTTCCTGGGAATCTCTTTCCAAGGGCTTTGTGCTGATCCTTCCTCCCCTCGCTGTGGGTGTTTGGGGTGAGCACTGAGACTGCTGGGCTGGAACCAATCCCAGCTGTGCCTCCATTGGTGTTTCCTCCAGGTAAAACAGAGCCTGGAGAGGACTGGGAGCATTTTCCCCTGGGTGTTTCCCACTGGGATGTGCAAATCCAGCTCCCATTTCCATAACCAGGAGCAGGTGAGTGTCAAGAAACAAGTGGGAGCATCCCCTGGTCCAACACCCAGACAGGTCTGGGGGTGTTTGCACCAGTCAGGACTCTTGGAGAGAGAGGCAGGAAGGTAGGGAATGGGAATTTTTGCCTCTTGCTGCTGCTTAGACCAAGAAAAAATGATGGAAAAGCCTCAGTCCTCAGGCTTTTTTTGTGGCCTGGACAATGTGAGTTGTGCTGTGTGGGAATGCAGGAGGACACATAGGAGAGGATGGAGGGACAAGAAGCCCAGAGAGCTCAGGGCAGAGCTGGCGTGTGGCAGAGGGCTCCAGCAGGAGCCTTCCCAAGCCCTGGGATCAGCAGTGGGACAGAGGAGTAAATTCAACACTTATTTTCCATCCTCAGCTCTCCACTCTGCCCCTAACCTGATCCCAGCTAGAGACACAGAGGCAGCTGCCAAGGAACTTTTATGAGTCACTGGAAAGGGAGCCTGCAGCAGGACGGCGCGCTCGGATCCAGCTGTCTCCTCTCTGCTGTTGTTTAGGGAGGACATTTGTGCTTGCTGAGCTCACCTAGGAAAGGGCCAGGGGGCCTCTGGATGCAGGGAAAACTGGTCCTCAGCCCAGTCTGGGAACAGGCTGTGTATTCCTTAAAAACGGGGAGGGATGGAGCTGGGCTGACAGGGAGCACAGCTCAGGATTTGGGGAGTGGGCAGCTCTGGGGGACTCCCTGGGGCATTCCCTTCACCTTCAGAGGCTTGAACAGAGCCATTCCCCTGCTCCACTGTCCCCAGAGCACCTGGGAAGTGGAAATCCCTAAAGGGAGAAATTGAGCTGGGCTGACAGGGGGAACAGCTCAAGATTTGGGGAGTGGGCAGCTCTGGGGGAGCCTCCCTGTCACATTCCCTTCACCTTCAGAGGCTTGAACAGAGCCATTCCCCTGCTCCACTGTCCCCAGAGCACCTGGGAAGTGGAAATCCCTAAAGTGAGAAATTGAGCTGGGCTGACAGGGGGAACAGCTCAAGATTTGGGGAGTGGGCAGCTCTGGGGGACTCCCTGGGGCATTCCCTTCACCTTCAGAGGCTTGAACAGAGCCATTCCCCTGCTCCACTGTCCCCAGAGCACCTGGGAAGTGGAAATCCCTGGATTTGGCAGCTGTCCTTTCAAAGCCCTCACCTCTCATCTGAGAGCATCAGATGCACCCTAAAAACAGGCTGGTGTTCAACACAGAGACACAAGCAAACCTCACCCAGGAAATCCAGAAAAATGAGACCTTAAGCCCCTCTGGGTCTCTGGCAGCAGCCAGATTCTGCTGCTCTGTGTTCCTGCCCCTACTGAGTCTCATCCCTGTCTTTAGGAACAACAGATCCACCTAAACCCTGAAGAGTGAGACTGAAAATCCCTTCACAAATGCTCCCTGTTATTTTAACTCCAGTGATCTGTGCCATAGCCACCATCCACAAATTGCCTGCCTGTCCCCTGGTGTGCTTTAGTGTGTGGGACAAGGTGTGTGGCATGTCCTCAGCTGGAATTGGGGAAAAAAACCAGGAATGTGGTGAATATTTTGTGTTAGGAGTTCAGAGCCTGTCAAACGAGGCTTTGTTAGAGAAATGCATAATTTCTGATTCCAGGCTGGTGGCAGAAAGCAGGAGGTTTATCTTTAAAGCTGTGATTTTAAAACAAAATAAACCAGCAACCCTGCTCCTTGTGAGGGAGAAAAACAGGTTTGTGGTGTCTCTGCATTGCTCAAAATGTGGATCTACAAAACTGGGCCTGGAGAAGCCCCAGGATCAGAAATCCCTGTCCCAGGCAGGGTTGATTTTTTAGGCAAACCCCTGACTTCTAAACATTCTACTCTCAGTGTGTAACAGGCCACATTTTTCCTCAGTACTTTGAAAATTTTCATGGAGTGGAATTGTGTTTTTCCCACTCATCCCTAAAATTCAGTGTCTGCAACAACTCAGACTTGGCTTTTCCAGTTTCTGAACCCTGCCACTCTCTTAGCTCATACTTTCACAAGATTCAAATGAATACTATTAAAAAAGAGGCTGAAATTTCTGTACATTTGAATGATAGTGGAAAATGGATCATTAAGAAAAGTACCCATGACACCAAACCCCTTCCCAGGAAATGCCACTGTGTCCCCTGACAGGCCCAGGCAGGATCTTGTTGCCAGCTGCCCCTTCTGTGCTTCCAGGGCAGGGATTTCCAGCACCCTGCAGAGTTCCCCATCCTCTGCTGCCAAAAGGGTGCTGGAAGCCCTGGATGAGCTCCTGGGAATGGTTGATGTGAGGAGTGGGAAGGGATGGATGAAGAGCTGCAGTGCTGGAGATGATCTGCAGGGCTTGGACCATGCAGGATCTGCCCAGGGATAGGATTCCCTCATTTCCCTGCTGCTAGGGTTTAGCTTTTATGTTTTTCAGATTCTGTGCTGCTTTAGGGAGTAAGTCTAGGCTTCATATGAGGGGATGCTGAGCTCTGTGCACAGAGCAGGGAGACAAAACAATTCCTGCTCCAGCTGGGGACCAAGGACAAATGATCCAAATCTCAGCCCCAAGAGCACAAACACCGTGGGCTGGAGAGAGAAAAGCAAGGTGGGACTGCATGGGCTGGAGCTGGAATTGGACAATTAACTCCAATATGCAAATGGAGCAGAACTGATAAAAGTGAGAGACCTCATGACTGGTTGTGCATTTTGTGGCCATTTTGAGTTGTGCTGCCCAAAGTGGATCCATTGAGGCCTATTAATAAATCCCTATTTATTCTTTAGCTCTCACTAGCCTCTCTTCTAGGTCAACCTTCACAGGGCATCACTGGCACTGCTCCCATCCCTCCCTGGGGGTGGAATGCCAGGAACAGCACCCAGAGTGGTATCAAGGTTTGGAATGCCAGGCACAGCACCCAGCAGAGCAGTACCAAGGGTGGAATGCCAGGCACAGCACCCAGACTGGTATCAAGGTTTGGAATGCCAGGCACAGCACCCAGCAGAGCAGTACCAAGGGTGGAATAGCAGGCACAGCACCCAGCAGAGCAGTACCAAGGGTGGAATAGCAGGCACAGCACCCAGCAGAGCAGTACCAAGGGTGGAATGCCAGGCACTGCACCCAGACTGGTACCAAGGGTGGAATGGCACACACAGCACCCAGACTGGTACCAAGGGTGGAATGGCACACACAGCTCCCAGACTGGTACCAAGGGTGGAATGCCAGGCACTGCACCCAGACTGGTACCAAGGGTGGAATGCCAGGCACAGCACCCAGCAGGGTGGTACCCAACCCATCACAGGATCTGGATGCTGTCAGTGCTACCAAACCGAGCCCAGCTCTGCCCTGCCCCGTTCCTGCGGGGCTTTTGTGGCCGCTGGGGTCCCCGCGGAGGGGACAGCCCTGGGCCCACCTCCAGCATCACTAGATGGTGCTCACGGCCGCCTTTTCCCAGCTCCCGGAGCAGCGGAGCCGCGCCCGGGGATGCTCAGGGAGCTCCTGGGGGTCGCCGGAGCTTTGGGAGTCGCTGCCATTAATGACAACACGAGGAAGATGCTCCTCATCTCTCCGCTTGTCCCCAGGCTGTCAGGGGGGAGGAACAGGGTCGAGGTGCTGTAGGATGTGTCCCTGGGGTGTTCATAGAATTCTGCTGCTCCTCCCAAGGATGAGCCCCTGTCCCCAGCAGCTCTCTGGGGCTGCCAGGGCCGTGAGTCAGTGCAGGCAGCCCTGCACCACATCCTGCAGGACAAACCCTCCCAGGAGCAGGACACGCTCAGGGCGCTCTCTCTCACAAGGAATTGCTTCATCGTGAAACATCAACGGACAGAAAAATAAAAAAATAAAAATGAACCATGACCATCCATTTAATTCAAACCCAACAGCGAGGCCCCAGCCCAGAGGAAAGGCTGCTGTGGGTGTCGTGGTGTGAGGCAGATGCAGGGAGAGGGGCTGGGTGTGCTGCTCCAAAGCAGCTCCTTTCTGAGAGCTGATGGCCTGGGTGGCAGGGAGCTCGCTGGGGTGGCCTCTGCTGGGACAGCTTCTTGGCTTTATTTTTATAAATAATGAGCTATTCCTCAGCAGCTCGTTGGGGCATGAGGGAGAGGAGCAGCTGGGATTGCACTGACACGCAGAACTGGGGGGGAAGTTCCAAAGTCCCCAAGTCCCTTTCCCTGGGCACAGTAGAGCATGAGTGTCTGCCAGCCCACAGGCTGCAACTAATTAAAAATCCACTCCAGCCTGCAACTGGGACCTTCATTTTGCTTTATCATCCCCTCCCTCCTTGGCTTTGAGGTTAGAAAAGCGCCAGCACCACACAACATCCAGAGTTCTGGTGTGCAAGGCTGGGTGTCAGCCACCCTTGGAATTTTGTTAGTGGATGAATTGAGAAGCAAGTGAAGCCATTTAGGTACAATTGTCACTGCACAGTCCTGCCATGGTCAGGAGAAAATTCAGGCTGCAACACCAGCGAATTTCCTGCTGTGGGATCTGATTTGCCCTTGGTGATGGCAGGGCTGGGCTGGTGTTGGGAGTGTTTTCAATCCCACAATAAAAATGTCTGGGCAAAGCAAAGCAGAAAGAGAAGGAGTGGGAAGGACACAGAGTGCTGGCCATGGGGACACGCTGGCCTGGAGCAAACTGGGAGGGGAAGGACACAGCTCCAGGAGAAATCTGAGGGAAAACCTAAAGAAGCAGAAGGGATGAGGCAGGGTGAGTTAAACACCCGGCTTTTCACGCTTTCACCCAGGACTGGAGCAGGTCTGGCCCAACTGCAGGAGGATTTGGGATGGTTTAGAGGAGTACAATGCCCATGGGATGGGATCCCAAAGGGTCCCTGTGCTCTGTGGGCACTGAGAGCTGCCTGACCTCCTGCTCTGCCCTGGGAATCCAGGGAGAGAGGCAAAAGGAGCTGGAGCAACACGAGCGAACCCAAATGTGTTTCCACTTAGCTGCTCCTCCGAGGCCAAATGATGTAACTCCTGTGAAGCCCTGCAAGATGTTGGCAGGAGGAGCCCAGTGACAACTCCAACTGTAAGTTCCTGAGCTAATGAGCACAAAAGTTGAATAAAAATAATAATAAAAAAAGGCTGCTTTTTTTTTTTTTTTGGCCTAACACAGCGATCCTCCCCGGGGCTGTTTTCTGAGCAGAGAACAGCACAGTGAAGGAAAACTTCCAGCCCCAAAATCTCCTCTCCTCTGGGTCTAATGGGGCAAGGTGCCACCACCCATCAGGACAAGCTTTTCAAACCAATGGAGTTGGGTTTTCCTCATCCTGAGGAGATGCTGAGGCACATCCCTGCTGCAGAGGAGCCTCCCTGCCACCCCCCTCTCCAGCCTTTATGGAGTTAACCCCAATCATTCCTCCTGAGGCTGGATTTCTCTGTGTGTGTGTGTGTGTTACCAGTGAGGAATGTTTTACTACAGCTCTCCACACAGCCACCAGCCTCCAAATGGACCATGTTACAGGAGAGCTAAATATTGTGTCAGGGACCATGTGTTTCTTGTAAGACAGGCTTGAGCCACAACTGTGTAGGAAATTGTTTATCTCTCCCCCTTCTCCCTCTGCCTGCCTTTATCCTCCCACGGATTGCGTGGATGGCCGGGCCGCTGGCGATGGGAACTGGCCTGGGGATGCTGGCGGGGTTTTATACAGCTGGGACTGTGGGGAGGGCAACTGCAGGCCATGAAATGTCCCTTGTTGCTGGTGGCATGTCCCTTTCTGCTGGTAGCTTGTCCTCTTCTGCTGGTGGCATGTCCCTTTCTGCTGGTGGCTTGTTGCTTTCTGCTGGAGACATATCCCCTTCTGCTGGTGGCATCTTCCTTTCTGCTGGTGGCATATCCCTTTCTGCTGGTGGCATGTCCCTTTATGCTGGAGACATGTCCCCTTCTGCTGGTGGCATCTTCCTTTCTGCTGGTGGTATGTCCCCTTCTGCTGGTGGCATTTCTCCTTCTGCTGGTGGCATGCCCCTTTCTGCTGGTGGCTTGTCGCTTTCTGCTGGAGACATATCCCCTTCTGCTGGTGGCATGTCCCCTTCTGCTGGTGGCATGTCCCTTTATGCTGGAGACATATCCCCTTCTGCTGGTGGCATGTCCCCTTCTGCTGGTGGCTTGTCCCCTTCTGCAGGTGACTTGTCCCCTTCTTCTGGTCGCTTGTCCCCTTCTGCAGCCCCAGGGAGCTGCAGGAGGCTGGGGAGAGGGGCTGATCCTTGACAGGAGCAGCAGAGTTCCACCAACACCCCACGGACACATCCTAGAGCACCTTGACCCTGTTCCTCCCCCCTGACAAGTGGACAGATGTCCCCAGCCTGGGGACAAGTGGGGAGATGGGGAACATCTTCCTCATCATTGTCATTAATGGCAATGACTCCCAAGGCTCTGGACACATGTCCCCTTCTTCTGGTCACTTCTCTCTTTCTGCCCAGTGTCACAAAAGTCCTGCTCCCAAGGGCCACAGATGGCTCTGTCCCTAAATTTGGGTGCCATGAGGGACACTGGGAATGGCCAGCACCCTGATGGGCTGGCTCAGCACCACAACTGCCTGAGAACATCTGTGAGGGGATTTGATAGAGCTGCTCCAGGTGTGCACAGGGAAATTTGGCCACAGAAGATGTTGCAGCCCCAGGATCGAGGTGGAGATGAAGCTCCTCTGCTTTGCTGGAGATCTCCATGGCTGCAGGGTGGGTTACAGAGCCAGGGGGTGGATGCAGAAGTAGAGCAAAGAGTCTGAAAATTGATTTATTGCTGCTGCAGCCAACAGGGAGCAGAGCAGGGGCTGCTGCCTGTGCCATGGGTGGCACACGGATGTCACCGTGGGCAGGGTGAGGGCTGGGCCTGCACTTCCACTCCTGACTGGAAACTCAGCAGAGGCAGCACAGCAAAACCTCTTTTGCCTTCCCTGAGGCAGAGTCAGCAGATTTGGGGTTTGTTTATTCCCTGTACTGCTCTGCCAGAGGGACGTGAGGGAAACCTGAGCCCTCGGTGCCTTCTGTCCTTGTCCTTATCCATCCATCTCCAAATGGAAAAAGGCACTTTTCCTTTTTACTGTCTCTGCTCTCTCCTGGCCACAGCTCTGTACAAAAGCATAATTGTACATAAACATCTGATTTCTTTTACTTTGTCTCAGTAATAGCTTGTAGCAACCCTTTCCAACATCCATTAATGCTGTGCTGAGTATTAGATCCAGACTGCAGAGCCCCAAATGTGACTGTCTTCCAATAAAGTGGGGGAAAGGCTGAACCCAGATCAAACATTTGCTCCCTGGTCAGCTTTAGATACAGTAAAATCTGCATCTCTATAAGTTTAGTAAAAGATCTTGCTTTTAAACACCTTGGACTTTTCTCTGGGTGAGACATTGGAGCTGAGGCCCAGCTGGAGGAGGCTGTTGATCCTTAAATTTCAGAATCCAGAGTTTCAGGCAGCTGAACCAAACACAGAGCTTGGAAAAGGGGCAGTACTTCCATTGGGAAATTGTCTTTCTCTGGCCAAACCCAAAAATCCACCCAGGTTCTAATGACATAAAGGTATGGTAACCCTGACTGCATCTCTGGGAATGGGAAAACCAGCCAGGGCTCAAACTTCCAGCTGGTTATAAACCCTGGGAAGTGTCCTCTGCCCTTCCTTGTTAGGACACCATCACGGTACTGCCCCAGATTTTTAAAATATCAGGTTTTCCTGTATAAATAAACCATAAATCTGCATTCTCAGCTCTGTTTTCTTCCCTTGGAGCATGACAGCATCACTGGCAGTGGCTGGTGTGAGATGACAGTGACAGCTCTGGACATCCCACTGCTCCCTCAGAGTGATCCAACAGATGATCCTTAATGAGAAAAGGACACTGAAGAGTTTGGCTGGAGAGAAAAACTGTCTGGGAAGATCTGCTGGGGCTGTCTTGAGGTATTCAGGCTTTGCAGGGCTGCTAAAAGCCATCAGATTGTTTTTCCTCTCCAGCAGAAGCAGCAATTTGGGGATTTCCCTGGCTCTGCTTTGCTTCTTGCTGCTGTCACTGGCCTAAATTGGGCTGGGTGAAGGAAAGTGGCTCCTGGTGCTTGGGGTTATTAAAAAGCCTGACCTGAACCATGAACTGGACCAGCCTTTCAGATCCCAACCTGCTTTACCACCAGCTAAATTTCTTGGGCTGCAGCAGGGAATCTTCCCCTTTGATCCACCTTTGCTATTAAACAGCTTCAGATAAAACCACTGAGCTCATTTCTAGGAAAGAGAACAACCCAAATCTTGGAGCTGAGCAGCAGCAGGGAGCCCATCTTCAAACTGCATCTCCTCAGCAGCTTCAGAAGCAGAGCAGCTCATTTTTAACACCCTACACAGCTCTTCAGCAATGATTAAAGCTCCTTAAACGTGCACCTTTTTCATCGCAGGCCCTGCTGCTGACAGGGTGCCAAGTACAACAAACCCCATCAAAAGCACTGTCCCTGTGATGGATTTAATTGTCCTTCTCTTGTTTTCTGAGCAAGGAGAGCTGGAGGAGGAATAAAATCAGGAGAAAAATGTCCATCCTCGTGCAGAAATAACCCTGAAAAGCCGTGGAGGAGCTGGCCTGCAGACACAGGCACAAAAAGGAACACGGGGAAATAATGTCCTAAAATCCTTCTGAGGCCATTCATCACCATGGCTGCAGTGATCATCTCAGCAATAAATTCCCTTATCATCTGATTGGAATCTGATGTGAATGCCCTGCCTGTTATTTCAGAGGGAGATGGGCTGGAACTGGTGGGTAATTGGTAGGAAAAATTGCTGGTTCTAGCAAAGATCTGATTCCATCGGAGGAGTTGCACCATGAGAGAGGGGGATTAGAGAAATCTGTTTACCCCAAGGGGTTTATTCATCCTCAATAAAGGTGTTCACTTCCCAGAGCCTTCCTCTCACACCCTGATTCCCCTTCAGTGGCATCTTGACATCAGAATTAACACAGTTTTTTTTTCCCAGTCAGGAAAAGGAGCTGCTGTCTGTGCACAGCTGTCTGTAAAAATGATTAAAACCTTCTCATCAAACTCCCATTAATTTATGCATTTATTTCTAAGTTGTCTCAGCAAAGACAACTCTAATTTCTTAATCATTCACATTACTCCCAGTGCTTCTGCAAACACCTCCGCTCTGCAAAATTTTTCTCAGGCACACGGTGCCTGATTCAGGTTTTGTTTCTGTTTCTCTGCTGGAGAGACACGATTGGTTTATTAACATTTTTCTTTGCACCTGCAGGTCAACTTCCAGCCTCCTGTACCCAAATAATTGAGCCCAGGTTTGCAGGGAGAGCCTGCAGCCTAAACCAAAAATAGGACAACTGGAGCTCTCTGGAGAGAGTTGGGGCAGAGCCAGCAGCAAATCCAGAGGTAAGATCCTGGCTTTGCTGCAGCAAACAATCCCTGTGCCCTGACTCGATGGATCTTTGCCTTTCTCAAAGGTCTCTCCTGCTTTTTCCTTCCACTTCCCAGCTCACAGGAGAGAGAATTTTGGTGAGCATTCCTGCTTTTTAAATGAGCTCCCCAGAGGATTCTCAAGAACAAAGCTGCAGGGCAGGGCTGCAGGAGGACTGAGGCTGCTGCAGGAGCACCGGCACAGATTCCTAATAAAGCATCTGCATTCCTTGCACGGCTCTGACTGCAACTCCCCAGCGTGTCCTTCACCTTTCTGGGAAGGCAGAACTGGTGAGGGTGGTGGGAAAATTGCTTCACTGGAGCCAAAAGGGGTTTTGCAATCAGTTTTAGTGGAGCCAGGGCTGCTTTTAACCCTGTGTGTTCCCATCTCTCTGGACCACCCCGAGGGCTTCCAGCGCTTTAAGAGTGATGGAGGAAAAAGAAATTATTCCTTTACCATACAGATTCTCCCTGGGTGGTAGGGATGGCCCCTAAGCCTCCCTCTTTAGAAGCCTGGCTTTCTCTGCAAGGATCCTGACAAAATCCACCTTCCAGGCTCTACTTGTGAGCCCTGGAATGTGCCAGGCTGGGTGTGAGCACAGGATGATCATCCCTGTATCCTCTGTCCTTGGCTGGGAACAATCTGCTGCCTGCCCATGGCATCACCACAGGATGCCAGGACTTGGTGACAAAACACCCGGCAGCAAAATCCTTCCAAACCCAGGAAATTACCCAGGGAGAAAATCTGGCTGGAGCTTTTCTCAATATTCTGTAAAACAGAGGTTTGACATCAGGCTCAGAACAGGGACAGAGCGTCAGACCCTGAAACAGCAAGCAGAGCTTGGAGGGACGGATGGAAAATTTGAGCTCTGCATGAGCAGCATCTGAGACAGGAGGCTGGAACAGCTGCCCTGGCGCTGAACTGTCCCCTCTGATGGCTTTAGCAGTGGCTGGGACACAATTCCCTCATCCCTGGTGGAGATTCCTGCATCCCTGGTGGAAATTCCTGCATCCTGGTGCTGATTCCCTCATCCCCGGTGGAGATTCCTGCATCCCTGGTGCCGATTCCTGTATCCCTGGTGCTGATTCCCTCATCCCTGGTGCAGATTCCCTCATCCCTGGTGCTGATTCCTGCATCCCTGGGGCAGATTTCCTCATGCCTGGTGCTGATTTCCTCATCCCTGGTGAGAATTCCCACATCCTTGGTGGCAATTCCCACATCCCTGGAGCAGATTCGCTCATCCCTGGTGCTGAATCCCACATCTGTGGTGCTGAGTCCCACATCTCTGGTGCCAGCAGAGGGAGGGAAGGTGCAGGTACCAAGCCTCTGCTGCAGGGCTGGAACCTGGAGCTGGGATTCCTTCCTTCCAGCCATGGAAAAGTTGTTCCTTGCCCCTGCAGGAACCTGCTCATCCCAGCCTGCTCATCCCAGCGCTGCTCTGCTTTTTATGGAAGGCATTCCATGCAAAAAAAGCATCCCCAGAATGAATTAAAGGCCCCCCTGTCGTGGTGGCCACGTTCCTGCGTGCTCCTGGTGCTCTTCACTTGACTCACCAAGGAGGAAGCCAAGATATTTTGTGGAGGGTGTTTTGAAAGCACTTTAATTGATTTAATTCATGGCCAGAGCCCGTGCTGGACTTGTCCCCAGGATGGTGTTTAATCCTTGGTTGCCCTGGGCCCATGGAGATTGTGTCTTGTTCCCTCTTGGCTGCAGCCCTGTGCCTGGGGCCTGGGTATTCTCTGCTGGTCTTTGAGGCCATCAGAAGAATGAAAACATTTCTGACAGCCTGACCCAAGCTTCAGTTTCTCCTGGCTTTGTTGAAAGGCACGTTGTTCACCACAGACAAACTCGAGATGAGCACGCTGCAAAGAGGCCAGAGAGTTCATAAATTAAACCCAGAATAATTGCAATATCCCTGCAAGAAGGGTTTTCTTATCTTGATTTTCCCCTTTTTTTTCTCTCTCTCTCTCTCCCCTCCTCCACCTTGGATTAATCACTCCCAGACCAGGAACCTTCAAACAGATTTGTTTGGAGATTTGGCTGCAGCTCGTGGTGCTGAAGCCTTCTTGCTTTCCCTACAAAAAGCAGAGCCCGTTTGGAGAGGAGGGAGAGGCCCAGCACTAAAATCAGAACCCAAACAGCAAACAAGAGGAGAAGTAGAAACCTCCCTAAACCATCTCTGGCTCCTGCACATCTCCAACAGATCCTCTTCCCAGAGGCTGGAGTGGTCGAAATTGGGGATTTTATGTCTTTCTCAGCTGGAAATTTTAATGGAATATGACCCCATAAAAGACCAGAATCCCATCCCAAGTTGCTGACACACAAAGCAGGGGCAGAAATGATGCCTGGGCAGGAAATATCTCGGTTTTTTGATTGTTTGAGTCATCCTGGTTGAGAAAATCACACAAGCATTGGCTCACATGTACACCAGGACACAGAGCAAAGTTCTCCTCCTGAACCCTTCTCTCACGTCTCTGTCCCAAGCTGCAAACACTCCCAGGGGGGTGGCACAGCAAAAGAAATGTTTTAGCAAAAAATAAACACCACAGAAATGAGATTTACATATGTTTTCTAGGAAAAATAACATGTTTTCCCTGTTAAAAAATGAAGGCGTTGGAAACCAGGTTGTAAAAGGGATTTGCCAAGGGGCTGTCACCTGTAGTGGCTGCTCAGGAGAATTCCTCAACTTTCTGTCCCAAGGGGAATGTTCCTGTGGATATTTGATTGAGGGATTGGTGCAGGAGCAAATCCTGGTCAGGGAAGTAACTGGAACATTCCCTGAATCCAGCAGTGGGAGAGGAAAGTTTGTGGAATGCAGAATTCCCCTCAGCTGGTTCCCAAGGAGATTGGGAGCATGGTGATAAATGAATTTCAGGAAGCCTGGGGGTTCAGCCTGGCTGAGGGAAAAGCTGCCGGTGTCCATCCCAACACTGCAAAGGCGATTTTCCACTCACACACCCGGCATAAATCAGCTCTAAATGTACTTCTGCTGACATGCCAAGCTTTCCCTTGGATGTCATTCCACAGGCACACGCTCCTTGGACCGCAGGTGATTTGGTTTGATGGAGGAACCTCCAAGAGGGGAGATTTGGTGGATATCAGTGGGAGATCTGTTGGATTAGACACCTCAAATGGATGCCAGCAGAGACTCCAACCCAGCCAATGGGAATCTCTGCCTCCAAAGCAACTTGAGTCTGGAAAAACCACATTGGAAATCTCCTAAGAGGTTTTTGATTAATGCAAATTGATTTTCTTTTTTTTTTTTTTTTTTGCAGCAAAGTAAAGCTTTGGTTTCTACTCACCTCCCCTTGAGGCTTGTTGAGTCTGAGGTTTCTTTCTGAAACAAGCACAGCTTTTCTTTTAGATAGGACAAAAAGCTTCCCATTCCTGTGTTCCCAAAGAATTCCAGTCACCAAAACACAACCAAAGACGTGAGAACAAGTCAGGCACTCCAGGCTCCTGTGGGCGGCAGGAAAGGAGAAACTGGGGCAAAAGTTGAACCAGGATTTAATTTTATCTGGATTGATTCATCTGTCCCTAATTAGTGACAGCTTCCCAGGGCATGATGTAAGAATATGCAGAGGTTTTTAAGGAATAACTCTGGGCTAAGATAAAGTGTAGCCGTTCTCAGAGAGTTCTTTTTTACGCCAGCAGAGATTTGGGCAGTCAAAGATGAAAAATAGATGAAATTCCACAATCACACATGTTGGACACTAAAATCTTTTAGTGTACAGATCCTGCCTTCTTGCCAATTTATTGTGGAAAACCAGTAATTTTTCCATATCCTCTGGTTTAATATCTGTATTTAGTTCTACTCCTAAAACTGCACGATTCATGGTGCTGTGCAGAGGGCTGGTGTACAAAACCCCTGTATGATTGTTCTGGAAGTTCCAAAACCAGCTGGAAAAAAGTGGTGATGTTTAATGGCACTTCAACAAAATAAATGAAGCAGTAAGCTAAATGAAAAATCTCTATTTTCTGGCTTTGCATGGCAACAGTAAGAGACTGGGCCAGAGGCTGATCTTGCTGACTTTGTGCTGCACCTTCCCTATGTTTCCTGTGCTCCCAGTCACACCAGCAAGTCCAATTCCACATATTCCACCTCAGTTCTCTGTGCTCACACCCTTGGAACCCTTCCAAGCTGCTTTTCTGCCCTCTCCTCCTCCTCCCCGAGGCAAGCTGGAGATCCAAGCTCCAATTCCCCCCTACAAATGGATTCCTCTGGTGCCCTGACCATGTTCTGCTATTTCCACAGGCTGTGCAACATGGAACTCCTTCTCCTGCTTCTGTAACCCATAAAAACCCAGAATCTTTCCCCAGAGTAGGGGAAAATCCGGATTTTGGGCTCCTTTGGGCTCAGGGATGCTGTGCACGGCCTTGACGCAGCAGGACCAGGCCAGGACACGTTGAGCAGATGGATCCCTCTGGTGCCCTGAACATGTTCTGCTATTTCCACAGACTGTGCAACATGGGAAATGCTTCTGACACCCATAAAACCCCAGAATCTTTCCCCAGAGTAGAGGAAAATCCGGATTTTGGGCTCCTTTGGGCTCAGGGATGCTGTGCACGGCCTCGATGCAGCAGGACCAGGCCGGGACACGTTGAGCAGATGGTGGTTCTGGCCTGCAGCTGAGGCCTCAATTGCTGTGCTCAAATCCCATCTTTGATACACTTCCAGCTTTTATCAGCTGGTTCCACTCAAGCTTTGGCACGGCTGATGTGAGGGGAAGGCCAGGAGAGCACTCAAACAGTGAGAGCAGCTGAAGGGCCCTGCACAGGACAAGGGCCCTGTCCCCAAGGTGCTGCCACCACACTCAAGTGGGGACTTCGCTGGCTGCTCCAGCACTTCAATCTTCATTTCTCTGTGCAAAGAATAAAACAAACCCAAAACTCCAGCACTGCAGTGGTTACACAGCCCTGCTCCCCCCTGCCACATCACACTGCAAGCAGCCTGCCCAGGCAATGTAAATCAAAGTTTCTGGGAGGATTGGGAGCATGTGAGCGTTTTCTGGGAGTTAAAAGCCTTTCCTGCCTGGGTTTTGGCTTTGGATGACCCCTGCTCCTAATGCACTCCTCACTTCATTCACCCCTGCCAGTGCCAATGCTCTTATTTATGACTTCAGTAATGGCTTTCTATCAACAGGCCCTGCAAAGCTGCTCCTTCCACAGAACATTCCTCCAAGTAAATCCTGCCCCAGGAGGATTCCCAGTCCAAGCTCAGTCCACGGCCTGCTCAGGGCAGAGGAGAGGACTTTCAAAGGACTCCCACTGAGTTCAGCTGGCTCAGACCCCAAAAGAACACAGATCCACACCCACAGAGCTCGGAAAAAGGGCCTGATGGAAGCTCACAAGGAGGAATCCAAAGCTCTCCCAAAGCCTTCAGGAGGCTCTGTGGTTTTTTTGCCATCCTTTTGCTGCTGCACATGGACCACAGGGTTTTACCCCTCAGGAGAGGGATCTCAGGCAGCCCCACAAAGCTGACTGAAAATCCTTCCACAATGCTGAGCCAGGGCTCCTTTTTCTCCCTTAACTTAAAAGCCACAAAAACATGGAGAAATGCCTGTGCAGGAGAATCAATCATACACACAGAGGAACCTTCTGGGTGCCGTGAAACAGCCTGTGCTTTCAGCCTTGGCAGTTTGTTCTTCCTGGTTTTGGGAGGCAGCACAGACATGTTTTCCATTTGGAATATCCCAGGGGTCTTGCAGCTCCTGCTGAGCTCTCAGAAGTAAACGAGCCACTTTTCCCAGCAGCAATCCCAGCTACAACTGAGAAATGTTGCTCTTTCTTCACCATACCCAGACTGACACTTGGTTCAAGCCACAGGAAAAGGGGAGACAGAGGGTCCACCCCAGAGCAGTCCCAACAAAAACATAAATCAGAGCATCTTTAGCTCAGTTCTGCTCCATCCCCCTCAGCAGGCCAAGCCCAGCCCTTCATTGGTGTCATTTACTCAGCTGTTGAGTGGGGGTTAGGGTTAGGTTTAGATTTAGGGTTAGGATTAAGGTTAGGATTAGGAAAATTCCAATGTCCTTCAGATGCCTTAGCCCCAGCCAGGTGTGTGAACACAAAGGTGGCAAAAACCTCCCAGTTCTGCTGCCTTGAGCTTCCAATTACCACCAGTCCCACTAGCACACCTAAAATGTGTTTAATTTAAATAAAAAAATTAAACCCATATTTTTTCTGATTTTTTTCTGATTTTTTCCCCCTGTTTTGTTCATTCATTTTAGCCTTCACTCAGGTAGCTAAACTCCAACCACTGCCAAAGCCAGCACTGAGGATGGATGTTCCCCAGGGAGGAGGAAAACCCATCAACCAGAAGGAGAAGGAATTTGCTCCCTCCTGAAGGACACATTCCAAAGAATTGTGCCAGCCAAGTGTGCCCAAAAGTCCCCATGGAAATCATTCAACATGTGGGGGATTTTTTAGGCTAAAGTCTAATTCCATCTAGTTGCTGTTTGATTTCAGTCCTGTTTCTGTAGCCATTAAAGGAATTGTTGAAATGTCTCTGCTGAAAGCCTTTCTTGTTTTTTCCTTTTCGTCTTTTTCCTAAACCATCCTGGAAAAAAAAAAATAAAATAAAAGGGGTCGTGTTGCAACTCTGAGAGTTCATGAATGGCCATTAGCTTCCAATGATCCTACAACAAAGAGCCTTGGGAAGCCTGATGTTTTCCCAGTGCTGGGAACTGACAGCTCTCAAATTTTGTGGAAGTGAGGAGAATTCTGTTGGTTGTTAATGAAACTCTTCTGGGCACGAGGCTCAGTTCCTGGGGGGAGATGGGAGCATTGGAGAGGTTTGCAAACAGGAGGGCAGGCCCTGGTCTGGGGAGAGAAAGAAATTTTATTTTTTGTGTGTATTCCCTAAGGTACAAAAATAGGCCTGGTTTTGGGGTTTCTCATAATTTTCCTCTCCCTCACCCACATTAATTTTATATTTTGCCCATCTCATAGAACCAGCAGAGAGAGAACTCTGGTAGGGCACTGGTGACTCCAGGAATCCACTGGGAGCTTCCCTTGGTACCAGGATCATCATTAATTATATTTCTCAGCCCTGTTTTTTTAGCACAGCTGTCCCAGGAGAGAATTAAACATCCTGTGTGCTCCAAATCTGGCAAGTTTTCATGTTCTAATGGCCTGCAGCGAGGCCAAAGCCCTCCCTTATCAGTTCCTCAGAATCCATACACACACCTTCGAGCCATCCCTCCCAATGGCTTTTCCAGAGTTTATTTTTCTATCAGAAAATTAACTTTAGTTAACGTGTTCAGCAGGTTTTGGGAGAAGGAACAGAAAAGAGTAACGTTTTCCTGTCCTGGGAGATTCCTCCATTCCCATTTCATTTGGAATGAAAAGGTGATTGGATTCATGCTGAAAGGTGAAAATTATTTTTAATATGTCCATAGAAATGTTTTGGGTTTATTCAATATTTTCTAAATAAAATTCACCACACACACACAAAAACATTAAAAAATGTTTCTTTTTGGGTTTTGCTATTTCAGCGTAATTTTCCCAGGAGCTTTTCCTTTCCCATGGGATTTTTTGGGAGTTGGAGCAGTTGGAAGAAGCTCCTGGATATGAAGTGGGTGGAAAAAGCAGTGGAAAGACTGGAGAGGGGCTTTTGTGGCTTCTTTAACACATCCTGGAAGAGATGCTAGAGGAGACTCCCAGGCTCTCCCACCTCACCCAATGTGATCCCTCTGGAGAATGGAGGCAGGAGAGTCCTCCCAGAGCTGCAATATTCCCATTCCTGAGTTTTGTGACCTCCAGAGGGGACCAGGACTGCATGAAAAGTGTCCTGAGTGTGGCGAGCCACAAGTGGAAAACTCGGAGCAGGGAGTGATCCCAAAAAATACAGGATTGCAATGCCAAAGGGCCTGGATGGAAAAGGAGCTGGTGCCATCCCAGCCCTGGAAAACAGGGAGCTTGTTTGCTCTGTATTTTTTTTTCCCTTTTTTCTCTTTGGCTCCTGCCTCTGCTCCAAGAAGCCAAATGAGCTCATGGTCTGAGGCTCCCGAGCTGAACATGAGCAGAAGGAAGATGACATTGGCTGGAAAGAGGAGCAGGAATGGAGCTGTTGGACATCCTACTCCCTTCTGGTCCTGGGAGGGAGCAGGAAACAACCTCAGGGCATGGACACTCACACAACAGCCCCCAAAACCACCCCTGGAATTGTGGGATCATGGAATGGTTTGGATTGGGAAGAACCTTAAACTCATCCAGTCCCACCCTCTGGGCAGGGACACCTTCCACTATCCCAGGTTGCTCCAGCGTGGCCTTGGACAATTCCAGGGATGGGGCAGCCACAAATTCTCTGGGCAATGTTTTCCATGTGATTTCGTGGCTGCTGCTCATTCCCACTCCAAAAACACATCTCCTCCTTCACCTGGAATGTCCCACCCCATCCAGTGGACTTCGAGATGTTTCCCCAGAGCAGAGCCCAAATCTCAGCCAGGAATCCACAACAGAGATTTGAAAACCACAGTATTCCAGCTGATTGCTTATCCCAAATTAAAATCCCTTGGAGCTGGTGGCTGCTGCCCCTCTGGCCACTGAAGCCTGCATGGATATGTGGGATATTTTTATCCAGGCAGGATAATGATATGGTGGTGACTCCTCCCTGCAATTCCATGAGGTCTCTCCTGCATTTGGTCATGGCACTTCCATGCTAAATAGCAGGAGGGAAAAGAATGAGCTCTTGATTAAAATCTGTCTAGACAGCCACAGCCTCCTCCTGTTTTTAGGTCCCAATTTAGAGGACCAAGGTATGGAGTGGTTGACATCACTTCCCAAAAATCTGATCAGTTGATTCCAATGGCCACTCCTCAATTTATCAGCACTTTTGGGATATTTGGTGTTTTCTGGTGGCCCCAAGTGGCTCCCAGAGCAAATGGGACCTGTAGAGGTCCCAGTGGAATTTAATCATGGAATTACAGAAGAGTTGGAGTTGGGAGCTGGAAGCTTTTTAAGGTGGGACAACACCGATATTAAATGGGATATTTTAAACCATCTCATGGGAACTGACAGCCCTAAAATTTTGCAGAAATGAGGAGAATTCTGCTGGTTTTTAATGAAACCCTTCTGGACAAGAGGCTCAATTCCTGGGAAGAGATGGGAGCATTGAGGTGGAATTTAATCATGGAATCATAGAAGAGTTGGAGCTGGGAGCCAGAAGCTTCTCAAGGTGGGGCAACACTGATATTAAATGGAATTTTTTGAGCTATCTCATGACTTTTGAAGGCTGGGGGTTGCTGTTCCCACATAAAAGACACTGCTAACTTTCAGACCATTTGTGTAGCCTAAAACTCCCCAAGCCCAGAACTTCCAGCTGCCTGTGGAATTTTTTCCCCAGTATCCACCTGATCCTCTGAAGGGAAAGGCTTCACACAGGGCTGATGCCCCAGGGGACTCCATGTGGCAGCTGAGCCTTTCCACTTGGAGCTCAGCTTTTCCCAATCCCAGCCATCCTAAGGATAAAACCTGGCCTTGAACTGCTGCTGGCAGGACACGTTTTTTAGGCTCAGCCTAAGAGCATTTTATTCTGCCTGTGGAAAAGCATCAGGATCCCAATCAGCTGTGCTCCAGGTGGCTGTGACAGCACAAAAACCCTGATCTGGGGACACTTTGAGGCCACATCTCCAGTGCAATTCTCACTGGTACTCACTGTGATTGGGAAATTAAGTCACCTAATTGCCCCATTATTTAAAGCTGTTGAGCAGAGCCGAGTTGAGGCTGTGTTTTCCATCCCCTGACAATCCTGGTGAGTGGTTCTGCAGCTCTCAGCCCTGGCTTTGGTTACAAACTCCACAATTATTGGCCTCTCAGCCACGCTGTCGATCTCCAGGGTTAATCTGGCTGAACCTCTTTGGGCTCCACGAAGAGCAAACAGTGGTGTGTGAGTAGATGTGGAGAAAAGCAGGGTCTGGAGTGTTTGGGTACAAAATTGCTTCTGCCACAATCGATTTCTCCTGCAGGAGATCCTGATTTGGCCAGGCAGGGGCTGCTGGGGTTTGCTCAGCACTGCAAAAAGCAGTTTATTGAATGGTGGCTCTCTGATCTGGTGAGCTAAACAAAGGGAAATAAAGTGAGACACTAATTGAGATGTAATTAAATTCATATTAATTCCTAAAAGGGTTAGAAAGAGAAAATGAGAGCTTTTTGGTCCTGGTAGAAGACCTGATTTGCAATTGCTCTCCTGAGCAGTGGCATTAAAAAAAATGACAGGATAAGAGGAAAAATGAGGAATTCTGTGCTTTTTCAAATCTTCTGTTCAGCTGGCCTTTGTGGCTCTTTCTTTCTGAGAAGTGCTCCATGCCCTGAGCGTGGAAGCAGCACCAGGAGGAGGCTGGCACTGCACATCTGGAATAAAACTTCTGAGCTCTGTGGAGGTGGTGGGACTGCAAAACCTTTAATGAGAATCCCAAGCTTTCCAAAAGTGGCTGGGAAAGAGGGGTAAGGAGACAGCACAAAGTGCTTTTCATCCCGAGCTCAGGAGCATGGAATGACTCAGTGTGTGCTGACTTTTGTGTCTTCAAGCCCTTAATGATTCCTCCATCCACAGGCCCACGGAGAAAGGTTTAATGTTCTTTAGATGTGAGTCACAATTCCAGCCCTTCCAAGACAGAGAAACCCAGGGAAAAAAGAAGGAGAAAGAAGAAATGGATCTTTATTCTGCCTGGGGATGAGTAACCCCAGGCACCCTCTAACTTTCATCTCAAGGGTATCATTCAAAGGCAGCCTGGGGAGCCTCCCAGTGCCACACCAGGCTGGTGCCACAAGGCCAGGGTTATTTTGGGAGCTGTGTCTGGCTTTCCAAGGCCGTGATCCCTGCTCCCTTTCCCTGTCAGCATCCCAGGCTTCTCCTAGCCCGGGACCATCCCAGTCCCTTGGATGACAGCTCATTTCAAAGGCAGACAAGGCTTCCCACAGCTATTGTCCTGTGGCTGTCTGCATATTTGAGCCCTTCCCTAGTCCTGCTCCCACTGGAAGCTCTGAACTTCAGCTGAAGGCACAAAAATTAAACTTTGAACTAAATAAAAGACACCCCACTCCCCCCTCCCCGTCCAACCTTTACTGAAATACTCTTTAAAACAAATCCTGATATATTCTAAACTCAAAACCATCTGGGTTTCCAAGCCTCAGGAAATTACAACTCCCATTCTGGAAATAAAATACATGTTTGTCCATAGATTGTATTAATTAAACCCTAGAATATGGAGAGAGGCCAGGGAAATGCTTTCCTGCTGGCTGGCAGATTTGCATAGCAATTTATTATCTCACCAATTGTTATTAATATTATTATTATTTTCATTATCATCATCATCTTTTCCTTCATGTCTGCTGTGACAGACACAGTGTTCTGTACTGATCCAGAGAGAGAAGTAACTGGTTTCAAAGTGATCTAATTATTATTGATCTGCCCTGTTTCCTGCTGGGGAATTCCAAATCCTTGGAGATGTGCTGACTTATTGATTGTAGGGCGTGAGCTTAGCAAGGAAAAGTTTAGGATGGAGTGATGACCCAGGTAATTTATAAAAAAAATATAAAATATTTAGTAAAAAATCAGTGGGTGTCTTAGCAAGGAAAAGGTTTAGGATGAAGTGATAAGCCTGGTAATTTATAAAAACATGATAAAATATTTATTTAAAAAATCAGTGGGTGCCGGAAAGTGCCAGATCTGCCCTCCAGGGCTGTGGTTGTGTCCCCCTACTCCTGTCCCATGGATCATTTGCCATCTGGGAAATGGGGAATTCCCTCATGGATAGAACATGTCCAGTGCCACCATCCCTGCTCCTGAGCCGGGTTCCTGCAGCTGCCAGCCCGACAGCATGGTAGGAAATGCCACATCAGAAACATTCCATGCTCTGGGCAAAATGCTCTGGGGACTGGGAAAAGTGCAGACCTCAGTTGTTCTTGGTGGGGTTTGCATTTTTTCCTGGTGAGGTGAAGGGCACGGAAAAACCACGGTGCTCTCTGTGGTCGGAGTTATTCCCAAAAACCAGAGCAGTTTCTGGTTGTTGAATCACTCTGAGCTCAGGGAAGGTGGGGTCAGCTCCTCCAGCAATAAACCCAACACCCAGTGGGTGCAGGAGCTCCTGGAGCTGCCTTTTCCCAGACCCCAACCCTTCCTCAGAGGAAAGGAGTCCGAGCAGCCTCCTTTAGGAATTATTTGCAAACACAAGGCTTGAACTCGTGGATTCTGAGCAGAGGCCAAATGGTCTCGGACTTCAATCCATGCCTTCATTCCCCAGTTGTGTCAGCCCATCCTAAGTTGGAGAAGTCACTGCCAAAGGAAATCTGGACCCAGATTTTGAATTCCAAGCCCTGCAGTTGGCGACAGTTCTATCAAGAACTATGAAAAAATTTAGGGAAGATTTTCACGGCCAATTTTTTCTGCCTGGATGCAGCTCGTGGCGTTCAGGTGCTCCAACACCAATACTGATTTTGTGAGGTATTTTAATGGCATTTTGCTGTGCCTTTGCAACGGGGAAAGGAGCATTATTTATTCAGGAACGATCTGTAGGAAGAGCACGTAGCAAATGCAACTTCTCATCCACATCCAAGGGGCATCAAAACAACGTTTGGAGCAGAAGCAGCTGCGAGCTGGATGTGGAGTGGCCATGCTGGTGTTTTTAGGGAAGGAGGATTTCAGGAGGCAGCCAAGAAACGTGGCAGTCTGCAGCTGTCACCGCCCTGCCACGGGAGCAGCCCCAGCTGGCCACAGTGTGTTCAGTGCCCAGGAATTGCCATCGTGGCTGGCATCCCACCCCAGCTCCCTGCCCTCCCTCAGGATCCCTTCCCTGCCATGGACAGCCCAGGAAATGCAGATTCCATGTGGGACAGGCTGGGATCTGGTGACAGCTCCCTGCTCTCCCCTGATCAGGGCGTGTTGAGAGAGACAAAACATCCCACTCCCCTCTGGTCCCTTGCTCAAATAAATGTCAGCTCCTCTGATCAGCCTCTGTGTACAAGCACACAGCCAGCAGGAGAAAATCAAACATCAAAAGGAAGGAAAAGCCCCGAACAGGATATTGCCATCAATAGGAGTTCTGGGGATGGAGATGAAATGGAAAATTGAGGCTCAATTCGGTGGGGAGAAGTTAAAGACTCCCTTAACCCTTAAGCTGACATGAAAGGCAGGAGAGCTGGGAAAAGCTCTTGTTCCACAGGCACCTGGGCCATGCTTTTCTCAGGAATTTAAGGAAATTTGGCACTTAAATTCCTTGGAAAGTAGTGCCACAGGTTCTTTGGGAATTGCTGCTTTAATTGCTGCCATAGATCCAACACAGCACTGGGGAGAAATCAAATTTCCTTCATTTTTCTCTCACCATAATTTTTCCATTGTTCTTTTCCTGGAAGGAGCTCTTTGCTGCAGTGATGAGGGGAAAAAATATAAAGGATGATAAAGGAGAAAGGGAGCAAAGATACAGGACAAAATTTTCTGCCAGAATTTTTACTTTGGGCTGAGAAATAAAGAAAGAACTAAAAGAAATCCCTGATGGAGAATTCCTGGCAGCTTTAATGTCACAACCTCTGACCTTTGGCCACGTCAGCCAAAAGGCTCCTGCAGACAGCCTGACCTATTCCCAGCTCTGTGCTCTGGGCACTGGGTCAGGATTAATCCACCCCTGGTTGGGAAATCAGAGCCCAAATCCAGTCCTGGGGGTCGGCACCCCCACCCCATTCCCACTGAGCTGAACACCCCAAGCAAAGTCTGTGCCCTAAAGGGCCACAACCCCCTGCTGCCACCTGAAATGCACAAGAGCTTCACATTTATCCTTAGAAAACTCCATTTATTTTCCTAACATCTCTTTTTTGTTTATTTTAAGGAATAATCAGCCAGTTTGAGTTTGTATTAAGGACTGTCTCTTCTGGCACATTTTTATCTGACAGAACAAAGGGATTTATTTCTGCAGTGAAGAAACAGAAAAATAACTTGTAAAGGCGACTGTAATTCTGTCTATTTGAAGTTGTTTCGAGCTCTGCAGCAGCCCCAGATAACTGCAGGAGCTGAAAGCGTGGAAGGGACTTTTATCTCACTGCCTGGATAAGCATCTCCTTGACTTTATCCGGGATTTCTCAACATGAGGCTCTTGTTTAATAACAGGAAGCAACATCATAGAATTATTAATGTTGGAAAAGACATTTGAGATCATAAAATCCAAATCCCCAGGTCCAAATTCTCCCCGGGATTTGGGATGAGAACCTGGCTGGCTGGTGGGGAACCCCTCTCCCCAGAAGAGATCCATGCCATGGGATGGATTTGGGAAAAACACAAACCCATTTTTTGTGCTCTGGAGAGGAATAAAAGAAGAGAAAAAAGAGGAATAACTCCATGCTGAGGCTTCCTGGAGCAGGGCAGGGTGAGCAGGTCCCACCCTGACCCAGACAGACACATTCCCACCAGGAACTGGGGCTGGCTGTCCCTCGCTCCGGCCGCTCCGACCGTGCCAGTTCTTAACCAGCACCACTTGCCTGGCCTGAGCTGACCCTGCCAGTACCTGGAAGCAATGAAGCAGAGAAGCCACGGAGGCAAAGGAGTTGTTATTTAACAGGTTTGACCAGCAGGGAAAAGGGAATCTGGACCCTCACTCCGAGATTCCTGAGGTGCCGGTGCTGGATCTCACGATGCCGCGACTGCAGGAACCCAACCCTGTCCCTGTGCTGCACCCACAGCCCCTTCTGGGTTTGTGTTCCTTAATTTCAGGTCTTCCACTGGCATTGCTTCCCCTGTTTTGTTGGAATAGCCTGAATTATTCCCTGTTGCAGCAGGATTAGGACAGAGCTGCTAAACTGCAGATTTTCCTCAGGCACAAATTCCCACCCGTGCCTCGCTGCCATCACGGGCAGAGCAGTTGGGATTGCACTGGGAATTTTGGGATAAAACACCCCAGAGGGGCAGGAGGAGGGTGGGGGTGATCAGGATGAGCAGTGAGCACATTCTCATGGGCAGAGCAGTTGGGATTGCACTGGGAATTTTGGGATAAAACACCCCAGAAGGGCAGGAGGAGGGTGGGGGTGCTCAGGATGAGCAGTGAGCACATTCTCATGGGCAGAGCAGTTGGGATTGCACTGGGAATTTTGGGATAAAACACCCCAGAAGGGCAGGAGGAGGGTGGGGGTGCTCAGGATGAGCAGTGAGCACATTCTCATGGGCAGAGCAGTTGGGATTGCACTGGGAATTTTGGGATAAAACACCCCAGAAGGGCAGGAGGAGGGTGGGGGTGCTCAGGATGAGCAGTGAGCACATTCCCAATCCTGCTGTGCCTTTTGGGATGTCAGCCATGCATCCCAAAGGTGGTGACACAGGACATATGGAGCTCCAGGTTCCAACATACATTTTCCAAGAGCTGTTTAAGGCATTCCTGTGCTGCGAGTAATGTGCTGGAAAGGAGCCAGCCTGGGGGATGTTTCTCTAAACACGTCATCCCTCGCTGCTCTCCCACCTCTGAAGGATGTGGTGTTTCCCTCTCCTGCTGTGGAAAGCTTGGATGTCACTTTGGATTTTGCTGGGCCATTAAAGCTCAATTTTTCATTTTTATCCAGCCTTCAGGTTCAGCACAGTCCACGTCAGAAAAGCTCTGGAGCTTTTTTCATATCGCTGGTGCCTTGAGGAGATGATTTCCTAGAAAAAGCCTTGGATTTCTCCAGCTATGCAAACATTCCCTGGACATCCTGTGTGTGGATGTGATTAAACACAGCACACACGCCCATTGCATTGGGGGTTCTGCTTTTATTTGTTAGAATTGTCACATTTCCTCCTTCCAGCCTGGTTCCAAAATAGCTGAGTGCCCTAAAAATGGGCATTGAACGCCTAATTCCACCCTTTAGGAAAAAAATAAGCATCCAAATTTGTTCAGGAGTAGCAAATTGTTAGGAAGAAGCTCTAGATTTCTATTTCTCTAGAAGCAGTAGGATTTCTGGGGGCTGCCCTACAGGAGGGGATAAATGAGGGTATGGGCAGAGGGATTGAAGGGGATGTGCAGCCTGGGGCTCTGCTCTGCTGAAGGATGTGGGAGTTTTAATCCCTATTTTCCTGCCCTGCAGCATCCATATATTTCTCAAGTAGCTCTTTCTCCCCAAATTGTGAGGGACCAGAGGGGATAGAGTAATTTTCTAGGTAGCCCAACAAGCAAAGAACCACACAAACCCTGCTCATTGCTTATTAGGATGTGTTTAATTAGAGTCACAAGACAATAATTTAGGACCTTGTTTTTATTTTATCTTAAAATGTCATTAAATTCTTTACATCCAAGCTCAAACCAGCAGCTTCTGCTGTGCTTTGCTCTCCTGTTGCAAGCACAAAACTTCCCTTTTAATAAATGTTTTCCCTCAGAAATCCAGAGCAAACCGATGGAATTAGAGCAGGACTCATGTGTCTGTGTTCAGAAAGGAATATCATTAAATCCAGTTTGCATTCAGAGCAGGCTGGAATTAAATCTAGGGCTGGATCCAGATATCTCCAATTTTATTCTAAATGCTAATTCGAGTCTGGGGCTTCTTTGATTGAGGGAACAAGGCAAAAAAAACCCAATGTGCACTTTCCACAGACAAGGAAAATTGTCCTCCTAGTTTAATTTGTTGTGAGAATCCCTCTCTGCATAATTTCCAGCTCTTCTTAACAGAGCTGGAGTGTCCTTCCCTGTGCTCTGGTGGGAAGCAGCTGTAAATCCATCGTGCTCCTGGGATGATTGCAAAACTTCCATGAAACCTGACTCACAGTCTAAAAATGCGCCTGTGGAATGGTGATTGCATCACGTAGGTGCTGCAGAGCCACCAGAAATTCAGGAATCTCCTCTCCTCATCCACTCTCCTTCCTGCCACGCGTTTCCTCCTCCTCCTCCAAGGGACTGGGAAACACTGGAAGTGCATCTCCAGGAATCTGCAGCCTCTCCTTCCAAAAGGGATCTGAGAGCTCCAGCTCTGGAGCTCATTCCTGCAGTGGAGCAGAATGTGGGAGAAGGGAAGGGAGAGGAGAAACATCTGGAGCTGGGTCTGTGGCAGCTCGGCCCTCGCTTGCAGGGAGAGGAAGCTGCCTTGTGGATAACTGATAGGAGTGTTTGCTCACTGGGGTGCAAAGGGGAATTCCTGAAAGCCAAGAAAAACACAGGGAGGGAAAAAAAGTGGATTCTGCAAGAAATAACACCCAGTGGAGGAAGGCAGCCAGCTGCTTTCCAGGGATGGGCACCCTGCATGGGGATGTTCTGGCATCCTGCAGTCCATCCCTGGGCTCCACACTGCCCTTGGGAATGTGGCCATGGCATGGCCAGCTGCAATTCCTCACATTTTGTCCATTTTTGGAGCATCTTGCAGCATCTCCCAGCTCCTTTGTGATGTGGCACCAAGAGTGAGGGGAAAAGAAAGGAAAAAGGAGAAAGGACAGGGAAAAAAAAAGAGCAAAGCAACACCATTTTCTGTGACCCTCCTCTGGCTTCTGCCTCCAAAAAATCCATCCATAAGGATGAGGGCTTTGAGTGAGTGACACTTTAATTTGGGCTGTATTAAAGCAGCATGTTTTCCATGGACAGCACAGAAAGGGAAGAGAACCAAGAGCCTCTTCAGCTCCCAACGTGTGCCCCAGATGCCATCACAACATCTGTGACAGGCAGGCCAGGGGACTGAAAAGGGGGCAGGAGGGCTCAGCTAATTGAAACCATTGTTTTATGATAACCAAATGTCCCACGTCTTGTGCATCTCCCTGAGATGGCAATGCAGACTGAAAAAAAAAAAATAAAAAAAAGAGAAATAATAATAAAGCTCTGTCCAAGATCAAAGGAGCTCCTGGAAAGAAGAGCCCAGTTGTCCCTTGAGTGCATCTGGGCTGCAGACAGCCTCTGGAAAAGGCTTTTCCTTCATCCAGGAGGCTGAGGAATGCTGTCTGGGTGCTTGGAAAGGGATGGGATAAAATGGACAATTGGGGAAAGGGATAAAATGGGCAACTGGGGAGTGGGATATAATGGATAATTGGGGAAAGGGATAAAATGGACAATTGAGGAATGGGATATAATGGACATTTGGGGAGTGGGATAAAATAGATAATTGGGGAAAGGGATAAAATGGACAATTGAAGAATGGGATAAAATGGAAAATTAGGGAGTGGGATAAAATGGACAATTGAGGAGCGGGATATAATGGATATATGAGGAGTGAGATATAATGGATATATGAGGAGTGAGAGATAAGTCACAACTGGGGACTGGGATATAATGGATATTTGGGGAGTGGGATAAAATGGACAACTGAGGAATGGGATATAATGGACAGTTGGAGAATGGGATAAAATGGACAATTGGGAAGTGGGATATAATGGATAATTGGGGAGTGGGATAAAATGGAAAATTAGGGAGTGGGATAAAATGGACAGTTGGGTAGTGGGATATAAATCAAAACTGGAGAGTGGGATATAGTGGAAAATTGGGGAGTGGGATAAAATGGACAGTTGAGGAAAGGGATAAAATGGACAATTGTGGAGTGGGATATAAATCACAACTGGGGAGTGGGATATGATGAATAATTTGGGAGTGGGATAAAATGGACAGGTGGGGAGTGGGATAAAATGGATAATTGGGCAGTGGGATATAAGTGACACCTGGGGAGTGGAATATAGTGGAAAATTAGGGAATGGGATATAAGGGATAATTGGGGAATGAGATAAAATGGAGAATTGGGGAATGAGATAAAATGGATAACTGCAGTGGGATAAATGGACAGTTGGCAGTGGGATAAAATGGATAATTGAGCAGTGGGATATAATGGATAATTGAGCAGTGGGATATAAGTGACACCGGGGAAGAGGGAGATCCAGTGTGACCCTGGATTTGGAAAGCACAGCTCCCTGTCACTCCTGGGGTACTCCAAGGTGAGCAGCCTTCCCCAAAGGAATCCCTGTTAGGACAATGTGCTCCTTGAAAGCTTCTTGGCAGGAACATTCCTTCATCCGTGTGCTGGGAGCCCCCAGCTCTGCCCACACCTGCTCCAGGCCTGGATCTGCTCCAGCAGCTCTGGGTGCAGTGAAGCTTTCCCTGAGGAGCAGGAGGTGCTGTCCACACGAATCAGGATCATCCCAGCCCTGCTCAAAGCAGATGTTCCTCCTGGGATGGCCCTGACACGTTCCTGTGCAGAACATCTGCTCCTGCACACCCAGCTGCTGCTGCTGCTGCTGGGGCCACCCTCACCTTCCTGCTCCATCAGCTCCAAGTGTCCAGGAACCACTCAAAAAATGGCTTTGCCTCTTCAAAAGGGAGAGATTTCCCTTTGTTTTTAAGCTGACACTGTTCTGCAGTAAGGGAATGGCAGTGCCTGAGGGTCAGGTGGCCTGAAGGAGCCCTTAAAGGATGTAAAAGGACAGAGATTTGGGTTAGATGGGTTAAAGGCTGTAAAAGGACAGAGATTTGGGTTCGATGGGATCCTGGGGAGAAATCCTTCTCTGTGAGGCTGGGCACAGGTTGCCCAGATTTGCTGTGGCTGTCTCATCCCTGGCCAGGTTGGACAGGGCTTGGAGCACCCTGGGACAGTGGAAGTTGTCCCTGCCCATGGAACTGGTTGGAAATGGATGATCTTTAAATTCCCTCCCAACCCAAACCATTCTGGGATTCCATGAACTTTGCTGTGCCCAAATGGGATTGACCTGATTTCTCCCCAAAAAAGGCAAAAAGGTCACCAGGGTGCCCTAAAACACAGCCCAGACTGAGCCCTCATTCCCTGAGGGAAAGGACCAGCCCTTTTCCTCATTGCAGGCTGAATCCCGACACAGGAAAAATTAAAAATAACACGTACATGATTAGTGGAAATTAGAAACAGAAAATGGAGGGGAAAGGAGAGACTTGTTCCTCCAAATTTGTCCTTGATTTGGCCCTGCTCTGGCAGCCTCCAAGGATGCCTCTGTCCCTTGCTCATGGAGATATTTCCGAGGAAAATGGGAAGGCTTGGATGATTTTGGAAGGCGTCTGATTGCACCAGATGGTAAATATATATTTTTTCAGTCTCCTGGGTGGCTGCCCTGTGAATCACCTAACAGGGTTTTATTGCTTTCTCCTGCATCCCCTGGCAGATTTCTGAGTGCAAAAACTCGGTTTTGTTTGCATTTATAATGAGGCCTTTGGAAACATCTGCCAACGGCTCAGCTTCTCAACCAGACAGAAACCCCACTTTCCTTTATGGTATTTCAAACAGCAATTAAAATGACAGACCATCTCCTCCTCCTTCCACCAGCAGAAATCAGGGAATGGCCTCTAGAAATCCAGAGTAACTGGAAGCAGAGCCTGCTCCTATGCAAGCATTGCTGTGAATACTGAACATGACCAAAAACTCCTTTATTAAATGCACAGCACTGAGCAGAGAGTTCAGGGAAACGTTTCTGAGCTATTGGAAAATTCAAGTCCAGCCCTCGCATTTCATCAGATGGACAGGACCCAGATGGCAACCTCAGCTCTGGAATTTGTCCCTGCTGCTCCAAAGGGAAGGGAAGGGGATGCAGGGCTGGCTTTGAAGCCGTGGGAGGACGGTGCCACATGGACACTGTGAGCTCTCCTCATCTGCATGTGACCAAGGCATGACCCGAGCCCTGGGGACATGGCAGGGACAGGGCAGTGCCATGGAGGGCATCTGAGCAAGGAGCAGGCAGTGTCCCTTTGGGATTTGGGGAATGACACAAATGGGGGTGTCACCAGAGCCAGACCTGCTTTGAGGATGGAGTTTGGAGAGGGAGAAAGCTCTGGGAGAGTGGGATGAGCCCTTCTCTCAGATCAGGCAGTTCTTCTTTCAGCAGGAGGTTAAAGGTGGTGAAGCAGCTTCAGCAAGAGGGGTCTGCAGCTGAGTTTTGTCTCATTCCTGATGTGTTGCTGGAATCAAGGCCTTCTTGGTGCCTTCCACATTCCCATGGCAGATTTCCTTTCAGGTGCCAGGCTTGGGATGAGTAACATTCCCCGAGTGTGCATCAGTTTTATCACATCCTGGTGAGCCAGGAGAGCCAACGTGTGAGGAGGAGGAGGAGGAGGAAGAGGAAAAGGAGAGCTCTAAACTCCTGCCTAATTCCTGACTTTCCATCCTCACCTGTCGGGTCTGGCTTGGCTTGGTGGCAAATTGGGGACAAGGCTGCACAGAGGGACACCTTCAATGAGCCCCTCATGGAATCCCCAGATCAGAGGCAGGATTTGGGGATGATAAAATACAAGTGTCAGGCCAGAGAGGCACTAAAGGCTGCTGGAGAAGCCACAAGAGGGGGAACAAACAGATTTCACCAAGCCCTGTTTGCTCACCTCTGTTCAACCTCTCATCCTGGGTGCAGCTCATGGCAAACTCCTGGAGACTTTTCCAGGGAAAAGCGAGTGCAGAGCAGCTGGGTGGGCTCCATCCCACCCTGCCCTGCAATTCCCAGCTCCCTTCCCTGAGCAGGGACCTTCAGAGAGCCCCGTGCAGTGCTGGTGTTTCACAGACATATGTTTGTAAAGGGAGCAGATGTTGGGAATGCTGTCTGCCAATTCTCTCTGGTTTAAGCACTGCTCTGGGAGCTTTCCCCTTATTTATTGCCTTGGAAAAGCAGGAGTGTGGTATCAGCCTTCACGGAGATGCATTTTATTGATCCCACTTTTTCCTCCTCCCCTCGCCCTGCTCAAGAGTTTCTCCTTTCCCAACCCCCTGGCACCACCATGGGCACTCAGATCTGGGCACTGAGGGAAGATCTGCATCCTCCTCCTCCCATTTCCCCCCCTCCTGCTCCCCATCTCACATTTTGGCAGGCTTCTAATGGAGAAGGAAAGAGGGATTTTTATTGCACACGCAGCTCTGTGTATCCTTTCTTTAGCATTTGTTTTTCCTAGATATACATGTGTTTATCCCCAGCCATTTCTGCAGGCAGAGATGTTAATTTGGCGTCCTACGTGGAAAGTCTGAGGCATCTGATCAGAATCAGCACAAGCTTCTGGGAGCTGCTTGCCAGCTGAAGGAGAAAGAAAAGGCCAATATTAAAAAGAAGCTTTTCCTTAATCAACACAAGCACTGCAAACATAAACATTTAAAAACACTATTAACTGCATTTGGAAAGTCCTGGTGAATCAATAAAGTGCTGAGGAGAAAGAGTGAAGCAGAGGCAATGAAACACCAACTTTGTTCTGTTTTCTTCGAGTGCCCTGACAGATCCAAACATTAAAAATCCACGTCCCACCCTCCATGGCTGATTTCCTTTGTGCAACCTCCAGTGTTTGCTTTGGGCATGACCCAGAGTCCCTCAGAGTCCTGGGGCTGGGCTGCAGTGGGGCTTTCTCCCAGCCCTGGGTGCTGCAGGAGCTGCAGGAGCTGTGCCCTGAGGCCAAGGATGTCACCAGTGTCACCCACGGAGTGCCACCAGGTCAGCTTGGCAGCTGCTCTTCAGCCATCCCTGTGCAGCACAGAGGTGGAAACCTCAGAGCCAGCCCTCCCTGCACTCCTCCTTTAGGTAAATCCTAAACCCCTTGGGCCAGATGGGGAATCTCACATCTGCTCTGGTTTAAATTGGATATTGGGAAGAAATTCTTCCCTGGAAGTGTTCAAGGCCAGGTTGGACAGGGTTGGGAGCAACCAGCTATAGTGGAAGATGTCTCTGCCCGTGGAAGGAGGTGAAATGGGATAAATTTTAATGTCCTTTCCATCCCAAACCAGTCTGGGATCCCATGATCCCACTCCACCCTCATTCCTGCTGGTTTTAGAAGCCATGGAGGCAGAAACTCTGCATTCAGAAACTCTGCCTTCAGAAACTCTGCCTTCAGAAGCTCTGCATTCAGAAACTCTGCATGCAGAAACTCTGCATTCAGAAACTCTGCATTCAGAAGCTCTGCAGTCAGGCAGCTCACCCTCCTGCTAAGGAGATGTTGGTGACCCTGTGAGCTCTTCCTTTTTTAATCTGGGTTTTTTCCCCTCACAAATTCAGGTCTGGCATGTCCAGAGCTGCAGGTGTGAAGTGCAGAGGAAACCAGGCTGGGAAAACACCACGATCTTTCCAGAGGGGATTGGAGTGTCTCAGGGAGGACCTTCCTGATCATGCAAAAATCAAATCCTCCCCAAATCCCCAACAAATGCTCCAGGGACACCCAGAACCCTCCTGGCTGCTGCCATCCCTGAGCAAACCCTGCCTGTCCCAGGTCCCCACCCTCCCTGCAGGCCAGGTGTCAAAAAGCCACCTTCATTTTCCTGACGTGCTTTTCCTCCTCCCAGGGCTGAATTAACACCAAATGAGGCCCAGATTCCTCTGTAATTAAGGGCCTCTGTCCCTGAAGATCCTCCTGTCTCAGGGCAACTTCCCTGCTGCTTCTTCTCCTTCTCCAACCCCACCATCCCAAATTTCCTCTTTCTCTTTCCATCTCCCTGTTCCCAGGGGACCCAGCCTCATTTCCCCCTGTGCTGTCAGCAGGGATGGGAGCACACAGAGCTGATGGATTTCTCCCACCACTTCCCCTGCTCCCTGAACCGAGGAGGGAGCACATGTTTTTCATGAATGAGAAAGCAATTGGAAGCCATGCAAATAAAAAAAGCAGCACCAACCAAATCTAACAGGACAAAATCATGCCTGGGAAGGGTCAGAAAATCCTTGTTCTCTCTTTTCCCATGCAAGCTTTATTTCTTTCCTGCCTTTCCATTTTCCAGCTACCAAACTTTGAGGAATCTCAAGAAAGGGTTGGGAAAAACCTCTGCAAAGAGCTCATTTGTGAGGATGTGCTTTTATATCCGTGTGATTTTGCAGGTTGTGGTAGGATTAGGCCTTGTCTCCTCCACTTAAGCTCCAGCACATGTTCCTGGCTCCCTTGGAGGCACCACTGGACAGCCCATGCCAGAGACAGCTCCAGAAACTTGACCTTCTCCTGAACTTTGGGGCTATTTTCTCCTCTGCCCCAGCGCTGTCTGGCCAGTGCATCCTGGCCCTTGTGGATGGAAAATGTGTCAGCCTGCAGGGGCCCTGGCCAGCCGTGTCCCTGACAGCCCTTCCAGCCTCTCCTGCTGCTGTCCCCTCCACGAGGGGCCCTCTGCAAATCCCTGCACTGAGGGAGCATCCCCGGGGCCAGCTGGCCCTGCCCAGGGTCCCCCTGCAGCCACCGGGACCTCGTCCATGCTGCAGAGCTTCATGGAGGAACTTCTCTTTTTCCTCTTCTTTTTCCTTTTCCCTTTTCTTTTTCCTCTTCTTTTTCCGTTTCCCTTTTCTTTTCCCTCTTCTTTTCTCTTTTCCTTTTCTTTCCCCTCTTCTTTTTCCTTTTCTTTTCCCTCTTCTTTTCCCTTCTCCTTTTCTTTCTCCTCTTCTTTTTCCTTTTCCCTTTTCTTTTCCCCTTTTCCTTTTCTTTTCCCTCTTCTTTTTTGTTTTCCCTTTTCTTTTCCCCTTTTCCTTTTCTTTTCCTTCTTCTTTTTCGTTTTCCCTTTTCTTTTCCCCTTTTCCTTTTCTTTTCCCTCTTCTTTTTCGTTTTCCCTTTTCTTTTCCCTTTTCCTCTTCTTTTTCCTCTTCTTCATGCCTAACTTTCCCACTGCAGCCACCAGAACTCTCCTCCATGCAGTAGAGAGGAGCAGTAGAACTTCATGGAGGACTTTTCTTTTTCCTTTTCTTTTTCCTTTTCTTTTCCCTCTTCTTTTTCCTTTTCCCTTTTCTTTTCCCTTTTCCCCTTCTTTTTCCTCTTCTTCATGCCTACCTTTCCCACTGCAGCCACCAGAACTCTCCTCCATGCAGTAGAACTTCATGGAGGACTTTTTCTCTTTTTCCTTTTCATTTCCCTTCTCTTTTCCTTTCTCTTTTTCCTTCTCTTCATACTCAGTTTTCCCACTGCAGCCACCAGGACTCTCCTCCACACAGCTGAACTTCATGGAGGACTTGACTTTTTCCTTTTCCTTTTCTTTTTCCTTTTCCTTTTCTTTTCCCTTTTCCTTTTCTTTTCCCTTTTCCTTTTCTTTATTCCCAGCTCTTCCACTGCAGCTACGAGGATTCTCCTCCATGCAGCAAAACTTCCTGGAGAACTTTTCCTTTTCCTTATTTTTCCTTTTTTCCCCCTCTCCATGTTTCAGTGGTATTTTCCCCCATCTCCCCAGGGTTTTAGCACAGGGTTTGGGGTGATCCTCGTCCTTCCCCTGGCAGCAGCTGGGGTTGGATTGCTGGCTCTGGTCCAGCTTGGGCTGGAGATCAACCCAGCAACCCTCCCAGCTCAGAGCACTGGGATCTACCCCACCCTAGGGCACTTTGTGCTGATATCTCAAATTCCAGCCCTGAGGATCTGCACGAAGCTGTAATTGAATCTCACAGCAACCTCAGCTTTGTTCCTGGGGTCACCAGCCCTCACAGGGGATCCCAAATCTCAGCAGGCAAACCCCACCACGAAATCCCTTCCTGGAAGGTCAGGGACAGCCTCAGCACTCCCAGGCCACTTCCCTGTTTGTTCTGTGCTTGCTGCCTCACAGGGAGATCTCTGCCTCAGTGCTGCTTGCAGTAACCCCATTAACGAGCCTTTTAATTAGTGTCCTCTTTTTTTGCTAAGTAATTGCTGCAGCCTGAGATCCACTTGGGAGATGCAAATGAGCTGGAAGGAGGAGGAGGATGCTGGGAGGCAGTGCAGGAGCTGAGTGTGGCTGTTAATGCCTCCTGACAGCCCTGGGAGGAGCAGGACAGGCAGGAACCTGCTGCATTTGGAGGGTTTTCCTTCCCCACACCTGACGAGGTAGACGGGAGACTTGCTCATCCTCTAATGCAGACAAATCTCGACTTTATTGATTAACAGGAACATTTTTATAATCACAATAATAAGGTTCATGCATATTGCAAAATTATAGCTCACCGTTGGTCAGCTATAAAAAGTCAATCCCACCTTTTCTCAAGATGTTTGTGGCTTCTTTTTTACCTCCTATTATCACATAATTTACTAAACAACTTCTTGCTCAAAGAAACCATGGCCTTGAATTAGCCAGCTGTTCTTTTCTCAGATACTTTCTCACGTTACTTTTCCCATGGACTGTGTCTCAGTAAAAAAACTATCCACACACACCTGCCCCCGGTGCCAGCAGGGCCTGGGCACTGCCACCCCCCTGCCAGTGAGATTTGACCACAAATGCAGGGAACCAAACCCACCTGCAGCTTTCCCTGCTGTGTTTAATGGGTTCTGTGTGGGATTTGGGGGCACTGCTGGGGATTTTTTAACCTTTGACGTGAATAAAATCATTTCAAACCCCCTTAGAACAGCACAAGGAGACACCACCTGGTCTTTACTTCAATTCCATCATCCCTCAGCATTCCCAAGCCCATGGACACCACCCAGCCCCACAGGTCCCAGCACTGCTCTCACCACAGCAATTTTGCTTTCTTGTTTTGCTCCTAGGCTGGTGCTGGAGCTTTTTTGGCTCCCAGGCAGATTTCCCTTCCAAGGTTTCCATGTTGGAGGACTGTTTCCCTAATCCCCAATAGTTGCAGATTATCTCCTGCCAACTATTAATCAAAATCAGGATCTAGCACTGCCTGCTTGTGCTGGTGCACTTGAGCACATAAAAAAAAGAACTTTTCTTCCTCTGAAGAAGCACAGTTGTAGTTTTTTCATCTGTCCCTGATTCCTTCAGCAGCTCCTCAGCCCCAGAGCAGCCACAATTCTCCTTCAAAGCTGAATATTGTACCAAGATGCCAACAGGGCCAAGGGGGGCTTTAAAAACACGAGGAAAACAAGCAAACACCAATTCAGGGAAAGCTTCAAATAAGCCAGAAAACAACAAAGAAACTTTCTTATATTTTCTCCTTCCCCAGCCTGCTCCTTGGAGTGCAGGAGAAGGAATTGCCCTGTAAAACCCTGGCATATTGATGGGCAATTAACTGCTGCACTGACAGGGGTTATAGAGCAGGAGATGGATTTTTACAGCCCCTTCCATATGCCAGGCTCCAAAAGCCTTCCTGGAGATGTGAATTAGTTGTCACTGATTTTTTAGGGTGGCTGGCTGGAGCAGTTCCTTCTGCTCCAATCATGTTTCAAGGTTGGTTGGCACAGAAGAGGAATCCCACAGGAACAAGAAATCCACTTTAGGAGAGTCAAATTCCACACACAGGTTTTGTGCTGGGGTTGGGATTTTTCAGGTTTCCCTTCCTCAAATCCATTCTGGACACTCATGGCCACAGACTGGCACCCAGGGACCTCACACTGGGAGAATCTCCTAAAAAAATTAATTCTGGGTGCACAAAATGCCAGGAGGAGCTCTCTGGGTGCTGGAGAAACATTAAAATGCAATCCCAATTGATATAGGAAACAAGAATCTTTCCTCCCATGGCAGAACCTCACTGGGACAGACTGACACATGGAAATGCTCCATGACCCACTTTGGACTCCACCAATCCCAAATCCTCAGGCAGGAATTCCTGCTCTGGGTGACCCAGCTCCATCCAAGCCTTTCCCACCACTGCACACCCTGTGCAGGGGTTTATTTCCCACTCCCACCAGCCCAAGCTGCCTCTCTGTTTCCATCTCTAAAGGCTGAAAACAAAACCCTTCCCCAGCACCCCAAACTGGGGGAGTTTGTGCTGCTGTGACAGATTTAATCCCAGGCATCTCTTTTCCTCCAGCTGGTCATGTCTGGGGTTTTGGTTGTTCATTGTTGCCCTGAGATGTGCAGGGTGTCTCTGCTTCAGCTCACGGGGCTGAAGAACGAGTCTGGACTCTTCACTTTTTGGTTTTGAGGTTGTTTATTAATTCTTATCTATAAAATTTTCTTTCTGCCCAGCCCAGGTCTGCTCAGCAGGGCAGCCACAGGCACTCTGTGTGTTGTCCTTTTATACTACAAACTACCTATAACATATTTACACTTAATTCCCATTACCTATCACCTGTGTTAGACAGTGCACTTCTACTCTAAACCAATCCCAAAGTGCCACCATCACTGCAGAAAATGGAGAACAAGAAGAAGAAGAAAGGCTGGACACGCCCAAGTTCCTCCATCTTGTCCCCATAACCCCCACACCAAAAATCCTAAAATCTACATTTCCACCCTGTGATCATTTTGTTATTACACTGTTCAAACCTGTGTGACTTTCAGGTCCTCATACAAAGCTGGTAACTTGCTCCAGGGGTCACAATCAAATCCCCAGGTGTTCTGGGCTGTGTGCCAGGGTCTCCGAGCCCCCAGTGGGGTCCTCAGCAACTCTGGGCACCCAGAGGGATGCACTGAGTTCTGACAGTCATGAACAAGCAGGATAAAGCAGCACAAAAATCATTTCCCAAATGCTGAGCCCAGCCCCAGCCCTGCCTGGGATGGGATTTGGTTTGTCCTGCTCACCCCAGGGAAGGTGCTGCCCCCAGGCTGGCACTGGATCCCCTGCTGTCCCCTCCTGGCTGGGTGCTGTGCACAGCTGCCAGCTCACCCCAAAAAGCCAACAGGACATAAAACCCCAGCCTGGGCCCAAAGCTGTGCTTTGAGATTTATTCCTGGAGAATTGGAGCTCTGGGGGCAGCTGCATCCTCCTGCCAAAGCCAGGACAGGGCCAGAGGAGCAGTCAGTGTCACCAGAGCAGCCCTGGGGATGCTGCTCAGGCTCTGTCTCTGCCCCTGAAGCTCCTGGCAGGAATTTCACACCCTCCCAACCCTGCTTTGAAATCAAGGTGTGCTTGGATCTTCTCCTGGAGAGGTTTGACCAAAATTTTGCACGAAACCCAGCAGAAAATGGGAAGTTCCCATAAAATCACCATCATCTAATAACCATGAAGGGCTCAATTTGTAAAGGCTGGAATGGTTCTGCCTCCTCTATTTACCAGCCAGCAATTATCCTCACTCGAGTTACTTCTTATTTAGCTGCTCCCAAATTGGAATGAGCAGGAATGGCATTTCCTTGCTAAAGCATGGAATGGAAATCCTGTCTTAGCTGAGGAAGCACCAGACAAGCCCCAGCCCTGGCTGCACCCTCCACTTGCAGCAGAGACCTGAGCTGGGCCCAGGCTGCAGAGAGGGGGATGATTTTAGGCAATGTTGTTATTTTTTGTCACACCAGAGACACAAAATCCTGCTGGGCTGGGCAGGATTGAGGACAAAAACCCTGCAGCTGATCCAGCTGTTCCCATCCTTTATTAGGGGATATTTGGGGAGTCCTTGTGAGCTCCCAGCAGGGTCAGAGGGAGAGTTACCTGTGGCAGCCACATTTTCTGGAAAAATCCCTTTGCCCTAACCGTTTATAATAAATAAAATATTTATCTTATTTATAAAATAAATAATTTCCTGCCCAGGACAAACCCTGTGCCAGCCCTGTGCTGCAAGGCAGGAGGCACACAGACCCCCCAGCTTTGGGAATAAAAGAAAAAGCCATCGGCAGGCTTTGAAAACCCATTTCTAATCCCCATCCCAGCCTGCAAATGTGTCACCTTCAGAGTTTAGCCAAGGGAGGCACATCCTGGAGCTCTGTTCCCTCAGTGTCAGCTCTTTCCACCCTGGCTGGGGGGATTTTGGGATGTGTGTGTGTGTCCCTGCCCTGCCAGCTCCCTGCAAGAATGGATCCATCTGTCCTGCCCTGCCTGTTGAATGCTCAGAAGTGAGACACTGACTTACACTTTCCAGCAGGCTGGGACAGTCTTTTGGCCTGCAAACACTGCAGAAGAATGAAAAGGTCTATTTACAGTAGCAAAAGCTCTGTCTGTTCCCTCCTGGGATGGATTTCCTGCCCTGGGATTTCTGAGCAGGCTGCTTTCTGTCTCACAGGCTGTGTCTTGGCAGCTCCTTCCCAGTGCCAGGTATTGCATTTTTGCACCATTACCACGGGATTTATTCCTCCAGGGGTTGTTTTGAGGGGGAAGGGAGGGAGGCACTGCTCATCCCTGTGGTGGTGTTCACAGGGGTTCTGGGATGAGGGAAGAGAGGAGGATCTGACTCCATGTTTCACAAGGCTGATTTATTATTTTATGATGTATATTACATTAAAACTATACTAAAAGAATAAAAGAAAAGGTTTCATCAGAAGGCTGGCTAAGGATAGAAAAGATAAAATGATAACAAAGGTTTGTGTCTCGGACAGAGAGTTTGAGCCAGTTGGGCTGTGATTGGCCATTAATTAGAAACAACCACATGAGCCCAATCACAGATTTATTTGTTGCATTCCAGAGCAGCAGATAATCAATGTTTACATTTTGCTCCTGAGGCCTCTCAGCTTCTCAGGAGGGAAAAACCCTAAGGAAAGGATTTTCCATAAAAGATGTCTGTGACACTCCCCCATCCCCAAGGCCTTGGGGAGCTCTGCTGCACCCCCAGTACGGCAGCTTTTCCCCTTGTAGGGGTAATTCTGCTCCTGGATTTACAATCTCTGAGCTAAATTGGGCTTGGAGTTGAAGCCTTGATTCCCAAAACTCCTGTTTTGTGGAGATAAACAAAACTCTATAACTTTTGTGAAAGTTGTAAAGCTGGTGTGTTCATTACAGTGCTGGACACAGGTGGGAATTGTTCTCTTAAAATGATGTGTAATTTTGGGAATGTCAGGTCCCTTTTTATCTTCTTCTCAAATCCATATGCATACAATTTCACAATAGGTTCATACATATTCATTTTTATGAATTTTGCGTGACATTTGCTGCTGGTTCTTCTTCATCAGAAAGAATTCCTAGGTGATGTTGACCTGCTCTCACAGCAGTCTTTGTCTTTCTCTATTGCTTTCTGTCTCTCTCCTCTTTTTCTCTCTTCTCAGTTTCTCTGAGCTTAAGCTTTTGCAGTCAGACTACACAGCAAGGCACATACTCAGAGATGTACATTCTGCTTCAATCAAAATGGATTTTTACTCCAGAAAATTTCTACTCTGCTTCACTCCAGGCTGGTGTTGCTGGAGGCAGTTAAGGGAAATAAAAGCCCAGGAGAAATGCAAATCCCAGCTGGGAGTGGGATATTCCAGGTCACAACTGGGATGTCACCTCAGCCTGGTGGTGCCACTTGTGGCACAACAACCCCTGAGGCGTCCAGGGTTTCTTCCTTGCTGCTCACACATCCTGGAGAACACAAATTTTCCATCCCTGAGTTCCCTCTGCATCCCAGAGTCCCTGAATTTAACGATTCCTAAGGCTGAGCAGCTCATAAATTTCCCATTGCATGAAATGGATTGCTCTTGTTAAAAACCCAAACAACATCCCAGCTGTTCCCTGTGTCCATCCCAGCCCTAACAAGGGGAAAAAGGAACCTTTGTCCAAGAGCCTGGAGGGCTGCAGCTTTTTCCATAGGATATCTCAGAGGGCTGCTGGATTCATTATGGTGCCTTGGAGCTGCAGGATGTGTTTGGCAAGGCAAAAATTCCCTTTTTTTTCTCCTCCTTGAGTCAAAAGCTGTGAGAAATGCAAATCTCTTGGGTTGTTCTGGAAGGGAAGGGAAGAGGATGGGGTGGATTCCACGGGGTGGGATTGAGCCTGGCCCTGGCTCTCCCTGTTGTGTGTTGTCAGCTGGAGCTGCACTGCTGTCAAACCTCTGGAAGGATCAGTGATGGAAATGGCAAAGCCAAGAGTAATTCAGCTCTTGGAGGAGGCTGATGTGCTGTGCTGTTTTTTCCTTGGAAAAAAAAAAATTAATTAAACCTTCCTAAATATCCTGAAAATGCTCATGTTTGGCTCTTCCACAGATGTGAAACAGAAATATTTGTATTTTTTTATTTAATCCATATTCATGCCGCCTGCTCTCCAGAAGTTCCAAATTTTCATGCAGGATTTTAACAAGCTCCGGACAAAAACATTTTTTATGGCACTCACCTCGTCTTTCCACCTTCCCCTGAAGTGTGGCAGGAATCTTGTCTCTCACCTCTGAATGTGGGGATTTTTCCAGACTAAATCCAAGCAAGAGACACTTCCAAAACCCTGGGAAGAGACGGTGGCAGTGCCAGGGTGACAAATCTGATTTATTTCAGGATCTGTGGCAGCAAGGGTTGGGTTGCTGCTGTTCCCCTGGCACAGAAGTGTTTCTGAATTTCTGCTGCACCCCAAAAGCTGCTGCAGGGGGGACAATGGAGAAATTCCTGCTTTTTTTGGGGGTCAAACACGTGCTAGGTACCCAGCAAAAGCTGTTTGACAGCACTGCTGGGGAGAGATGCTCAGAGAATTATCAAAATTGGACTTTTCAGCCCCTCCTGCTGCTAACAAAGGCCACAGATTATCTCCTGCTCATATTCCTGAGCGTTAATGGGAGTGATGCTATGGAGAGCAGCTCTTCTCCTCCTCCCCAGGGTTCTGGTGCCAGCAGAGCACTTGGGGAACAACAGAGCTGCTGTTGGAAGCAATAATATTAACAGCCTGCCATGGCAGGGGCTGCCAGGCTGAGCTCACCCTGGTAATTGCCTTTGGCTCCAGCACAGCTCAGGGAGTGCTGTTGGTGTCTACAGGGGTTTGTTAGAGGATGGATGAGACAGGATCTTGACTCCATTATCAGAAGGCTTGATTTATTATATTGTGATATATATATATATAGCATTATAACTATACTACATAAAGATTATCAGAAGGCTAGATTTATTATATTGTGATATATATATATATATATAGCATTATAACTATGCTACATAAAGATTATCAGAAGGCTAGATTTATTATATTGCGATATATATATATATAGCATTATAACTATGCTACATAAAGATTATCAGAAGGCTAGATTTATTATATTGTGATATATATATATATATATATATATAAAACATTATAAATATACTACATAGAGATAGAAAGTCAAGAGGCTTCTTCTGAAGCTGCTATGCTAAGAGAGAGATAGCAAGGAAGAAAAACCAAGGCTCTGTGTCTCGGCAGAGACGACAGCAGGTCCATCGTGAGTGGTCAGTAGGTCCAAACATCTACAGGGGACCAACCACGGGTGGACCTGTTGCATTCCACAGCAGCAGATAATAATTGTTTACAGTGCTGCTGAAACCTTTCAGCTCCAGCAAGGAAAAATCCCAAGAAAGGATTTTTCAAGAAGAATGTCTGCGACAGGGGAGGGCTCTGCCTGCTTTGGGGCACGAGGGATGGGGCTGGGAGTGCTGGGCTGGGGAAAAGGTGGAGATGGTCCAGAAGGGTTTGCAGCCCAATTCCAGCTGGGAAAATCAGTGATTGAGGCTCTGCTGAGGAGCTCCATGGGCATGGAGAGCTCCACATCTGTGCCTGTGTTCACAGGGGTCTGAGGGTGAGGGAAGAGATGAGGATCTGACTCCAGGTTTTAGAAGGCTTGATTTATTATTTTATTATACATATTATATTAAAACTACACTAAAAGAATAAAAGAAATGATTTAATCAGAAGGCCAGCTAAGAATAAAGTAAGAATAAATAACAAAAGCTTGTGACTCTCAGAGAGTCCAAGCCAGCTGACTGTGATTGGCCATTAATTAGAAACAACCACATGAGACAAATCACAGATTTATTTGTTCCATTCCACAGCAGCAGATAACCATTGTTTACATTTTGTTCTTGAGGCCTCTCAGCTTCTCAGGAGAAAAAATCCTAAGGACAGGATTCTCTGCAGACACATCTGTGGGATGCTGGGCTCATCCCTCTTCTCTTCAGGGCTTTCTCTTTGTGCCCATTCTCTCATCCCACACCACTTTTCCCCACTATTCTTGAGATAAAGCCTGGAAATCCCTAAATTGTGTAGGATGTGACTGAGCAGATTCAATTCAACACTGCCCAGGCACCCAAATCCTGCACCCCAAAATTAGCACTGAATTAAAGCCTGAAAAATAAAAAGAGAAAAAGAAAAATCCACTTCTGCATTTTTCCTGCCTTGGATTGGATCAAGTGAAAAGCCACAGGTGGAAGAGTTGCAGGATATATTTCTCAGAGCTGTCTGAGAATGATTTTGACATGTTTGCTTCCTTTGGGGTTGGCAAGCTCTGCTTCTCTGGGACTGAACCCTGTGGAAACTTCTCATTTCTCTCTGCTGGCTGGGGAGGGGCAGGCCAGGTGTAAATCTGTGCTCTGAATCAGTTCTGCAGCTCAAAAATACCCAAATTCAGGGCTTTTCTCAGCAGAACTTCTGCAGCCAGCACAGAAACTGCTGCTCAGCTTCAGGGATTGATTCACTGAGAGTCTGTGGGAGAGCTGGGAAATATTTTCAGTTTGTTCCTCATGCCAGTGGCTCGGTGAATGAGTCACTTTTCCCTGGGTTTTCATGAAAACCTAGAGCCACTTTTCATGGGTTTTCAAGAAAACTCAGAGCCATTTTCCCCTGGTTTTTCATGAAAATCCAGAGCCACTTTTCCCTGGGTTTTTATGAAAACCCAGAGCCATTTTTCCTTGAGTTTTCATGAAAACTTGGAGCCACTTTTCCCTGGGTTTTCATGAAAACTCAGAGCCATTTTTTCCTGTGTTTTCCTGAAAACCCAGAGCCATTTTCACTTGGGTTTTCATGAAAACTCAGAGACACTTTCCCCTGTGTTTTCATGGGTTTTCTTGAAAACCTGGAGCCATTTTTCCTTGAGTTTTCATGAAAACTTGGAGCCACTTTTCCCTGGGTTTTCATGAAAACTCAAAGCCTCTTTTCCCTGGTTTTTGTCATGAAAACCCAAAGCCTCTTTTCCTTGTGTTTTCCTGAAAACCCAGAGTCATTTTTCTTGGGTTTTCATGAAAACTCAGAGCCACTTTCCCCTGTGTTTTCATGGGTTTTATTGAAAACCCAGAGCCATTTTTCCTTGAGTTTTCGTGAAAACACAGAGCCACTTTTCATGGGTTTTCCTTAAAATCTAGAGCCATTTTCCCCTGTTTTTTCATGGGTTTTCCTAAAAACTTAGAGCCATTCTCCCTTGGGTTTTCCTGAAGACACAGAGCCACTTTTCCCTGGTTTTTCATGAAAACCCAAAGCCTCTTTTCCTTGTGTTTTCCTGAAAACTCAGAGCCACTTTTCCCTGTGTTTTCATGGGTTTTCTTGAAAACCAAGACCCATTTTTCCTTGGGTTTTCATGAAAACACAGAGCAAATTTTCATGGATTTTTATGAAAATCTTGATCCACTTTTCCCTGGTTTTTCATGAAAACCCAAAGCCTCTTCTCCCTGTGATTTCCTGAAAACTCAGAGTCACTTCTCCCTGTTTTTTCATGAAAACTCAGAGTCACTTCTCTCTGGTTTTTCACGGGTTTTCATGGAAACCCAGAACCACTTTTCCTTGGGTTTCCCTGGGTTTTCCTGAAAACTCAGAGCCACTTTTCCCTGGTTTTTGTCATGAAAACCCAAAGCCTCTTTTTCTTGTGGTTTCCTGAAAACTCAGAGCCATTTTTCCTTGGGTTTCCCTGAAAACTCAAAGCCTCTTTTCCCTGGTTTTTCATGAAAACTCAGAGCCACTTTTCCCTGGTTTTTCATGGGTTTTCATGGAAACCCAGAACCACTTTTCCTTGGGTTTCCCTGAAAACTCAGAGCCACTTTTCCTTGGGTTTCCCTGGTTTTTCCTGAAAACTCAGAACCACTTTTCCCTGGTTTTTCACAGCCACTCCAGGCAGGAATTCTGCCCATCTCACTGCTGGGAGCTCTCATCCCAGGCTGGGCTGCTTCCTGCTGCATGGACACAAACCAGCAGAGCTGTGGGACAGCCTGGCAGTGCCTGCCCTGCTCCAGAGGTTTTTTTTTGGGAGAAAATCCCAGATCCAGCAGGACAGGTGCTGCTCCTATGGGCTCTGTGCTTCCTCTCCTTGGCTCCTGCAATCCCGATTTCCTCCCCTCTCACATCTGCTTTCCACATTTGCTGCCTCCTGCTCCATCCTGGGGTCTTTCAGAGGAGATTTGAAATTTTTTTTTGGAGGTTTAAGAGGTTTTTTTTAGACTTACTCAGCTTTGGAATTACAATTTTATATAATATAATAAATATAATATAATATAATATAATATAATATAATATAATATAATATAATATATATAATATAATATAATAATATATAATATAATATATATAATATATATAATATAATATAATATAATATAATATAATACAATATAATATAATATAACATAATATAATATATGAAATATAATATAATATGATATGATGTATAATATAATATAATATAATATATATAATATAATATGTAATATAATGAATATAATGTAATATGATGTATATAATTATGTATGATATATATAACATAACTACATATTATAGATAATATATGCATATGTATATAATATGTATATATGTAGATAATATGTATCCATAATATGTATTATAATAGATATTATATAAGGTATATTATATATGTTATACATATAATACGTATAAAATATATGTATTTTATATGCATTATATGTATAACATATAATTGTTTGAGGTGGTGCTACAGAGCTCACAGGGAAAAAAGCAGCAAATTCCCCATGGAGTCACTCTGTGGACTTTGCAATCCCCAGAGATGCATTTTTAAAAATCAGATTAGAAAAAGAGTGAAGTTTTTGGGTGCTTAAGCAGCAAGGATGTATTTTTAAAAATCAGATTAGGAAAAGAGTGAAGTTTTTGGGTGTTTAACCCAGTAGCAAGGTTGTATTTTAAAAATCAGATTAGAAAAGAAATGAAGTTTTTGGATGCTTGAACCCAGCAGCAACCCTTGTTCAGGTTACTCAGTGCTGAGCAGAGGCAGGAGAAAGAGTCCTGATGAAAAATGAAATTATCTGGAAGTTGAGAGGCCTTTGCAGTGGAAGCAGCTGAGAAAATGGTTTGTTTTAATCATTTTTTCCTCAGGGACTGAGCATCATTTCTAAGCATAAAGAGGCCGTTGATGTAGCAGTGAGGAGTTTGGAGTAAAAACTGTTTTACTGCAGTGGTGGAACAAACACAAGGATGGGCACAGCCCAAAGGCTTTCCTGAGTTATTGGTGGTGGAAGCATGGCCAGGGAAAAAAAGGAAAATGTGGCATTTGAGCCTCTGCAGGCAGGGAATCAATCCCTGCTTGTGGAATCTGTCAAAAGCTGGAATCACCTGCAGGAATTCTGTGCAAGGCCATTTATCCCAAGGAGTTTTGTGAGGCCGCCCTAAAATCAGGGGGACACAGAAGGAATTAAAGACAAATTAACTTTTGTAATTCCGATCCTGTGGAGCCTAAACCAGGATTAGTCTGCTCCCAACATCTTTAAATGTCAAAGGAAATCTTCTGCTCCCTTTGGAGGGGGAAATGCCATCCCAGGGGTGTGGGGAAGGCAGGAAAATCAGGAGGCATGGCTGATTCCATGCCATGCTGCCAAATGGGATTTGCCAGGGCTGGTGGTGCCAGGAGCTCTGTCCTGGGGAGGGAAATGCTGCCAGAGATCCCCAAAATCCTCCTGCAGCTGATCCCATTTTTTTTTCCTTTTTTTTTTTTTTTTTTTTTAGGAGTTGTGTATTTTAAAAAGGAACAAACCCTTCCAAGAGGAGAAACAGCACAAGGGAGCTCTGATTGCCCCTGACTGAATTTCAGTGTCTGTCACAGCTCCTGCTCAAACTCAGCAAGGAGAGGAAGGGTTCCAGTCCTGGCAGCCCTCACATTGCCATTCTGCACTTTAAGATGCTTTTCTTGGGGTCATGTTTGGTCCCACTGAGCAGTTTTTCCTCTCCTTTGGGTCCCTGGCCCCAGCAGCAGAATTATATTGGCATTTTTTATTATATTTTAGCCAGCTAAGGTGCTCAACAAACACCAGTTTGCAGGAGGACATTTATGAGCAGCATGAAATGACCATCCTGGAAAAGCCCAAATCAGGGCTATAAATAGGGAAGGGGCTGGAATCTGCACAGGAATTGGGAATATCCCCTGGGAACAGGGCCTGGCTCTGGGCAGGACAGCCCTGCTAGCCCAGCTTGAGCAATCCAGCACTCTGAATTATTTTATTTTATTTTATTTTTTTTAAGCTGGCAGGATGCCACCAAACCTTCCCCTAATCCCTCTCCTTGCAAGGATGGGAATAACATCTGGCCAGGCTGACAGCAGTCAGGCTTTGGAGGAGCTGAGAGCTCTGAAAACTGAACCTCCTCGAGCCTGGTGTGCATTTATCTTCCTTTGCAGGACATTAGCAGGCAGAGTTTGTTTTCAGTGAGTTATTTAGCAGAAAGAGGGATTAGACCTTGGGCTAGCATTGATTAACCCCTGCATGTTGAGTTGTTTAACAGCATAATGGATTAGTCATGTTTGCTGCTGACCTTTGTCAATTGAATCCTTCAGCTGGAGCTCCTCGTCTGGCTTTTTAAAATACACAACTCCTAAAAAAAAAAAAAAAAAAGGGAAAAAAAAGGGATTTGTGCTAAAATAGCCCTGGAGTGAAGAGCTGAGCACAGAACTGGGGCAAAGAGTCCCAGAATTTCTGGTGTTGGGTTGGACATGGCAGGAGTGGAGCCCACGGATGGAGCTGGCAGTGATGGGTCCTGAGGGCTCTGCAGGGATGAACCAGATGGAAAATTCCTGCAAAGGATTGGGTTCTCTGTGGGGCTGTAAAGTGAAAATCCAGTTAGCAATGGGATTTAAGGCCATCCTGGCAGTGGAATCTGTCATGTGGGTGATGAAGAGTTGACTTTTTAAAGGAAGGGATGGGGCAGAGGTGCTGTGAGCAGCAACAGCTGGAGCCTCGTGGCCTTTGATGGAACCAAATTAAATCAGTTGAGCATCTGAGCTGGCTAAAATATAATAAAAAATCCCCATCTAATTCTGCTGCTGGGGCCAGGGACCCAAAGGAGAGGAAAAACTGCTCAGAGGGACCAAACATAACACCAAGAAAAGCATCTTAAAGTGCAAAATGGCAATTTAAGGGCTGCCAGGATTGGATAAAGAGCCCTCACAGAGATCACATTTGGACCCAGGAGAATGTCTGAGCTGAGGGTGTCTCCTCAGACCTTCCATTCCCTCAGAAGCTGTTTCACTTTGACTTTTTAATTTTTTTTTTTAACAAAATACCTTCCTACTGCAGCCAGGAGCTCTTTCTGGGCTCGTTCTGCTGCAGTACAAGTCAGGTCAAGGAGTTTGTTTGGTTTACTAAAAACGATCCTCCAGTTCAAACAAAACTTAATTTGTGGAAGCCCCGTGGCCTCTGTGAAACACAAACCCCTCTGGCCTCCTGATTTATGAGCACAGAGCCAGGGGGAAGCCTGGCCAGAGGAAAAGGAGCTGGGGACAGGTCCAGGAAAGGCAGGAAAAGGGGGAAAAACACCCAGAAATGGGGAACCACAGGGATGGGAGCTGGAATGAGCTGGAAAAGGCTCTGCTGGCTTGGTTCTGTGGGAAGGGAGAGGCTGAGTTTAGGCCAGGTCTAAGGTAACCCCAGGCTTTGGGTTTGTCTCTGAATGGGGAAAGGTTTGGAAAGGTTTGGAAAGATTTGGAAAGGTTTGGAAAGGTTTGGAATGGTTTGGAATGGTTTGGAAAGATTTGGAAAGGTTTGGAATGGTTTGGAATGGTTTGGAAAGATTTGGAATGGTTTGGAAAAGTTTGGAAAGATTTGAAAAAGTTTGGAATGGTTTGGAAAGATTTGGAAAGGTTTGGAAAAGTTTGGAAAGATTTGAAAAAGTTTGGAATGGTTTGGAAAGATTTGGAAAGGTTTGTAAATATTTGGAAAGGTTTGGAATGGTTTGGGAAGATTTGGAATGGTTTGGAAAGATTTGGAAAAGTTTGGAAAGATTTGGAAAAATTTGGAATGGTTTGGAAAGGTTTGGAAAGGTTTGGGAAGATTTGGAATGGTTTGGAAAGGTTTGGAAAGATTTGGAAAAGTTTGGAAAGGTTTGGAAAGGTTTTGAAAGGTTTGGAATGGTTTGGAATGGTTTGGAAAGATTTGGAAAAGTTTGGAATGGTTTGGAAAAGTTTGGAAAGGTTTGGAAAGGTTTGGAAAGGTTTGGAAAGGTTTTTCTTTGGTTATTGATATGTTTGAAGAAGTTTTTTTGCTGTTCTTGACCAGATTCGATTCCAGCTAGGCCTTGCCCTTCCTCATCTCATTTTTCCTATTCTGCTAACATCTCTTATCAACCAAAATGAACATCCCAGGGGAATAGAGGAAAATTCTGGGATCAGGCACCCAAGGTGAACCTCTGGAGCTGCTGCTGGCTCTGTAAATCTGCGACCTTGAATCTTCAGTGGTGATTATGATGAGCAAACAGCAGCTGGAAAATGAAGTTTGTGGTGTTCAGTGAAGCCCTGGTGGGGTCAGGGGGACTTTGGGAACTTCTTCAGTGCCTGACCCTGGTGGGGATCAGAGGGCAGGGGCAGCTCCTGGTTTCACAGCACGCTCTGTGTGTCCCCAGGGATTATCTCTGCAGTCCAGACAGATTATCTGGGTTTAGCCTGAGCCACTGCAGAGCAGGGGGAGAGGGGGAGCTCAGCCCAGGGATGGGGAATGGCAGCTCCTCCCCGGCCCCCAGGCTGGCCCTGGGCACGCACAGGGCAAGGGCAGCTGAGTTCAGCCTCCTCACAGAGCAACTCATCCCAAATTTCACAGCTTGGGACGCCTCAAACACACCCAAGGCTTGGCCTCAGCACCCTGGAGCTGCACAAGGCTGGAAAAAGAGGAGGAGTGGAAAGTCTGCTCCCTTTATAAAGCTATTTCCTCTCTTTGACAGAGCTGTGAAACACCCAAACATGCACAAAAACAAACCCCACCTTGTGCTGCTGCTCTTTCCATGGATGGGGCTGGTCCTGGTGCCACCTCATGGCAAAAGTTCCCATTTGAATTCCCACTGGAGCAGCAGCTGGGACTGGGGAGAACTGGTGCCCAGCCCCTGCAAAGCCCCAGCAGTGCCCAGCCTCAGGGGGGTGGGAGTTTGTGTTTTTTTGGGGGGGAAAACTAATTTTTGAAAGAGTTTTCCTTTTAATTCTTGCTGTTTGGGAGGTACCTGTTGAATATTTCATCGTGCCTGGGTTCTAATTAAAGCATTAATTATCTGTTCTGCCTGAAAACCTGTGGCATTCTGCTGTCAGTGATGATGGGCTGCCCATCACCTCTGAAAACGTGGATTTGGGATTCAAAGCAGCATTTTCAGGAAGGTTTTGGGGGAAATGCTGCCACCATGCAGGGTGGGAATGGGTGTGAACAGCCCTGGATAATGCTCTGAGCTCCTTGTTCAAATTAAAGACCACCCAGAGCTCTGGGGCAGTGCTGAGCTCTGGGATTCCAGATGTGAAGTTCCCTCTGTGGATAAATGGGGAGTTTCATTTGCTCCATCCACAATGTCTCTTTAGGGCTAAATCCTCGATTTTTTTAAAGCTGAATTTGGGAGCAATCCTTTCCAGGTGTGGGATTATAAATCAGGAGTGGGATTGGTGATCTCATTTGGGCACAGAACAATTGATAAAAATTGAATTAACGGCAGAGATGCAATTGTGTTTATAAATTTTCCAGGAGCAAAGGCTGGCATTAAGACTGAGGAGGGAAAATGTGGATTTTATAGATGTGTTCTCCTCATAAATGGTATTGGAAATCATTGCTGAGAGCAGCTGCCTGTCCTAATTATTTATACAACAGCTCAGGTCATTTGAATTCCTCATTTCAGCCTCTTCCCCTCAGCTGGCCATGGGGTGTGAGTGGTTATCAAAAATTCCTTCAAACCTCTCCCAATCCTTCCAAATCCACAGCAATGGCTGAATGCTGCTGATGTTTTCATAGCATATAAATTATTTTATTTTTTTTTACATTTTATTTTATTATTTTTTATATCCCTTAAGCCTTTTTCTTTATTTTCAAAGCCCACAAACACCTCCTCCATCCCATAAACCTCCCCCAGCTGGGCTCAAGATGCATTTGGGCAGGAAAAACTTCCACAAAGAAATTTGTTCCTAAAGAAATTTGTTCCTAAAGAAATTTGGCCTCAGCCCCTGATGTATCCCCATGGCTGCTCAGACACATCCCTGGCTGCTGCTGGAGGGATTTGGGGTTGGGATTTGGGGTTGGGATTTGGGGTTTGGAGCTGGGATTTGTGGCTGGGGTTTGGGTTGGCATTTGGGGTTTTTGGTTGGGATTTGGGGCTCGGATTTGGAGCTGGGATTTGGGATTTGGGTTGGGATTTGGGATTTGGGATTTGGGTTGGGATTTGGAGCTGGGGTTGGGATTTGGGGCTGTGATTTGGCATTTGAGGTTGGGGTTTGGGATTGGGATTTGAGGTTGGGATTTGGGGTTGGGACTTAGAGCTGGGATTTGGGATTTGGGGCTGAGATTTGGGACTGGGGTTTGGGGTTTGGGATTTGGGTTGGGATTTGGGATTTTCAGTTGGGATTTGGGGTTGGGATTTGGGACTGGGGTTTTGGGTTGGGATTTGGGGTTGAGATTTGGGGTTGGGATTTGGGGCTGGGATTTGGGGTTGGGATTTGGGGTTGGAATTTGGGATTTGGGGTTGGGATTTGGGGTTGGGATTTTGGGCTGGGATTTGGGGTTGGGATTTGGGGTTGGAATTTGGAATTTGGGGTTGGAATTTGGGATTTGGGGTTGGAATTTGGGGTTGGAATTTGGAATTTGGGGTTGGGATTTGGGGTTGGAATTTGGAATTTGGGGTTGGGATTTGGGGTTGGAATTTGGGGTTGGGATTTTGGGCTGGGATTTGGGGTTGGGATTTGGGGTTGGAATTTGGAATTTGGGGTTGGGATTTGGGGTTGGAATTTGGGATTTGGGGTTGGAATTTTGGGCTGGGATTTGGCGTTGGGATTTGAGGTTGGAATTTGGGATTTGAGGCAGGGATTTGGGATTTTGGGCTGGCATTTGGGGTTGCCATCACCCCCCAGCTCCCATGACCCCTCCTGGAGCTCCCTCAGCTGCTCTGCTCCTCTCCCACCGCGGGCTTGGCTCCCAGACCCTGGCACGTGCCCGCTGGAATTTTCCAGTTTGCCAGCAGGAGCTGATTCCTGCATTTCTGCTGCTGCTGAGGAGGAGCAGGCAGGTCTGAGCAAGCTCCCAAATCCCCTGGGGAGCACTGGGAACTCAGACTTCCTGCTCTGCACAAGCTCCTGGGCCAGGTTTTGTGCTTTGCCTCTGATCCAGGAGCAGCTTTGGGTGTTTGGGTGTCAGTCTGGAGCAGGGAAAAGGGAGCTGGGGGAGTTCACTGCTCTGAGCTGCTTCAATTTCATTGTCTGACCTGTTTGGGGGATTTAGGAACCCCCTGCCCGTGGTTGAGGGACTCTGGAAGGGCAGGGAATGGCTGGGAGGGGGGTCCAGGGGGTTGGGATTTTCTTTCTCTGCTGGAGAAGACAATCCAGGTGTTTCTGAGCTGCTTGTATGGCAGAAATCAGGGAGGGAAAGGTCCAGAATCCTGGAATTTGGGGCAGAAATGGGACCCCCCAGATGAGCAGACACCCATGGAAATCCTGATTCCCTCGCTGCCATAATCAGGGATTATTTGGAATCACAGATTAGAAAATTATTTCGATTGAAAAACACCTTAAAGATCATCAAATTCCAACCCAAAGGCACCTTAAAGATCATCAAATGCCACCCCATTTCTTGTATGGCAGAAATCAGGGAGGGAAAGGTCCAGAATCCTGGAATTTGGGGCAGAAATGAAACCCCCCAGGTGAGCAGACATCCATGAAAATCCTGATTCCCTCAGTGCCATAATCAGGGATTATTTGGAATCACAGGATTAGAGAATGATTTGGATTGGAAAATGCCCAAAGGCACCTTAAAGATCATCAAATTCCACCCCATTTCTTGTATGGCAGAAATCAGGGACGGGAGGTCCAGAATCCTGGAATTTGGGGCAGAAATGGGACCCCCCAGATGAGCAGACACCCATGGAAATCCTGATTCCCTTGGTGCCATAATCAGGGATTATTTGGAATCAAAGATTAGAAAGTGATTTGGGTTGGAAAACACCTTAAAGATCATCAAATTCCAACCCAAAGGCCCCTTAAAGATCATCAAATTCCACCCCATTTCTTGTATGGCAGAAATTAGGGAGGGGAGGTCCAGAATCCTGGAATTTGGGGCAGAAATGGGACCCCCCAGGTGAGCAGACACCCATGGAAATCCTGATTCCCTTGGTGCCATAATCAGGGATTATTTGGAATCGTAGGATTAGAGAAAGATTTGGGTTGGAAAACACCTTAAAGATCATCAAATTCTAACCCAAAGGCACCTTAAAGATCATCAAATTCCACCCCATTTCTTGTATGGCAGAAATCAGGGAGGGAAAGGTCCAAATCCTGGAATTTGGGGCAGAAATGGGACCCCCCAGGTGAGCAGACATCCAGGGAAATCCTGATTCCCTCGCTGCCATAATCAGGGATTATTTGGAATCACAGCATTAGAGAGTGATTTGGGTGGAAAACACCTTAAAGATCATCAAATTCCACCCCATTTCTTGTATGGCAGAAATCAGAGGGGAAGGTCCAGAATCCTGGAATTTGGGGCAGAAATGGGACCCCCCAGGTGAACAGACACCCATGGAAATCCTGATTCCCTCAGTGCCACAATCAGGGATTATTTGGAATCATGGGATTAGAGAATGATTTGGGTTGAAAAACACCTTAAAGATCATCAAATTCCAAGCCCAAGGGACAAGGGAGGGGATTTGCAACCCATAGGGAGGGGAAGGTCCAGAATCCTGGAATTTGGGGCAGAAATGGGACCCCCCAGATGAGCAGACACCCATGGAAATCCTGATTCCCTTGGTGCCATAATCAGGGATTATTTGGAATCACAGGATTAGAGAATGATTTGGGTAGAAAAACACCTTAAAGATCATCAAATTCCAAGCCCAAGGGACAAGGGAGGGGATTTGCAACCCACAGGCTCTGCTGGTGCTTTCACCACCCTGCTTCCAAGTCCAAATTCTTGGGATATTTCACAGTCTGAACACATGGAGGGGAGAGAAAGGATCCCCGTGGGGATGTGGAACAGATTCTGCTCCATGGAGGGAAGGCCCAGCTGGGAATATTGGGATATTTTGGGGCAGGAGACAGGATGAACAGTGTCAATCCCACAATATTGGGATATTTTGGGGCAGGAGACAGGAGGAACAGTGTCAATCCCACAATATTGGGATATTTTGGGGCAGGAGACAGGAGGAACAGTGTCAATCCCATAATATTGGGATATTTTGGAGTAGGAGACAGGAGGAACAGTGTCAATCCCACAATATTGGGATATTTTGGAGCTGGAGGGAGGATGAACAGTGTCAGTCCTGGGATACTTTGGAGCAGAATGAAGGATGAACAGTGTCAATCCCACAATATTGGGATATTTTGGAGCAGAAGAGAGAATGGATGGAGTCAATCCCACAAAACTGGGATATTTTAGAGCAGAGGAGAAGATGAACGGTGTCAACCTCAGGATATTGGGATATTTTGGAGCAGGAGGAAGGACAGACAGTGTCAATCCCGGGATGTTTTGGAGCAGAAAGAGGAGGAACAGTGTCAATCCCACAAAATTGGGATATTTTGGAGCAGAAGAGAGGATGAACAGTGTCAATCCTGGGATATTGGGATATTTTGGAGCAGGAAAGAGGATGGACAAATCAATCCCATAATATTGGGATATTTTGGAGCAGGAGGGAGGATGGACAAATCAATCCCATAATATTGGGATATTTTGGAGCAGGAGGGAGCACAGATATTGTCAGTCTCGGGATATTGGGATATTTTGGAGTGGGAGAGTGGATGGACAAGTCAATCCCATAATATTGGGATATTTTGGAGCAGGAGAGAAGATGAACATTGTCAATACTGGGATGTTTTGGAGCAGGAGGGAGGATGGACAAGTCAATCCCATAATATTGGGATATTTTGGAGCAGGAGGGAGCACAGACATTGTCAGTCCCAGGATATTGGGATATTTTGGAGCAGGAGGAAGGACAGACAGTGTCAATCCCGGGATGTTTTGGAGCAGGAAAGAGGAGGAACAGTGTCAATCCCACAAAATTGGGATATTTTGGGGCAGAAGAGAGGATGGATGGAGTTAATCCCACAAAATTGGGATATTTTAGAGCAGGAGGAAGGGTGGACAGTGTCAATGCTGGGATATTTTGGAGCAGGAGAGGAGATGAACACTGTCAATACTGGGATGTTTTGGAGCAGGAGGGAGGATGAACAGTGTCAGTCTTGGGATATTGGGATATTTTGGAGCAGGAGAGAGGATGAAGAACGTCAATCCCACAATATTGGGATATTTTGGAGCAGGAGGGAGGATGGACAAATCAATCCCATAATATTGGGATATTTTGGAGCAGGAGAGAAGATGAACATTGTCAATACTGGGATGTTTTGGAGCAGGAGAGAGGATGGACAAGTCAATCCCATAATATTGGGATATTTTGGAGCAGGAGGGAGCACAGATATTGTCAGTCCTGGGATATTAGGATATTTTGGAGCAGGAGAGAGGATGGACAAGTCAATCCCATAATATTGGGATATTTTGGAGCAGGAGAGAGGATGAAGAGTGTCAGTCCCACAATATTGGGATATTTTGGAGAAGGAGAAGGACAGTCAGTGTCAGTCCTGGGATATTTTGGAGCAGGAGGGAGCACAGCCAGTGTCAGCCACAGGATATTGGGATATTTTGGAGCAGAAGAAAGGACGAACAGTGTCAGTCCCACAATATTGGGATACTTTGGAGCAGGAGGGAGCACAGACAATGTCAGTCCCACAATATTGGGATATTTTGGAGAAGGAGAAGGACAGTCAGTGTCAGTCCTGGGATATTTTGGATCAGGAGGGAGCTCAGCCAGTGTCAGCCCCGTGCTCCACCCGTGGAGCTCAGCACAGGTGCCTGCAGGGCTGTGCAGGTGCTGCCCTGGCAGATCTCACCTGCAGGCTCCTCCTGGAGAGGCAGCCCGGTGTGATTTACCCGGGTACCCACAGAGACGGGCCTGGAGGGGTTTTCATCCCGGGATGTGCCCGGGAGTGCCCCTGGCACCGTCCCCACACGTGCTGGGGCTGCCTCTGCCCGCCCTGCCCCGGGGCTGCAGCCTCTGCCTCTCACCCCCGCCTGCCCAAAGCTCTTCCAGCAGGGCAGCTCCTCCTGCCTCTGGCCCAGCTCCAGCTTTTCCAGCTCCACAGCGAGCCTGGAGCTGGGTCAGAGGCAAAGGGAGGGATTTCCTGCAGCTCTTCCCACTGAATCCTTCAGAAACCTTCCCTGAGTGCAGTGGGAGCGTCCCTTTCCCACTACTTGATCCAGGACGTTTGGCCTCCTGTCCTTTTAGGTTTTGGTGTGTTTGATGTTGATTATCCATCCTAGTAACTCTCATTCCATCAGGTCAAAGATTTATGGTTAAAACTCCTCATGGTGCCAGGTTCTTCCATCACTCAGCCAAATCCAGGGGCAGGATGAGCCACCCCAAACTCCTTCACTGTCCCTGCATGGTCATTGTCCTTCAAATTCCAGCCCCACATCCCAACCCCAAATTGCAAATCGGAAATCCCAAATCCCAAATCCCAAATGGGATGGGTCAAAGATTTATAGCTAAAACTCCTCATGAGGCCAGGTTCTTCCATCACTCAGCCAAATCCAGGGGCAGGATGAGCCATCCCAAACCCCTTCACTGTCCCTGCATGGGACATTGTCCTTCAAATTCCAGCCCCACATCCCAATCCCAAATCCCAATCCCAAACCCCAACCCCAAATCTCAACCCCAACCCCAAATTGCAAATCGGAAATCCCAAATCCCAAATCCCAAATGGGATGGGTCAAAGATTTATAGCTAAAACTCCTCATGGTGCCAGGTTCCTCCATCACTCAGCCAAATCCAGGGGCAGGATGAGCCACCCCAAACTCCTTCACTGTGCCTGCATGGGACATTGTCCTTCATATCCCAACCCCAAATCTCAACCCCAACCCCAAATCCCAACCCCAAATGGGATGGGTCAAAGATTTATGGCTAAAACTCCTCATGGTGCCAGGTTCCTCCATCACTCAGCCAAAACCAGGGGCAGGATGAGCCACCCCAAACTCCTTCACTGTCCCTGCATGGTCATTGTCCTTCAAATTCCAGCCCCAAATCCCAACCCCAAATCCCAATCCCAAATCTCAACCCCAACCCCAAATCCCAACCCCAAATGGGATGGGTCAAAGAATTATGGCTAAAACTCCTCATGAGGCCAGATTCTTCCATCACTCAGCCAAATCCAGGGGCAGGATGAGCCACCCCAAACTCCTTCACTGTCCCTGCATGGGACATTGTCCTTCTTTGACATGGTCAAGGATTTATGGCTAAAACTTGTTGTGGTACCAGGTTTTCCCATCACTCAGCCAAATCCATGGGCAGGATGAGCCACCCCAAACTCCTGCATTGTCCTCCATGTCCTTCCTTGAGTGCTGGGTGACCAAACCCACCAAGAAATCAGAGTCCAGGTTAGGCAGAGGTGGGAGTTCAGCTCATGGAAGTGTTTTTTTCCCCTGTGGATGGTGAGGGCCTTAATTCTGCTGCTGTGCAGAGAGTGGAGAGGGTTGGGACGCTCTGGTGTGGCCCAAGGTGTGGGGTACAGGGGACATCTGGGGAAAATGAGCTCCAAAGGAGCTGGGACTGTCACCTGGATGTGCCATCAGTGGTGCCAGCAGTGATGTGCAGGTCCTTGATGGCCCTGACACAAAGTGTTGATAGCAGCAAGCACCTTCAGGGCATTTATTTAAGGAAATGGGCTGGATTTTGTTGTTTTAACTTCTCTGGTCTCTATTTAATCTGGTTTTTGTTTTGTAGAGGGATCTGCAGCATTGTGGGCCACCCATTTCTGCAATGGGATCTGTCCTCTCCTGGTACCTGAGGGATGGGGATGGAGGAAAGGAACTGGAGCTTTTATTTTTCTATAGAATCAGAGAAAGGCTGGGGTGGGAAGGAGCCTTAAGGATGATCCAGTTCCAGCCCTGTTCTGATATTGCAGTGCCAGAACACTGAAAGTTGGTGTTTTACCAGTGTGGGCTGTCAGCTGTCACTGCTGTGGTGACAGTGACAAAAACGACCAGCAGCTCTCTGTCCCTTCCACCCCTTCCCTGCCAGAGGTGAATTTTGCCACCCCAACTCCCACTATCCAGGGAAGGGAACCCCCTCCCCTTTCCCCTCCTTGTTTGCCCTTTTACACTCCTTTTTGTGCCAAATCCCTGCATTTCCCACACCCCCATCTGATGGAATCACAGAATATCCTGAGCTGGAGGGACCCACGAGGCTCCAGCCCAGCCCTGGCCCCAGAATCCCACCCAAACTCCTTCACTGTCCCTGCATGGGACATTGTCCTTCATATCCCAACCCCAAATCCCAACCCCAACCCCAAATCCCAACCCCAAATGGGATGGGTCAAAGATTTATAGCCCACTGAGCTCTGGGGCTGGCACCATTCCCTGGCACCCTCTGGCTGTAGAGCCTTGCCCTGCTGTGCCACCCCACCCTCCTGGCCCTGCTCGGATGTGGATTCTTCGTTTCTTTTTTCTGCCAAGGTCGGGATTAAATGTGTGAAATGGTGTTTCAGATGTTTATTGGTTTTTATCTACATTACAAGCTCACAAAGTGTGAGTTCTACAGGATTTCTTTCTAGCAAGTTAAAAATTGGAGCCGTGTCTCTGTCTCTCTCTCTCCAAGGTCTTTTAAGGATAAACTGTCTAATTAGGAAATGACACTTAAATTCTTTTTACTTTTAACCCAATAACCAACCACTCGTGGCTGCAATGTGGATTCTTTATCCAATTACACAATATCATGCCAACTCATGAAGAAGAGGGTGAAGAGGAAGAATCAGCTTTCACCCTAAAACTTCCATTTTGCCTTCTATATATTACTATGTTCTATAAATTTAAATTTTCTATATTATATAGACTTATATATTCTAAAACTTTATATAACATACATAGAATATATATATTCTGTAACTTTAAGTTTTCTATATTCTATAATCTCAAACTTTATAATCATAATCTCTATACTGTATTCTATAACTTTGTTTTCTATATTCCATAAACTTATATATTCTAAAACTATATTCTAAAATTTATATTCTATATATAATATATATATTCTAAAACTTTAAGTTTTCTACCATGTGATAGAAAATTTACAATCATAATCTCTATACTATATTCTATAACTTTAAGTTTTCAATATTCTATAAGCTTATATATTCTAAAACTTATATATTCTACATATAGAATATATATATTCTAAAGATTTAAGTTTTCTCCCATGTGATAGAAACTTTATAATCACAATCTCTATACTATATTCTATAACTTTAAGTTTTCTATATTCTATAATCTCAAACTTTATAATCATAATCTCTATACTATATTCTATAACTTAAATTTTTCTATATTCTATAAACATAAGTTCTAAAACTTTTTATTCTTTATATAGAATGTATATAGAATAAAACTTTTAAGTTTTCTACCATGCAATATTATACACTTCTACTCTAATTTTATTATCATAATCTCTAGACTATATTCTATAACTTTAAGTTTTCTATATTCTATAAACATATATTCTAAAACTTTTTATTCTATATATAGAACACATATGTTCTAAAACTTTAAAAAAGTTTTCTACCATGCAATATTACACACTTCTAGTCAAACTTTATTATCATAATCTCTATCTATATTCTATAAACTTATATATTCTATATTAACTTATATATTCTAAAACCATATTCTAAAACTTTATATTCTATATATAGAATATGTATTTTCTAAAACTTTAAGTTTTCTACCATGCAATATTACACACTTCTAGTCAAACTTTATTATCATAATCTCTATACTGTATTCTATAAACTTATATATTCTAAAACCATATTCTAAAAATTTTTATTCTATATATAGAATATATATTTTCTAAAAAAGTTTTCTACCATGTGATGTTACACACTTCTAGTCAAACTTTATTCTCATAATCTCTATACTGTATTCTATAAACTTATATATTCTAAAACCATATTCTAAAACTTTATATTCTATATATAGAATATATATTTTCTAAAAAACTTTTCTACCATGTGATATTACACACTTCTACTCAAACTTTACAATCATAATCTCAATTCTATCATTCCATTTTGGAAACTTTCTCCTTCTCCTCAGTGCTCCCTTGGCTGGGGGGGGGTCAGCACAGAAAATCTCAAATTTTGACTTTCCAGTCCTCCAACAAGGGCACATCCCGAAAAACGCAGGGAGAAGCGAGGAGACGGCAAGAGGCGGAAAAAACTCCGTCTGCTGCTATTCCAGCGGGGGGGAAAAAACGAGGAAAAAAAAAAAAATTAAATAAAAAAAAAATCTCATTTGGGGGCCGGGACATCCCGGGGGCGGGCGCTGGGGGGGCCGCTCCGCCCGGCCCTGATTTGCTGCGCGGCCCCGAGATTGACAAACTCCTGCCTCGGGTTTAAAAGAAGGGGGGAAAAAGGGCGGTGTGGGGAGAGAGAGAGAGAAGGGGAAGGAAAAGTTTTGCGGAGCAGCCGGCGAGGCAGGGCCGGAGCTGAGCGCGGCGGAGCCCCCGCACCCTCCGCCCGCCCCATGGCTTTATAAAGGGCTGCTCCCCGGGGGGGGCTGCCGGGGGGGCTGAGCGCCTGCTCTGCGCTTCTGGAGACAGCTTGGATTGGGGTTTTCTATTTTTTTTGGTATTTTTTAAATCGTTTTTCTCACCCTCCCTTCGAGCTGTCCCGAGCTGGTGGCCCGTTTTGTGATTTTTTTGGGGGAGCATGGATACGCACACGCGGTGGAAAAGGCGCAGTTGGATACGGAGCTGCTCGGTGCCCGCTGCGCTGCTGCTCTTGGGTGCCCTGTCCCTCGGCCGGGCAGGTAAGGGGGGTCCCCCGAGCCCCCCCAAAAGCTGCGGGGTCGTGGGGGAGTGGGAAAGGGGGGATTTGGTGCGGGGGCAAAACCTTCTTGGCTTTCCTTCCTCCCTGTGCATTCCAGCAAAGAGGAAAAAAAAAAAAAAAAAAACCAAAAAAGAAGGAAAAACCACCCAACAAAACCCACCCAACCTCCTTTAGCTGCCCGAGTCTCTGAATGCCATTTGTCAGGGGGCCCGTAAAAGGGGAAAAAACTTAAAACAATTCTTTATTCGCCTTCCTTGGAGCAAGAGCCGCCTCTTGCCGGGCTGCTTTTTCCGGAGGAAAAGTCGGGGATGAGTTTCTGGAGGCTCTGGCTCTTTCTCTCTCGCCGTGGATATATATGTGAATGTATATTTAGTCCCCTGGAAACCTCCGGGCTTGCGTAGTTCCTCCTCCTTGAGGAGCAGAAAGTTTTTGGTTTTTTTTTTTTTTGTCCCGCAGGAATCCGCTCTCCCTCCGCACATCAAAGCTCGGGACACAAAAGCTTTGGAGCCGCCCGGGGACCCCAAAGCTCGCTGCCCATTCCCCAACCCCAATCCCGCAGGGTTTCCCCCTAAAACCGGGGCTGAGTGCAGCAGGAGGAAGCTCGGAGCTTCCAGATGTGCAGCAGCACAGAAAACCACTGGAATGTCATTTTTTTTTTTTTTCCGTGCAGAAAAGGGACTGAACACATTTCTGCTTCCCTTTGGGGCCGTGTAGTTTTTTGTTTCCAAAGCTCTGCTTCCCAAATTTCTGCCTTCTGGGGAATGCCAGGTCGGAGGGAATCACAGAATCTCCTTTTGTGGGGTGCTGGAGGAGTTTTCTGGGTGTTTGCAGAGCTTTTTCCCGGTTTGTGGTGGACACTCGGAGGCATCGAGCTCTGTTTGTGTTGGATTTCAGGGCAGGATTTGTTTGGCCGGGCCGAGTTTTGAAATCTGCAAAGTTAAAACTCGAGTTCCTCAGGGTAACTTGAGAAGCCGAGAAGTGCCCTGAAGAGCTGGGCTGTCTGGGATTCAGCTTCCCTGCCCGAATTCAGAGGTTTTTTGCAGGGTTTGTTTGAGTGTTAGCAGTGGGATTCTCTGTGTCAAGCAGCGGGATCGCCAATTATTTTCATTTCTGGCCTCTCCAAATGACCTTAAGGAAGAAGAGGTGGGCGTTGGAGGAATGCTTCCATTAAGGCTTTGCTTGTGGAGGCTGAGCAGGGTGGAAAAAACTCAATGAATAAAATGTCCTGAACATCCCTGCAGGGAAATGAGGGGGCAGTGGGAGATCCCCGAGTTTGGGGTTGGGATGTTGGAGCGCTGGAATGCCACCAGCTCCTCTTGTCAGGCTCGGGGACTTTGTATCAGCTGAAAATTGAATTATCACCAGACCTCTCTGCTCCAAAGAAAAAGCAACAATTTATCCCTTCCACTCAACACTCCCAGAGCATCCTCAGGCATTTCCCTCTCTGTGTTGATCCTCCAGACAATCCCAAACAGCTTTTGGGAGTTCCCAGGTGACTTTGGAACCAGTTTTGGGGGCAGCCGCCGGGGCTGGGAGCTTTTGTGGGGCCAGCGTGCAGCTCTGAGGAATGACTCTTGTGGTGAAAGGCTTTGAGTTTTCCTAATGAGCCGCCTAATAGGACATCAAATCATTTGGGTGAGGGAGGAGCCAGACTGGGGCTGCTGATGGCATTGACTAATGGTCTTGATGGCTTTTTTTTTTTTTTTAATTTTTTTTTCCACGTTTTCTCTGGTTTTATTGCAGCTCAGAGCGTGTTTTAGTTTCAGGGCAGTTGGTTTCTCTGTGTGTGGAGAGGTGAAATTTCCCTGTAATCTGTGGGATGGCACCTGGCACAGAGGATTTCCAGCAAATAACAGGGAAATAACAATGTCAAAGCTGCCTCCCACCACTGCCCATCCAGCTCAGATTTTCCCATATTTGCACAGATGATGTCACCCCAAAATCAAACCCACAGACAGAGCTGGAACCCTTCTCTGCTCTTACAAATCCCTGTAAAAACCAAATCGGGTTTCTGGGTGAAACTTTTTTTGGATGCAGCAATTTCCTTTAGTGGCAAAGAGTAATGAGGATCCAAACTAAAATAAAAATGCTGGAAATTATGTTGTATCCTGTTACCTTGGCTCTTCCCCCAGTCACCTAAACGAGCTAAAAAAATCTTTATCCAGCCAGTTAAAAGACAGGTTTATTTCAATACTTTGCCAATCAAAAGTGTTGATATTGTTTTACAAGAAGAAATCTGACTTTATAGGTCTGGAATGGGTGGCAGCTCCAATTTCCCCTGTAAAAGCTGGATCGTGCTGTCAGTGCCCTGCCAGCTTGCAATGGGAATTTGGAATTTAAAGGCTGTGGGACCAGCCTGGCCAGGGGACAGCAGAGGGGACAGGAGAGGTCTTGTTCTTCCAGGGACAGGAAGAAAACTGTGCTGAGCATTCCCTGATTTCAGGGAATTCCTTAAAATTTGGAAATGGGAGGAATCCCATTCCAAATCCCATTCCGAATCCCGTTTCCATTCCCAACCCCATTCCCAATCCCATTTCCAATCCCATTTCCAGCCCCATTTCTAATCCCATTTCCAGCCCCATTTCCAATCCCATTCCCATTTCCAGCCCCATTCCCAACCCCATTCCAAACCCCATTTCCAGCCCCATTTCCAGCCCCATTTCCATTTCCAACTTCGCTTCCAATCCCACTCCAAATCCCATTCCCAATCCCATTTCCAGCCTCATTTCATCCCTTTGGGGCATCTCTAAGGCAAAACCCTCTGGGGAGTTGCTGGTTTTTGGTGTGCACACAGGGACAGCAGTGAGGACTCACCTGGCTCTGACCAAAACATGTTTTTAATGGCAAGTTTTAATTAAAAATCTGCCTTGGTGTTGTTTTTAGTGTTTACTGCGTGCCCTAGGAGAAATCAGGAGGGGCTGGGGCTGGTTGTGAATCCTTATTTTAAATGGGTGCTGTCCCTGCCCTATAGGATTGGGAATTGGAGATGGATTTTTCAGGTTTTCAGCACTGCAGGGCTTTTGCTGATGTCTCTCAGGTTTGGGGGGGACTCAGATATCTGCTCTCCCCCCGTGAGTGCTGCAGGTGTGGAGATGGGACACCCCTGATTTAATTTGAGTTAATTTGGGTTCTTTGCCCTGAGTGTGGCTGCAGCAGGGGGTCAGCACAGAACTCCTGGGGCTGGAAAAGATTCCCAAAGCACCCTCAGCAAATCACAGCTTTCATTCTGAAGGAGATTTTCTATTTTTCCCATTTTGTGGCTGTCCCAGAGGCCCTGAGTGGCACAGAGATGTCCCTGTCACCCTTGGCAGTGCCTGGGTGCTTTTCCTCTGCCCTGAGCTGTGCTCAGCTCCTGGTGCTGTCTGTCCATCCCTGTCCCCCTGTCCCCAGGGCAGGATCTGCATTCACTCCTGCTTTGGGTTAGCTTTGATTTCTGCCCTGAGCCAGAGGAGCAGCAGGAATTGCTGTGGGACAGCGTGCAGTGGCATTCAGGGATGTTTTGAGTTTAGTCTGGACTTCAGGAAAAATCTGGGAAGGCTTTCCAGGAACCTGCTCCTTACTCCAAAGGGTTTATCTGCTGGGCAGTTAAAATTGGGCCTTAATTCTTTCAGTCATTGCTTTTTGTGTGGTGTCCTGATTCCTGGAGCTGCTGGATCTGGGAGCTGGTGGTGGATGGAGGGATGGATGGATGATGGATGATGGATGGATGGATGGATGGATGGATGGATGGATGGATGGATGGATGATGGATGGATGGATGATGGATGATGGATGGATGGATGGATGATGGATGGATGATGGATGAATGGATGATGGATGGATGATGGATGGATGATGGATGGATGGATGGATGATGGATGGATGGATGATGGATGGATGGATGGATGATGGATGGATGGATGGATGATGGATGGATGATGGATGGATGATGGGTGGATGGATGGATGGATGGATGGATGGATGGATGGATGGATGGATGATGGGTGGATGGATGGATGATGGATGGATGGATGGATGGATGGATGGATGGATGGATGGATGATGGATGATGGATGGATGGATGGATGATGGATGGATGGATGGATGGATGGATGATGGATGATGGATGGATGATGGATGGATGGATGGATGGATGGATGATGGATGATGGATGGATGGATGGATGATGGATGGATGGATGGATGGATGGATGATGGATGATGGATGGATGATGGATGGATGGATGGATGGATGGATGATGGATGATGGATGGATGATGGATGGATGGATGGATGGATGGATGGATGGATGATGGATGATGGATGGATGATGGATGGATGGATGGATGGATGGATGATGGATGGATGATGGATGATGGATGGATGGATGGATGGATGGATGGATGATGGATGGATGGATGATGGATGGATGATGGATGGATGATGGATGGATGGATGGATGATGGATGGATGGATGATGGATGGATGATGGATGGATGGATGATGGATGGATGATGGATGGATGGATGGATGATGGATGATGGATGGATGGATGATGGATGATGGATGGATGATGGATGAGGGATGGATGGATGATGGATGGATGGATGAGGGATGGATGGATGGATGATGGATGATGGATGGATGATGGATGATGGATGGATGGATGGATGGATGGATGGATGATGGATGGATGGATGGATGGATGATGGATGGATGGATGGATGGATGATGGATGGATGGATGGATGATGGATGATGGATGGATGGATGGATGGATGGATGATGGATGGATGGATGGATGGATGGATGATGGATGGATGGATGATGAATGGAATGTTGTCCCTGTGGAAACCTGCAGGGAGCAAAGAGCTGGGAATGCTTTCACAGACATTTAGGGGTTTTTTTGGCCCTTTCAAACCTGACCTTGGACACTTCCAAGGACCCAGGGCAGCCACAGCTGTGCCAGGGCCTCCTCACCCTCACAGCCAGGAATTCCTTCCCAACATCCCATCCACACCTTCCTTCTGTCACTTTAAAGCCCTTCCCTCATCCAAAACCCCTCACAAATTTTGTTTTCAACACTTGAAGGGGCTCTGAGACTCTTTGGGCAGAGCAGCTCCATTTAGATCTGGTTCTCTGCTCATGGGAATTCACTTTAAAGTGAGCAGCTCCCAGGGCAGGGGAAATCAGGATAAATCTGGAATTTCATCCCCTCTGGTTTTATCCACCCATCTCTAATTTTGCCTGCTGAGTTTAGCCGGAGTTTGATCCTCAGGGTGTTCTAGAAAATGGATCATTTGGCAGAGAAAATTATCAAATATTGTATAAAGAGTATAAAATATTGCATGGCAGAGTATCAAATATTGTTTGGGCATGGGTGTCAGTTTGTAATGCCCAGATTTTGGTAAATGGGAAGTGCTGGTTAAATGAGAAGAATTCTCTGGGAAATAAAGAGAATTCCCTTTCCTTTTCCCACCTCTCTTCCTTGGGAGAAGTTTCTTCACTTCCAGCCTGGCCTCACTTTATATCAAATATTTCACTCTTCCTATTAAATTTGATGTGACTGGGAGTGAATTTTCAGTCCTTAAAAACACAAGAAAACCTTTGTGTGAACAAAGCAACACCAAGGATGGGAAGAACGAGCAAAACCAGGGGAACAAAAAAAAAATTTAAAAAAGAAAAAGGTTGAGACATGAAAGAATGGAAACATTTTGTTGAAATCTAAGGTTATGTGGAAAAAATTGGGTTGGCAACGTGGTATAATTAAGCACTGGTTACTGTTGGCAAGTCCCAAGGCTCCTGAAATTCAGCCTAGCACTGGCTGGAGCATCCAAATGATGTCGTGGTTTCTCTGTGGACGTGTCTGGAAAATCTGTGGAACTAAAATAAATAAATGAAGGAGCTACACAAAAGGCATTTTTGAGGTCGGTTGCTCCAAGTCTGGGCTCTTTTTTCTTTTTTTATTTTCTTTCCAGAAGCCAAGAGGATTCTTAACATCATCTGGAAGCTCTCACAATGATGAGATGTCATTTTTTAAAAGGAGGAAAGTTGAATTAATTTATTTATGACAGAGTTTGTGTAACAAGCCTGGGAGAAAAAGGAGAGTTTGGGGATGAGTGAGTGGAAAAGCTGCATCAGGGCTCATCCCTGAGCTCTCTGTGGATTTTGTCCCAGCCCTCAGGCAAAGCCCTGGGTTCCCCATGGCTGATCCTGCATCCCTGTGGGGAGCCTGGCCCTGAGGGATGCTTGAACACGATTTTATTGCTGATGTGCCAATAAAATCTGAGTTTTCAAGCAGCTCCAGGAGTCTCCTTCCATCCCTGTGCCTCAGGTTGTGTTGGTGATGGGTTATTTCTACCTTAAAAATGCTTTTCTTCTTTGGGATATTTTTTTCCTGTTGGGAATCCCCAGTGCTCCTCACCCAGCAAATCCAGGAGGTCATTTGGGTTTTATATTTCAATTTTTTACAGATTATACCAAGACCACTATGATGTTCTGTTGGCTGCTCTCAGAATATTTTGAATTAGATCTGTAGAGGAAATTTGGAGCAGAAGATCACTTGGGAAGCCACACAAAAACCCCTTAAGTTTACTGGAAAAAAATCCCCTTTTTTGGGGTGCAAATGGAAGGGAGAGGTGCTGGATGGTGATGAACTGGAGTTCACCTTTAATAAGGTTTTTTTAATTTAAAAACACTTTTCTTCCTTGGGATTTTTTTTTCCCTGTTGGGCATCCCCAGTGCCCCTCACCCAGCAAATCCAGGAGCTTATTTGGATTTTGCCTTTAGATTTGGACAGGATTTTTACAGATTATACCAAGAGCACTGTGCTGTTCTGTTAGCTACTCTCAGAATCCTTTGAATTAGATCTAGAAATGAAATTTGGAGCAGAAGATCACATGGGCAGCCACAAAAAAAACTTTTAAGTTTACTGGAAAAATCCCCTTTTTAGGGTGCAAATGGAAGGGGATGTGCTGGATGGTGATGAACTGGAGTTCACCTTTAATAATGTTTTTTTAATTTAAAAACACTTTTCTTCCTTGGGCATCCCCAGTACTCCTCACCCAGCAAATCCAGGAGGTTATTTGCATTTTGTATTTCAATTTGGACAGGTTTCTTACAGATTATACCAAGAGCACCGTGCTGGTCTCTTTGCTTCTCTCAGAATATTTTGAATTAGATCTGTGGAGGAAATTTGGAGCTGTTTTCCTAAAGAGGGATGTGCTGGATGTTTGGTGGCCTCTCCTTCTCCTTCAGCTCCATCAACACTGGAATTATCTTACCTTCAATTTATATTTTATACATTTATTATTCAATTTATTTATTATACAAATTATTAACCAAATTTGCCTGCATCTCCCTGTCAGCTGGCAGATCCCTGCCTGCATCCAGCTGTGCATCTGCAGCCAGGGCCACAGGAATCCTTTCAGAATAAATAAAGCAAAAAGCCCTTCCTGAGCTCAGCTTTTCACCAAACTCCTTTAAAGCCTTTTTCCCCTTCTCTTTCTGCTCCAGCTTGCAAAGGAGGGGAGTTTGAGCTCTCAGGAAGGAGCTGGGTGGGAAAGGAGAGGTCACTGAGGGAATCCCTGCTCATCACTGTCACATTCAGGAACCAGATTTTCTGTTCCCTGTGCCTGTCAGCTGGAGCTGCTGAGGAAATTCAGCAATGAGCCCGAGCTCATCAGCCTGCCTGGCCTCTCCTCCTCTGCTTTTCCTCCCTCCACCCCCTTTTTTTTTGTTTCCAAGACAATGCTGGAGTTAGAATTCCCAGCAGCCGAATTCCTGGAGGTGCCACTCCAGTCTCCCAGGATCTCTCATCCTCCTGCAGCGTTTTACTCTGGGATTTTTTTACTGCAGCTCATTCAACTCTCAAACATGAATCAAGCAGTGAGTTTGTGGGATTTTATTTGATTTTTTTTGCCCGTGCTGGATGTGCTGGAATGAGATACCTACTGTGTGTGTGCTCTTGTGTGCTGCAGGGGAGAGATCTGCTCCGAGGGCTGTGGTTCACCAGCTGAATAATGCAAGCATTGTTTGGGTGCCCTTATTTCCAGCTTGCACCATTAAAAGTGAATAGAAAGGTCAAGGAGATGAGTCACAGTGAACACAAGTGTCATTCTGCTCAGGAGAAATGGGAAAAAGGAGAGAAAAAGGAGCTTCCAGGCGAGGTGTTCCAGCTGGTGCCAGCCCTGGACCGGCAGGGAAAACGAGAGGAAATCTTGGCTGGGATCTGCTGGAGTGTCCAAGCAGCTAAAAACCCCAGGAATTCCTTCCAAATATCCACTCCAAACCTCCCTTCTGGGCTGGAGCTGGGCTCTGGCAGCTGGGGCTGCAGTGGGGGATTCGGGGGATGCTGTGGAGAAGTTGGGCTCTGTTTGGAGCATCCAGGGCATGCTCTGGAGAAATTGCTGGGAACATCCAGAGGATGCTCTGGAAAAGTTGCTGGACTCATCCAGGGGATGCTGTGGAGAAATTGCTGGAAACAATTTCTGGGATGCTCTGGAGAAGATGGGCTCTACTGGGAACATCCAGGGGATGCTCTGCTGGAATATTCAGGGCATGCTCTGGAGAAGTTGGGCTCTGTTTTGAACATCCAGGGGATGCTCTGGAGAAGTTGCTGAGAACACCCAGGGGATGCTCTGGAGAAGCTGGGCTCTGTGCTGGGCTTGGAAATCCAACCCCTGCCCTGGGGAGGGCTGGCAGCTCTGGCTCTCATGCACAGCCACTGGCACCCAGAAGGAAACAATTCCTCCAGATCCACCTGGAAATTCCTTCTGCTCATCCAGAACCACCTCTCCTCAGCTCTCAGAGCCAGGGTGGGGTGAAGGTGCTCTTGGAGAGGGATTTGGGCCTGGAAGCAGTTTGGTGAAAAGCTGAGCCCAGACTTTTTGCTTTATTTATTCTGAAAGGATTCCTGTGGCCCTGGCTGCAGATGCACAGCTGGATGCAGGCAGGGATCTGCCAGCTGACAGGGAGATTCAGGCAAATATGTGCTAATAATTTGTATAATAAATAAATGGAATGATAAATGTATAAAATATAAATTGAAGGTAAGATAATTCCAGTGTTGATGGAGCTGAAGGAGAAGGAGAGGACACAGGGAAAGGACAAGGGGGAAGGGATTTAAACAGCCAGGGGGACAATGGGAAGGAATTGTTCCCTGTGGGGATGTTCCAGCCCTGGCCCAGGGTGACCAAAGCAGCTGTGGCTGCCCCCACATCCCTGCAAGTGTCCAAAGCCAGTTGGAGTGACCTGGGACAGTGAAAGATGTCCCTGGATGAGCTTTAAGGACCCAAACCATTGTCATTCCATGATTATCCCTGAAATTCTGCTGGGATTTACAGTGGTGGGGTCTCCATCTCTCCCTGCAGCATCCCAGGGAAGGATCTGAGCACAGCCCCATGCCCTCCCCTCTGCAAATGCCCTTTTGTAAATGAAACTTTTTGAATTTCCTGCCCAAACCCTGCCCCAAGAAGCCCCAGGCAGCTGGGGAAGCCCTGGCAGAGCCCTGGCAAGGGGAATTTGGCTGAGGAGCTGTGCCAAGGGGGTGCCATGGGCTGGGGACCTGGCCACAGCTTTTCCCTTGGATTGCTGCTGGAATTGCAGGGCACAAAAGGAGTTCAGGGCTTGAAAATGTGTTTTTTACAGGGTGGGGTTTAAATCCTGGGCTCCTGTACCTGTGGGTTTCCTTTTTTACACCCTCCTGTGGGTTTATCAGTTTGGCTCATTGCTGTTCCCTGTCCTGCCAAGGAAGCAGCCCCAGTGATTTGGGATCGTGCTGTGCTGCCACAGACTCCCCTGCACACTGCCCAGCTCTCCTTTGGGGTTCTGGCAGAATTTGAGCCCTGAAAAGTACAGAGGAATATTGAAATTTTTGATTTCCAGCCATTGGATTTTTCAGCTCTGAAATCACTGTGCTGGTGTGAAATAGATATTCCTCTGAAAAAGAGAGAAAGCCTCAGAATCCTGATTTATTCTGCACATTCAGAGCACACCTTCAGCAGGGAGCCAAAGCCAGCCCTGCTCCTCGTCCCTCTGGTGGGGGCTGATTTCCATAAACAACTTTGCAAATGAATTTTGCCACTTCAGCTTTGATCCCAGGTGGCCCAAAATTCCACCAGAAATCCAGTGGGTGTCAAATGTCTGGGAACTGGGACTGGTTTGCTGGGGAGGCAACAGAATCATGGAGTGGTTTGGGCTGGGAGGGAGAGGAGAGCGGTGCTGACCAAGGGCTGGAGCTGATTTTGGGGGGGCTGAGCCAGGTTTGGAGTGAAACATTGGGATTGTGCTGGTATTCTGTGGAAATTTGGGATTTCTGCAGAGAAATGATGGTGGGAGCAGAGTTAACTGAGAGCTGGATCTGATTTTTGGGAGCTGAAGCTGCTTTGGTGTGAAATGTTGATTTGTGCTGGTATTCCATGGAAATTTGGGATTTCTGCAGAGATTTCTCAGGGAGATGGTGTGAACAGAACTGATTGAGGCATTGAGCTGATTTTGGGGAGCTGAGCCTGGTTCTGGATGAAACATTGGGATTATGCTGATATTCCATGGAAATTAGGATTTAGGTATTCCATGGAAATTTAGGGAGATAGTGGGAGCAGAGCTGACCAAGGGCAGGGGCTGATTTTGGTGGGGCTGAGCCTGATTTGGAGTGAAACATTGGGATTGTGCTGGTATTCTGTGGAAATTTGGGATTTCTGCAGAGAAATGATGGTGGGAGCAGAGTTAACTGAGAGCTGGATCTGATTTTTGGGAGCTGAAGCTGCTTTGGTGTGAAATACTGATTTGTGCTGGTATTCCATGGAAATTTGGGATTTCTGCAGGGAAATGAGAAATCCCTCAGGGAGATGGTGGGAGCAGAGCTGACTGAGGGCTGGACCTGATTTTGGGGGGCTGAGCCGGGTTTGGGGTGAAACACTGGGACTGTGCTGGTATTCCATGGAAATTTGGGATTTCTGCAGAGATTTCTAAGGGAGATTGTGTGAAAAGAGCTGATTGAGGGCTGGAGCTGATTTTGGGGGGCTGAAACATTGGGATTGTGCTGGTATTCCATGGAAATTGAGGATTTCTGCAGAGGAATGGGGAGGTTGGAGATGGTGGCAGCAGATCTGGGGTGTGATTCCTTGGGAGAAGCCTCCAAGCAGGGCACAAACCTCCCTGGAAATGCCCCTTGGAGGGGTTTTAGTGGAAAATAGGAGACTGTTCATGCCTCAAACACAGATCTGCTGCCTGGGGGCTGCTCAGGGGGTTCCTGAAGGATCATCCCTGGTTCCCAAGGCTCATCCTGAAGGAGGATCAGCCCTGGTTCCCAAGGCTCATCCTGAAGGATCATCCCTGGTTTCCAAAGCTCATCCTGAAGGATCATCCCTGGTTCCCAAGGCTCATCCTGAAGGATCATTCCTGGTTCCCAAGGCTCATCCTGAAGGATCATTCCTGGTTTCCAAGGCTCATCCTGAAGGATCATTCCTGGTTTCCAAGGCTCATCCTGATGCTCTCCTCATTCCCTCTCTGTGGGAACAGGGAGGGCAGTCCCTGGGTGTCCCCAGAGCTGACCAGGGCTGGAGCTGATTTTGGGGGTGCTGAGCCTGGTTTGGGGTGAAACATTGGGATTGTGCTGGTATTCTGTGGAAATTTGGGATTTCTGCAGAGAGATGATGGTGGGAGCAGAGCTGACCAAGGGCTGGAGCTGATTTTTGGGAGCTGAGGCTGCTTTGGGGTGAAACACTGGGATTGTGCTGGTATTCCATGGAAATTTGGGATTTCTGCAGAGGGATGAGAAATCCCTCAGGGAAATGATGGGAGCAGAGCTGATCGAGGACTGGAGCTGATTTCGGGGGCCTGAGCCTGGTTATGGGGTGAAACACTGGGACTGTGCTGGTATTCTGTGGAAATTTAGGATTTCTGCAGAGATTTCTCAGGGAGATGGTGTGAAGAGAGCTGATTGAGGGCTGGAGCTGATTTTGGGGGGCTGAAACATTGGGATTGTGCTGGTATTCCATGGAAATTTAGGATTTCTGCAGGGAAATGAGAAATCCCTCAGGGAGATGGTGGGAGCAGAGCTGACTGAGGGCTGGACCTGATTTTGGGGGACTGAGCCTGATTTGGGGTGAAACACTAGGAATGTGCTGGTATTCCATGGAAATTTGGGATTTCTGTAGAGATTTCTCAGGGAGATGGTGTGAACAGAACTGATTGAGGCATTGAGCTGATTTTGGGGAGCTGAGCCTGGTTCTGGATGAAACATTGGGATTGTGCTGGTATTCCATGGAAATTAGGATTTAGGTATTCCATGGAAATTTAGGGAGATAGTGGGAGCAGAGCTGACCAAGGGCTGGAGCTGATTTTGGGGAGCTGGGCCTGGTTTGGGGTGAAACATTGGGATTGTGCTGGTATTCCGTGGAAATTTGGGATTTCTGCAGAGAAATGATGGTGGGAGCAGAGCTGACCAAGGGCTGGAGCTGATTTTTGGGAGCTGAGGCTGCTTTGGTGTGAAACACTGGGATTGTGCTGGTATTCCATGGAAATTTGGGATTTCTGCAGAGATTTCTCAGGGAGATGGTGTGAACAGAACAGTCTGTGCCCCGGGAGAGGCAGCAGGGATGGGAGGGAAGGGGATTTCTCCCTCTGGCACTCGGGATCCGATGGAAAAGTGTGAGGAATGTTCTCAGCAGGATGGGGAGAGGCACATTAGCACGTCCTGAGCACTCGGGGGGAGAAAGTCCCTCACTCTGCCTCTCTCAAATGTTGAAATTAAAACAAGCTGGCTTTTCTGCAGCTCTTGGATGCTTTCCCTGCTGACCTCAGGAGCTGGGATGGGAGGAGGAGCCAACAGAACTGAACTGGCTCTGGGGTTTTTTAATTTATTTTATATTTTATTTTTTTTCCCCTCCAAGTCCTGAATCCCTGCAGGATGCAGAACAATGAGGGCCATATCTGCTCTGCAAAAATCCATTTTTTTCCCAGTGCTCTGCTATGAAGGAGCTGTATCAGGCAGCTGGGAGGCTGCAGGGAGCAGCACAGGCTTTTCCAGGCCCAGACATTCCCACAGCAGACTGGGAAAGGCTGGGCAGGATCAGCCCTGAAACACAACAGCAAAGCCAGGAAAGAGCTCCAGAGCCTTTGGCAGCATCCCTAAGTGTGGTGGGGTTTGAGGGTTTTCAGGAGGAGGGAAGAGATGAGAAACTTGACTTTATGTTTCAAAGGTTGATTATTATAATATAATATAATATAATATAATATAATATTATTATATTATATTATATTATATTATATTATATTATATTATATTGTATTATATTATATTATTATATTATATTATATTATATTATATTATATTATATATATAAATATTTATATAAATATATAAATATATAAAAATATACATATATACATATATACATTATAAATATAGCAGTATATATTTTATATTTTTATATATAAATATATATATTATGTAATGCAATATTAAATATATATAACATATTATGTAATGTAATATTATATAATATATAATATATATGATATATATATAATATAAAATATGTGATATATATTATATTATATATACTATTACATACTATCATATCATATCATATCAAAAGAAAATGATATATTAGAACTATACTAATAAAAGAGAAAGGAGACATCAGAAGGTTAGCAGAGAATGAATAATAAAAACTCATAATTACTCACAATCTCAACACAACTAAACCCTAATTAGTCATTAAAAAGAAACAATTCACATCAAACCAATCAAAAATACACTTATTAACAAACCATCTCCCAGCCACATTCCACAACCATCAAATAATTATTTACGGTTCTTTGCTGGGACTTCTCAGCTTCTCAAAAGAAAAATCCTTTCATAAAATATTTCAGTGGCACCTAAGGATGCTGAATCCTCCATCCCCAAATTCCCAGCCCAGCTGTGCTCTCCGTGCTGGAATTCTGCTTGGACTCTGATCCTTGAGGTCTTTTCCAGCCTCAGTGAGTCTGAGATTCACCCCAGGGCTCTGCTCTGACCCTCTGAGGCTCAGCCTGAGTTCTGTCCTGGCCCAGAGCCCCTGGCTGGGCAGAAATGGGAATATTTTGGCTCCCTGGCTGTGCCTCAGGCTCTTGCAGCCCTGCCCTGGTCCACGTGGAGCTGGGGGAGGATCCAGGGCTGGGAGCAGCCTCTGCTGGGTTTGGGAATTTGGGAGGGAAGAAGCAGAGCAGCATCAGTCCTGAATGACAAAACTGCCCTTCATCTCCTCCTGCTGCTGCTCTCCGGGCTGGTACTCCATGGAAATTCAGGATTTCTGAAGGAATCCTCTCTGCACTGCTCAGTTTAAACAAAATTTAAAGTGTTCTGCAGGGCAGCATCACTCCCAAATTACAAAACTTCCTTCATCTCCTCCTGCTGCTGCTCTCTGTGCTGGCACTCCATGGAAATTCAGGATTTCTGAAGGAATCCTCTCTGCACCGCTCAGTTTAAACAAAATTTAAAGTGTTCTGCAGGGCAGCATCACTCCCAAATTACAAAACTTCCTTCATCTCTTCTGCTGCTGCTCCTGATGTGCTGGTACTCCATGGAAATTTAGGATTTCTGCAGGAATCCCCTCTGTGCTCCCCACAGGAGCTTTTGGGAGTTTTTCAGGATTTGACAGTTCTGGGTGGGATTCAGGTCAGGAAAACAGAGTGGGATTTCTAATGGCAACAGGGATAACACCAAACTGATCCAGATTTTTCCTGTGAAACAGGAACCAGAACTTGGTCTGGGTGTGGAAATACCCATATAAAACTTTGGGCTGCTCAGCTGAAGGGAATCAAAATCCACCCCAAAAACCCCTGGGATGCTCTGGGACAGGCAGAGCACAAGTTCAAGATGTTCTGCAGGGCAGCATCACTCCCAAATTACAAAACTTCCTTCATCTCTTCTGCTCCTGCTCTTGATGTGCTGGTACTCCATGGAAATTTAGGATTTCTGCAGGAATCCTGTCTGCACTGCCCACGGGAGTTTTTGGGAGTTTTTCCAGCCCTGGGTGGGATTCAGGGCAGGAAAACACAGTGGGATTTCTAATGGCAACAGGGATAACACCAAACTGATCCAGATTTTTCCTGTGAAATAGGAACCAGAGCTTGGTTTGGGTGTGGAAATGCCCATAAAGAACTTTGTGATCCTCAGCTGAAGGGAATCAAAATCCACCCCAATAAACCCTGGGATGCTCTGGGACAGGCAGAGCACAAGTTCAAGATGTTCTGCAGGGCAGCATCACTCCCAAATTACAAAACTTCCTTCATCTCTTCTGCTGCTGCTCTTGATGTGCTTGTACTCCATGAAAATTTAGGATTTCTGCAGGAATCCCCTCTGTGCTTCCCACAGAGTTTTTGAGATTTTTCAGGATTTCACAGTTCTGGGTGGGATTCAGGGCAGGAAAACACAGTGGGATTTCTTATGGCAACAGGGATAACACCAAACTGATCCAGATTTTTCCTGTGAAATAGGAACCAGAGCTTGGTTTGGGTGTGGAAATGCCCATAAAGAACTTTGTGCTCCTCAGCTGAAGGGAATCAAAACCCACCCCAATAAACCCTGGGATGCTCTGGGACAGGCAGAGCACAAGTTCAAGATGTTCTGCAGGGCAGCATCACTCCCAAATTACAAAACTTCCTTCATATCTTCCTGCTGCTGCTCTTGAGGAGCTGCACAGGAGTTTTGGGGAGTTTTTCAGGATTTTACATTCTGGGTGGGATTCAGGGCAGGAAAACACAGTGGGATTTCTTATGGCAACAGGAACAACAAGCCAGATTTTTCCTGTGAAATAGGAACAAGATTTTCCTTGTGAAATAGTAACCAGAGCTTGGTCTGGGTTTGGAAATGCCCATAAAGGACTTTGTGCTCCTCAGCTGAAGGGAATCAAAATCCACCCCAATAAACCCTGGGATGCTCTGGGACAGGCAGAGCACAAGTTCAAGATGTTCTGCAGGGCAGCATCACTCCCAAATTACAAAAATTCCTTCATCTCTTCTGCTCCTGCTCTTGATGTGCTGCCTTTGCTTCCCACGGGAGTTTTTGGGATTTTTTCAGGATTTTACAGTTTGGGAGTTTTTCAGGATTTTACAGTTCTGGGTGGGATTCAGGGCAGGAAAACACAGTGGGATTTCTTATGGCAACAGGAACAACAATCCAGATTTTTCCTGTGAAATAGGAACAAGATTTTCCCTGTGAAATAGGAACCAGAGCTTGGTCTGGGTGTGGAAATGCCCATAAAGGACTTTGTGCTCCTCAGCTGAAGGGAATCAAAACCCACCCCAATAAACCCTGGGATGCTGAGAGGCAGAGCCTGAGTTAAGGATGTTCTGAGGGGTGCTGAGAGCCCAGCAGGGTTTCCCTCCCTTCTCCAAAGCCTTGGCCAGACAGGCTGGGGCCCTCCCTGCCCTGGGGACACCAATCCCAAACCCTGAACAAACATTTCACTCCTTTGAGCAGCAGGGTCCCTGCCAGCCTGCAAACAGCTGAGCCTCTGCTGCTGCCCCGTTCTGGGATGGCTTTTTATGGATTAAGCTGAAATATCTGCTTTTGGGGGAGTGAAATCTGCCCCAGTCCTTGCTCCAGCTCAAAAACCCAGAGTGGGATTTGGGGCTTTGTTGATGGTTTTTTTCTGATGGTGGCAAAATGCCCAAACTCAGTTTTAGTCAATGGAAAGTCTAAAAATAGATGTGGAAAATGAGAGGGAGCTTCTGGGAAACTGAACTTGGGGTCTCTGATGCTGAGCATCTAAAGTGCCCCAAGACATTCATTTTGGGGGAATTTCCTTCCTGTTTTATTGAGCCAGGGATGGCAGTGGAGGCAGTGCTGGGGCACACAGGCAGGGCAGGCCTGTGCAGTGTCAACTGACACAGCAAAATGTGGGAAATTCCTCTGGGAACTCAGGCCTGGCTGGGAATAATCACTGGGAAACCCTGGAGGTGAAATAACCCAGAGTTATTAACCCAGAGTTAAGGGATGGGTGTGAGGCAGGAGCTGCTTTGGAGCTGAATTTGACCTGGTGTTGATATGATTTTTATATTACCTGGGCTAATATTCTGGGCTTGATGTGATTTTTATATTACCTGGGCTAATATTCTGGGCTTGATGTGATTTTTATATTACCTGGGCTAATATTCTGGGCTTGATATGATTTTTACATTACCTAGGGTTGATATGATTTTTATATTACCTGGGGTAATATCCTAGGCTTGATATGATTTTTATATTACCTGGGGTAATACCCTGGGGTTGATGTGATTTTTATATTACCTGGGGTAATGCCCTGGGGTTGATATGATTTTTACATTACCTAGGGCTGATATGATTTTTACATTACCTGGGGTAATACCCTGGGCTTGATATGATTTTTATATTACTTGGGGTAATACCCTGGTGTTGATATGATTTTTATATTACCTGGGGTAATATCCTAGGCTTGATATGATTTTTATATTACTTGGGGTAATACCCTGGTGTTGATATGATTTTTATATTACCTGGGGTAATATCCTAGGCTTGATATGATTTTTATATTACTTGGGGTAATATCCTAGGGTTGATATGATTTTTATATTACCTGGGCTAATATTCTGGGGTTGATGAGATTTTTACATTACCTGGGCTAATATTCTGGGCTTGATATGATTTTTACATTACCTAGGGTTGATATGATTTTTATATTACCTGGGGTAATATCCTGGTGTTGATATGATTTTTAAATTACCTGGGGTAATATCCTGGTGTTGATATGATTTTTATATTACCTGGGGTAATATCCTGGTGTTGATATGATTTTTATATTACCTGGGGTAATATCCTGGGCTTGATATGATTTTTAAATTACCTGGGGTAATATTCTGGGCTTGATATGATTTTTAAATTACCTGGGGTAATATCCTAGGTTGATATGATTTTTAGATTACCTGGGGTAATATCCTAGGTTGATATGATTTTTAGATTACCTGGGGTAATATCCTGGAGTTGATATGATTTTTAGATTACCTGGGGTAATACCCCGGGCTTGATATGATTTTTAAATTACCTGGGGTAATACCCTGGGGTTTAAATTAAATTATTCAATTCTCTGTGCATGGCAGTGATGGGGTTAGAGCTGGAGATTTTCTGCATCCTTGTCCTGATGGGTTTGGGCAGGAGGAACCAGAAAAAAAGGTTCCAAACTCTCCCATTTGGAATGTTGCCCACAGCTGGTGTTGTATTTTTTAGGAAGATTTCTCCCTTCTCCTTGCTCTGGAATAATCTCTCAGCATGCTCATGGAGGGATCACTCTGAGTGATCTCTTTGCATTATAAAGACAACATTTCTTCTCCTGTAGCTATGGAAAATCTCCCTTCCCTCTGGGTTCAAAATGAGGGCACAGAAAAACGTCCCCAGATCAATTTTAAGCCCAGCACTAAGTTGTTTATGTGCTGTTTATTTAGTGATGAGGAGAACATCAAAATGCTCCATGCAGGAATCAATCTTCCTAAAATACAGAATAAAATATGCTGATAACTCAGCATCTGCCTTGTCTCCAGGATCCTAAATATTTCCTTCCCTCATTGCTCTCCCAGTGCCTTTAAATCCTCAGTGTGCAGGGTCAAAACACCACCCAAAACTTCTCCCAGTTCAGAAATGGTTGGAAATGTCATCCTGGGCTTTTCCAGATGCTGCAATTGTGATCCTTCCCTCATTTCTCCCTATTTTTCCCCCTCATTTCTCCCAAATTTTGATCCTTCCCTCATTTCTCCCAAATGTCCAAGCCACTGGAAGGAAGGACAGAGGAATTCTTGTCTCAGTTTCACCCCAATCAGAGCAGGAGCTGAAAGGCAGCCCCTAAAGTGTGACCCCAAAATTGGGATTTGCAGCAGGATGGAGCAGCTGTTAATGGGGAAAAATGGGATTTGGCTTGGCAGGGAGGGAATGTCTGGCAGGGAAGGATGGACTGGGGAGTCAAAGATGAATTTTATCTTGGATTTCTTCCCAGCAGTGCAAGGCAGGGATGCAGCAGCTTCCCTGGGAAGGGCCTTGCAGTTATCCTGGTTCCCTTTCCTGGGTGATGTTTTGGGAAGGGTTTTCTGGTCCTGATTCCTTCCCCTGGGTGATGCTTTAAGAAGGGATTCTGATCCTTCTTTCCTTCCCCTGGGTGATGTTTTGGGAAGGGTTTTCTGGTCCTGGATCCTTTCCCTGGGTGATGTTTTGGGAAAGGTTTTCTGGTCCTGCCCTCTTCTCCCTGGGTGAAGTTTTGGGAAGGGTTTCTGATCCCTCTTTCCTCTCCCTGGGTGAAGTTTTGGGAAGGGATTCTGGTCCTGCTTCCTTTCCCTGGGTGATATTTTGGGAAAGGTTTTCTGGTCCTTCCTTCCTCTCCCTGAGTGATGTTTTGGAAAGGGATTCTGGTCCTGATTCCTTCCCCTGGGTGATATTTTGGGAAAGGTTTTCTGGTCCTTCCTTCCTCTCCCTGAGTGATGTTTTGGAAAGGGATTCTGGTCCTGATTCCTTCCCCTGGGTGATGCTTTAAGAAGGGATTCTGATCCTTCTTTCCTTCTCCTGGGTGATGTTTTGGGAAGGGTTTTCTGATCCTTCTTTCCTTTCCTTTCCCTGGGTGAAGTTTTGGGAAGGGTTTCTGGTCCTGTTTCCTTTTCCTGGGTGGTGTTTTGGGAAGGGTTTTCTGGTCCTTCTTTCCTTTCCTTCTCCTGGCTGATGTTTTGGGAAGGGTTTCTGGTCTTGGTTCGTTTCTCTGGGTGATGTTTTGGGAAGGGTTTCTGATCCCTCTTTCCTCACCCTGGGTGATGTTTTGGGAAGGGTTTCTGGTCCTGGTTCCTTCTCCTGGGTGATATTTTAGAAAGGATTTCCGGTCCTTGTTTCCTTCCCCTGAGTGATGTTTTGGGAAGGGTTTCTCATCCTTCTTTCCTTTCCCTGAGTGATGTTTTGGGAAGGGTTTCTGGTCCTGGTTCCTTTTCCTGGCTGATGTTTTGGGAAGGGTTTCTGATCCTGGTTCCTCCCCTGGCTGATGTTTTGTGAAGAGTTTTCTGGTCCTGGTTCCTGCCCTGGGTGATGTTTTGTGTCTCTGGGTGCCAGGCTGTGCTTGGCACAGGGGCAGTGCCTGGATCCAGTTTTACCTCAGTGTTTTCCAAAGCCAGACCCCACTGTGGGGTGCTGAAGGAGAAAACCTGGAGGTGAGCTTGGCACAGCCAGCTCTGGAGGTGACAACAGCTTTGGGGGGATTTTTGGGCACATTCCTGCCCCTTGTCTGCTCCCCAAAAACTGTCCAGGGGCAGGGGGACATTGGTGGCCATCCCAGGGCTGGGAAGCTGAGCAGGTTCTGGTGTTTGTGGTAATGATTTTGGGGTGTGAAAACCTCCAGTTTCAGGTTTATAAAGCAGGTGTTTAATTAAGCCTTAATGAGGAACGTGGGTGATAAAGGAGAGCTCTGCTGCTTGCTCAGGAGCTCTCCCTTCACTCTCCCTGACTCCTGTGACCCTTGGTGTTATCACCCTGCTTATCAGAGCAGAGGAAAGGAAATCCAGCAGAGATTTTGGGAGCCTTGGAAGCATTTAAAGGGATAATGCCAAGGTAAACTCCGTGTGCTGAGGAGAGAGCAGCTGAACAAGGGGTGGATGTGGCAGACATTGGTTTCTCTGCTGCTTTTTACTCATCTGTGTCAGGTATTGGTTTCTTTGCTGTTTTTTACTCATCTGTGTCAGGTATTGGGTTCTTTGCTGTTTTTTACTCATCAGTGTCAGGTATTGGTTTCTTTGCTGTTTTTTACTCATCTGTGTCAGGTATTGGTTTCTTTGCTTCTTTTTACTCATCTCTTCCCAACCTGCTGCTTTTTTGCACCCTTTGGCAGGGTGAGAATGATGTGGGATCTGCTCATTCTGGAGTCAAGACCTGGGCAGAGAACAAATCAACCCCAACCTGTTCAGAGCAGCGATGTGGGATTGATCCTTTGGAGCTAAAAAGTTCCTGTGGGGCTGCAGAAGTCAAAATCTCTCAGCCCTGGGGTTTGGGCACTGATTTTGCTGCTGGAGGTGCCCAAGGTGGCTGTGTTGGATCTTGTTTGTGTCTCTGTGCTGTGATTTCACTGCTCAGCACCCTAGAAATGAATGGTTTTGTGCTGTGTTCTTAGAAAAATGTGATTTTTAATTTTTTTTTTTATTTATTCCTCATTTTTTAGAGCCAGGTTCTGCCAGCCTCATTAAGAAATTAACACAGAGCAAATTTGGATTGTTGGAGAGCAAAGCCATGTGTTGTTCCTCAATTAGATTTAGGATTTAGGGTCTGGAAGAGTTCTGTGGGGAGATTCTGCACAAAACCTCCCCTCCAAAATCAGATTTATTTCCAAAGCTGGGCTTTGCTTGTTTGTCTTTTGAGAATTCAGTTGTCTGATGGCAAACTGGCTCTTCAGTGTTACCAAAAAGCAAAATAAAACTAAAATGTGGTCACTGGGTCCTTCCTTGCAAGGCAGTGATGGGAATATCGAGTTTTATCTCTTTTTAAATACATTTATCACTTTTTAAATACATTTATCTCTTTTTAAAATACATTTCACAAAACTGGGAGGGATTTAGGAGCCAGCACCTGAAGCAATGATGGGAATGTTGAGTTTTACATATTTTTTAATAGATTCCAAAAAATTGGGAGGGATTGAGGAATAAGAACCTGAAGCCATGATGGGAATGTTGAGTTTTATCTCTTTTTAAATACATTTCACAAAACTGGGAGGGATTTAGGAGCCAGCACCTGAAGCAGTGATGGGAATGTTGAGTTATATATATTTTTAATAGATTCCAAAAAATTGGGATTATTTGAGGAATAAGCAGTGATGGGAATTTTGAGTTTTATCTCTTTTTTAACAGATTCCAAAAAATTGGGAGTAATTGAGGAGCCAGCACCTGAAGCAATGATGGGAATGTTGAATTTTATCTCTTTTTTAATACATTTCACAAAACAGGGAAGGGATTTAGGAACAAGCACCTGAAGCAGTGATGGGAATGTTGAGTTATAAATCTTTCTTAATAAATTCCAAAAATTTGGAATTATTAAGGAATGAACACCTGAAGGAATGATGGGAATGATGAGTTTTATCAACTCAGTGATGGGAATGTTGAGTTTTATCTCTTTTTTGATAGATTCCAAAAAAAAAATTCCTTTTTTTAATGGATTTGAGAAAATTGGAGAGGATTTAGGAACCAGCACCTGAAGTAGTGATGGGAATGATGAGTTTTATCAACTCAGTGATGGGAATGTTGAGTTTTATCCCTTTTAAAATAGATTTGAGGAAATCAGAGGGGATTTAGGAACCAACACCTGAAGTAATGATGGGAATGTTGAGTTTTATCAATTCACTGATGGAAATGTTGAGTTTTATCCCTTTTTTAATGGATTTGAGAAAATTGGAAAGGATTTAGGAACCAGCACCTGGAGCAGTGATGGGGATTGGAGGCTGGAACATCAGGAAGGGAAAGTTCTCTCTGGAGACTCAGCATGAAGGGATTTAAGGGTTGAAGATTTGCTCAGATTGCTGAATTTCATCCCATTTTGTGTGGGGCTTGAGAGTCCAGGTCTGCTTTGGGTGCCCTGCAGGAAAGGCTCATCCCAAAAGAAGCAGAGAGGCCTAAAAATGCCCATTCTGGGGGTTTTTGGTGAAGCCAAAAATGCCAATTCCAGGGGTTTTTGTTGAAACCAAAAATGCCCATTCTGGGGGTTTTGTTGAAGTCAAAAATGCCAATTCCAGGGATTTTGGTGAAGCCAAAAATGCCAATTCCAGGGGTTTTGGTTAAGTCAAAAATGCCAATTCTGGGGGTTTTGTTGAAGTCAAAAATGCCAATTCTGGGGTTTTGTTGAAGCCAAAAATGCCCATTCTGGGAGTTTTGTTGAAGTCAAAAATGCCAATTCTGGGGTTTTGTTGAAGCCAAAAATGTCCATTCTGGGGGTTTTGTTGAAGTCAAAAATGCCAATTCCAGGGGTTTTGTTGAAGTCAAAAATGCCAATTCCAGGGATTTTGGTGAAGCCAAAAATGCCAATTCCAGGGGTTTTGTGGAAGCCAAAAATGCCAATTCCAGGGGTTTTGTTGAAGTCAAAAATGCCAATTCCAGGGGTTTTGTGGAAGCCAAAAATGCCCATTCTGGGGGTTTTGTTGAAGGCAAAAATGCCCATTCTGGGGGTTTTTGTTGAAGCCAAAAATGCCAATTCTGGGGTTTTGTTGAAGCCAAAAATGCCCATTCTGGGGTTTTGTTGAAGCCAAAAATGCCAATTCCAGAGGTTTTGTTGAAATCAAAAATGCCAATTCCAGGGGTTTTGTTGAAGCCAAAAATGCCAATTCCAGAGGTTTTGTTGAAGCCAAAAATGCCAATTCTGGGGGTTTTGTTGAAGCCAAAAATGCCAATTCTGGGGTTTTGTTGAAGTCAAAAATGCCCATTCTGGGGGTTTTTGGTGAAGCCAAAAATGCCAATTCTGGGGGTTTTGTTGAAGCCAAAAATGCCAATTCTGGGGTTTTGTTGAAGTCAAAAATGCCCATTCTGGGGTTTTTGTTGAAACCAAAAATGCCCATTCTGGGGGTTTTTGTTGAAACCAAAAATGCCCATTCTGGGGGTTTTGTTGAAGTCAAAAATGCCAATTCCAGGGGTTTTGTTGAAGCCAGAAATGCCAATTCCAGAGGTTTTGTTGAAGCAAAAAATGCCAATTCTGGGATTTTGTTGAAGCCAAAAATGCCAATTCCAGGGGTTTTGTTGAAGCCAAAAATGCCAATTCCAGGGCTTTTGTTGAAGCCAAAAATGCCCATTCTGGGGGTTTTGTTGAAGCCAAAAATTCCCATTCCAGGATTTCAGCCTGAACCATCCACGAGTGGACATTTCTGACCCTTTTCCCATCACTTTTCCATTTCCCTGCTCCCAGTCCCACTGGGATTTTGGAGGGGAGCAGCAGGGCTGGGACACATCTCCAGCCCCAGCAGCACTGACAAGGAGAGCTCAGAGATTTTTAGAACTCTCATTGGCCCCTAATTAGAAGTTTGATGCCAAAGTAATGATCATAAAAGCCTCTTTATTTCAAACAAACCCATGTGAATAATTCTGTAAATATTTGTCTGGGCCAGCCTTGGGTTGAGTCCTGGGAAATTTTTTTGGATGAGGATCTTGGATATTTCTTGTTGGTTTTTATTAGGAGCATATTTCAATTTTTTTTTCGATGCTATCTTTGGGTTTGAGTCCTCCTGTGTGGAGAATGGAAGACCTGAAATGACATCTCAGCTCTTAAATGCAGCAGATATTTCCAATGTCACCTTGTAACCAGTTTAATGGGGAATATCTGAAAGGAGGGAGGGGAAGGGACGAGCAGCTGTGACCCAGATTTCCTAAAATCACCCCTTGCAACCCTGCTGTGGCTTCCAGGGAGATGAAACCAGGATTTTATGGGAATAGTGGTGAGCAGAGATCCATCAGCTCTTGGGTTGGTTGTGAGGGATGGGGTTTGGGGTGGCTTTGCAGCCTGGGAGGGGCTGGGATCCCATGGAGGGGATCCGTGGAGAGGTTTGGATCCCTGTTTTGGGGTTTGTATTTCATGGAGGGGTTTGGATCCCTGTTTTGGGGGTTTTTATCTCCATGGAGAGGTTTGGATCCCTGTTTTGGGGTTTGTATTTCATGGAGAGGTTTGGATCCCTGGTTTTTGGGGTTTGTACTTCATGGAGGGGTTTGGATCCCTGTTTTGGGGTTTTTTATCCCCATGGAGAAGTTTGAATCCCTGTTTTGGGGGTTTGGATCCCATGGAGAACTTTGGATCTCAGTTTTGAGGGTTTGGGTGTCATGGAGACGTTTGGATCCCTGTTTTGGGGTTTGTATTTCATGGGGAGGTTTGGATCCCTGTTTTTTGGGGTTTGTACTTCATGGAGGGGTTTGGATCCCTGTTTGGAGAGTCCAGATACCTGTTTTGGGGTTTTTTATCCCCATGAGGGGTTTGGATCCCCATGGAGAACTTTGGATCTCAGTTTTGAGGGTTTGGGTGTCATGGAGAAGTTTGGATCCCTGTTTTGGGGTTTGTATTTCATGGAGAGGTTTGGATCCCAGTTTGGAGGGTCCAGATCCCTGTTTTGGGGGGTTTTTATCCCATGGAGAAGTTTGAATTCCATAGAAGGGTTTGGATCCCTGTTTTGGGGGTTTTTATCTCCATGGAGAGGTTTGGATCCCTGTTTTGGGGTTTGTATTTCATGGAGAGGTTTGGATCCCTGTTTGGAGGGTTTGGATCCCTGTTTTGGGGGGTTTTATCCCCATGGAGAAGTTTGAATCCCTGTTTTGGGGGTTTTTATCCCCATGGAGGGTTTGGATCCCATGGAGAAGTTTGAATCCCTGTTTTGGGGGTTTGGATCCCTGTTTTGGGGGCTTTTATCCCCATGGAGAAGTTTGGATCCCTGTTTGGGGGGTTTTTATCCCATGGAGAAGTTTGGATTTCATGGAAGGGTTTGGATCCCTGTTTTGGGGGTTTGTATCTCATGGAGGGATTTTGGATCCCTGTTTTGGGGGTTTGGATCCCATGGAGAAGTTTGTACCCCATTTTGGGGGGGTTTTATCCCCATCAAGAAGTTTGGATCCCTGTCTTGGGGTTTTGGAGCTCTGTTTTGGGGGTTTGGATCTCATGGAGACGTTTGCATCCCTGTTTTGGGTGTTTGGATCCCCATGGAGAAGTTTGGATTCCTATTTCGGGGATTTTATCCCTGTGGAGAAGTTTGGATCCCTGCTTTGGGGGTTTGGATCCCTGTTTTGGGGTTTTGTATCTCCATGGAGGGGTTTGGATCCCTGTTTTGGGTTTTTTATCCCCATGAGGGGTTTGGATCCCTGTTTTGGGGGTTTTTATCCCCATGGAGAGGTTTGGATCCCTGTTTTGGGGTTTTTTATCCCCATGGAGGGGTTTCGATCCCCATGGAGAAGTCTGGATCCCTGTTTTGGGGATTTTATCCCTGTGGAGAAGTTTGGATCCCTGTTTTGGGGTTTTGTATCTCCATGGAGAAGTTTGGATCCCTATTTTGGGGGTTTTATCCCTCTGGAGAAATTTGGATCCCTGCTTTGGGGGTTTGCATCCCTGTTTTGGGGTTTTGTATCTCCATGGAGGGTTTGGATCCCTGTTTGGGGGATTCTGTATCTCCATGGAGGGGTTTGGATCCCTTTTTTTGGGGATTCTGTCCCCATGGAGGGTTTGGATCCTTGTTTGGGGGTTTTTACCCCATGGAGAAGTTTGAATCCCTGTTTTGGGGGTTCTATATCCCCATGGAGGGGTTTGGATCCCTGTTTGGGGGTTCTATATCTCCATGGAGGGGTTTGGATCCCTGTTTGAGGGTTCTATCCCCATGGAGGGGTTTGGATCCCTGTTTTGGGGATTTGTATCTCCATGGAGGGTTTGGATCCCTGTTTTGAGGGGTTTTTATCCCATGGAGAAGTTTGAATCCCTATTTTGGACAGGTTTGTTTCCCCTGCAGATGTTTCTACCCCTATGGAGAGGTTCCTACCCCACGGCAGGTGGCATGGGGAGGGAGGAGCTGGCTAATTAGCTCAGTAATTAGCTGTGACTGTAATGGAGATGCCGCTGGGGGTTGCCTTTCTCCCCTAATGACCGAGGAGGAGCAGAGATCCCAGAGCTCTGGCAAGGCTGGCCAGGAGATCCCAATCCCTCTGGATGTGCTCATTTAATGGCAACAAACCCTCACCCTAAACCAGGGGGATGAACCCCGGGATTTTAATGCCAAAAAACCCCAAAAAGTGCCATTTCTGAGCCAGGAAATACACCTTGGACTCGTGTTTTATTTATAATAAAATTCAAAAAAGGGAAAGGGATGGGAGCTGGATGCTGTGCTTGGATGAGCCTGTTTGGGATCACCAGGTTCTGTATTATCATAAAATCCTCCACAAGCCTACAGCAAAATAACATTCCCTGGTGATGTTCACATGAAAATCCATCTAAACACCTAATTGGGAGCAGGACCTGCTGGATAAATGTGGATTAGAAGAGAGAAAATCACTGAGAATTGGGAATGGAAGTGGTGAATTTCTCCCTGCTCTCCAAGACATCCCTTGAGGGCACCGCAGCTCCTCGGGGGATGAAATTCAGTTTATTCTGGGATTTTTCCTCCTTTTCTTCCCCTGAAATTCAGTTCATTCTGGGATTTTTCCCTTCTTTTCTTCCCCGAA
>JANCRA010000030.1:10217952-10267952 GCA_024362935.1 Setophaga petechia
CCCCAGTCAGGGGAGCCCAGGAGGATTTGTGGGGTCTCAGCCCCAATCTGGGGAGCCCAGGAGGATTTGTGGGGTTTCACCCTGGTCAGGCTGAGCCCAGGAGGATTTGTGGGGTTTCACCCTGGTCAGGCTGAGCCCAGGAGGATTTGTGGGGTTTCACCCTGGTCAGGCTGAGCCCAGGAGGATTTGTGGGGTCTTAGCCCCAATGTGGGGAGCCCAGGAGGATTTGTGGGGTTTCAGCCCCAATGTGGGGAGCCCAGGAGGATTTGTGGGGTCTCAGCCCTGATCTGGGGGAGCCCAGGAGGATTTGTGGGGTTTCAGCCCTGGTCAGGCTGAGCCCAGGAGGATTTGTGGGGTCTCAGCCCTGATCTGGGGAGCCCAGGAGGATTTGTGGGGTCTCAGCCCTGATCTGGGGAGCCCAGGAGGATTTGTGGGGTCTCAGCCCTGATCTGGAGGAGCCCAGGAGGATTTGTGGGGTTTCACCCTGGTCAGGCTGAGCCCAGGAGGATTTGTGGGGTCTCAGCCCTGATCTGGAGGAGCCCAGGAGGATTTGTGGGGTTTCACCCTGGTCAGGCTGAGCCCAGGGGGATTTGTGGGGTTTCACCCTGGTCAGGCTGAGCCCAGGAGGATTTGTGGGGTTTCACCCTGGTCAGGCTGAGCCCAGGGGGATTTGTGGGGTTTCACCCTGGTCAGGGGGAGCCCAGGCAGGAGCAGGAGCTCACACAGGGGCACAGCCCAGGCCCAGCACTCCTGGGCACACCCCAGGGGTGTCACTGAACCCTGCACCACCAAAGTATGGACAAAGCAAAGGCCTGGTCACAGCCCTCGAGATCTGAGAGCCACTGCGACCCCCTGGGTAAATACATAATTAAGCAGGGTGTTTTTAAGACATGTTTAATTAGGCCCCCAGCCCCTCCTCACCCCCCCCTTCCCCAATTATGTTCCATTTCCCCCAGAGATACACAGCTCTGTTAATTATGTAAATAAGTCATGCACTATTCCCTGAAAGAATTATATTTCTGTGAAATACTGTTCATCTATTATCAATAAAAATAAATACAAGACATATGATTTGTCATTAAAAATAATTTTTAAAAGCTCGATGATTTTTACTGTTTCTACTGACTGAAAATACCTGAGAACTGAAGTAAAATAACTCACAATTGGAGTTATGTTTCTTCTATATCTCAGATGGTCAGCCAAGCATTAAACTAGATAATACATACAGAGCCATAGAGAATAAACTTTATATGCAAACTATTGATACCCTAACAGAGTAATAGAAACAATGGTGTTAAAATTAATAGAGTGAGATTATTCTCAACAAAATGCACATTCAATTATTTTGGATTGTGAAGAAGGTCTTTTGATTTGAAGATCACATCTGAGATATTTCATATCAGACCCTGCAAATCACAACTGAGTGACACTGAGGTATTTCCTTAACCTCTCAAACTGACAGGCAGAGTGCAACCTGCATCCAGTGGAGCAAAGTCCTGCTAAATGCATCTGACTTCAATGGGTGAAAATTAAGATGTGCATTATAGACAACTACAACTAATACAGTAAAGATTAGCTTGGGTTACCAGAGAGGGAAGGAAAAATGCTGAAGTGTCTCAAGTTTCTGACTGATTTATAACAGAATTCTCTTAATAAAGAAGTACTTCACTTTTACTTCCCCTATACATGACATGAGTGCTCATTTAAATGTTTGCCCAACTGAAATTTCGTGGCACAAGAACAACAAACCCAGAGTTTAGAAAAAAGACCTCTTGGTGCTGTCAGCATGAAAGCGCTGCTGTCACTCATTAATGAGACCAGGAATCCTGAAAACCTGAGTTAGCACTAATTGCCACATGCTAATAAATATCAAATCACAAAGAGGAGCTTTTGCATGTGAACTTCATGGTCTGAAGGTTACCATTTCCCAAATATTCCAGATCCTCCTAGAAACGTCAGTGGAATTATGGATCTGACTTTCCACTTCAGGAACACCTAACAGAACATGAAATTCTTCCATCACAATGGTAATGAAGCTCAAACTCCATCCTCCCACAGGAGATTCCACAAACAAATCCAGTAGAAAACAGATCTGTGGAGTATTTATACTTGTTTTGGAACAATATGACAATGATCCATCACACCAGTGTTTATATTTCAGTTTTTAGAGTTGATGAAAGAGAAAAATACCTGACAACGTGGAGTTCAGGGAAGACATTTATCCCCCAGCCTGAGCAATATCAGATCCATCTCCTGACCCCCACAACCTGCCAGGTTTGCAGGCAATCTCCTCCCTGTGTTACACAAATCAGCACTGGTGCAGAAATACAGGGATTAGTGCTTCTTTTTGCCTTGGATACTACCTGCTGATATTTCAGTTCTCCACCCTCAAACAGACCATGGCTGCTCCCACTCTCAGTAGAGCACTGAGGACAAAGACATGACTCATGGAACATTCAGCAAGGGCTGTGATGTGGATAGACAGAACAGGTTTGGGGTTTTTTAGATGCCAAACAATCAATCATTTATACAAAGGTAACTCTAGAGGGAAGTGCCAGGGCTCTGTCACAACCAAGGTGCACCTCACTGACCTGCTGGCTGCACAAGTCACAGCCCAGGAGCAGTGCCTGGCACCCTGGCACAGCCCAGGAGCAGTGCCTGGCACAGCCCAGGAGCAGTGCCTGGCACCCTGGCACAGCCCAGGAGCAGTGCCTGGCACCCTGGCACAGCCCAGGAGCAGTGCCTGGCACCCCTGGCAGAGTGCAGGAGCAGTGCCTGGCACAGCCCAGGAGCAGTGCCTGGCACCCTGGCACAGCCCAGGAGCAGTGCCTGGCACAGCGCAGGAGCAGTGCCTGCCACCCTGGCACAGCCCAGGAGCAGTGCCTGGCACAGCCCAGGAGCAGTGCCTGGCACCCTGGCACAGCCCAGGAGCAGTGCCTGGCACCCCTGGCAGAGTGCAGGAGCAGTGCCTGGCACAGCCCAGGAGCAGTGCCTGGCACCCTGGCACAGCCCAGGAGCAGTGCCTGGCACCCTGGCACAGCCCAGGAGCAGTGCCTGGCACAGCCCAGGAGCAGTGCCTGGCACCCTGGCACAGCCCAGGAGCAGTGCCTGGCACAGCGCAGGAGCAGTGCCTGCCACCCTGGCACAGCCCAGGAGCAGTGCCTGGCACAGCCCAGGAGCAGTGCCTGGCACCCTGGCACAGCCCAGGAGCAGTGCCTGGCACCCTGGCACAGCCCAGGAGCAGTGCCTGGCACCCCTGGCACCTGGCAGAGCCCCCCATTCTCACCTTGCCGTCGAATTTGGAGTACTCATTGAAGGGGTTGTTGAGCTGCAGTGGGCACTGCTCCAGTCTCACAGAGAGGATGGACTGCTTCCCAGAACATGGGGATTTCACCCTAAAATTCTTCTTTTCAAACAGTGAGCTCAGCTCCTCTGCTGCAGATCAGAAAAGAGATTAGAGGCATGGCATGAGGAGATGTACAGAGGCTGCTGCTCACACACAGAGATAACATCATAAGAGGGAGCACAAAATCAAATAAATAAACCTACAAACGCTTCAGCAGGGCAGGATCTACCACCACTCTTTCATAGCCCAAAGACATGAAGCCATTAAGAAGCCTGAGTGATGCTCCTGTTTAAGCTGAGAAAAAGGTGAATTTTCCTGTACAGAGAACAGAACTGATCCGTGTGAGACCCAGCTGAGCCAGGATAACAATGAGGAGAAGGGCACACTCCTGGCCTCTCTGCTTGCCCACCCTCTCCTAAAGGAGCAGGGAACACGGAGGGAAGGAGCTGCTGCCCCAGGAGCAGCAGAGCTGGCACTGAGCCCACAGCCCTGCAGTGCCACCCTGCCAGCTGCAGCCTGGCACCACCCCAGCCACAGATCAGCCCTGCACATGCCAGTTCTCCTGGGGGACTGGATATGGCCTCCACTCATCAAAATGTCCAACCTGAAACCACCATTCCAGATCAACAGTCTGAACAATAAAAACAAAAATGTTTTCTGAAAACAAAGGGGATGCAAGTTCAGGAGGTCTTTGTGTGGTCTGTGAAGGCTCATAAAAGCCTTTTATGTGAAGAAAGTGCACAGCTGAACTTCCAACAACAGCTCAACTTCCAATTTACTTTAAAAAACCCTAGAAAATAGGACTTGCTATGTTACAAGGGCACTATGAAATCAGGAGAGGGTCTGGGTGTGTCAGCACATCAGTTCCAAGGGCTCCCATCTGCAGGGAGCTGGGGCTGAAGCTGGCCAAGGTTTCCCACAGCTGCTCAGGGAAGCAGAGCCCCAGCTCCCTCCATCCCTGCCCAGAGCCCAGCCCAGCTCACACATCCACATCTGCCTTCTCCAGGGAAATGGAGCTGCTCCCAGGAGGGAATGACCTGGCACTTGATCTGCAGGGACGCCGTTCATTTCTTAGAGTGCAAAATTAAAACCTGTCAAATGATAACTAGTCAAAAGCTCCATTTATTTTTATCAGCAGATTGCCTTAAAATTCAGGCAGTTGGCAGAGGTGCTAAATACTGGCACTGAGAGATCCCCAGCGGGCCTGTGAGAGGCTGCAATTAGCCAAAAAAGCTTGATTTAATCCCTTTCAATGTGGCCACTTTAACTCCATTAGGTTGTTTTGGTTTTTCAACAAGCATTTGTACTTGATTTTTAAAAAAAAATCTAAAGCATTATATTGGAGTATTACCTTTAACTGATAATTCTTGGGCACTTGGAAAGGACACTGGGATCCAATACAATGCTTTACTCGTACAAGTGAAAAAGCAAGTTGTTATCTACAGCTATTCTGTATGTCTTGCATGTCAGAATGGGCTGAATGCAAGACTTTGGCTAATTTGCATTTTATATGTTCTGAAATGAAGGAATGTAAGATGCAAAGGTACAGAGGATATCCTGATGAAGGAATGTAAGATGTAAAGGTACAGAGGATATCCTGGTGAAGGAATGTAAGATGCAAAGGTACAGAGGATATCCTGGTGAAGGAATGTAAGATGTAAGATGTAAAGGTACAGAGGATATCCTGGTGAAGGAATGTAAGATGTAAAGGTACAGAGGATATCCTGGTGAAGGAATGTAAGATGTAAGATGTAAAGGTACAGAGGATATCCTGGTGAAGGAATGTAAGATGTAAGGTGTAAAGGTACAGAGGATATCCTGGTGAAGGAATGTAAGATGTAAAGGTACAGAGGATATCCTGAAGGGCTCCTCCTTCTCCCTGCTGCTGTGTTGTTCATGCCAGTAAGGGAGATGCACTCAGATCTCAGTGGCCAAGCAGAGCAGGAAAACCAGCTCTGCCAAGAGCCCCAAGCCCGGAGCTTTTGTGGAACTTTTTATTTTTGATTTAAATCTGCTGTGCAGCAGGCAGGGACTGCTCCACTTGCCTGGCCATTCCTCAGTGTGGCTGCTGGGGACAGACAGGGGGAAGGGCGAGCACAGAGCCCCCAGGAGCAGCAGGGGCTGCACAGGAGCCCTCAGAGTGCAGCAGACACAGGAGGATCTGCATCATCATCAGCCAAATGCTATAAAATACTGAGCAAAGAGGTGGAGGTTATGGTAGATTAACCTTTAAAACCTACAACGCTGCTTACAGAAGGAGAGAGGCAAAAACATTTCAGAATGCATTAACAGGGGTATCCAACACAGCTGAACACTGAATTAAGGATTAGTGTGGCTGTGCTGCTCGTGTGAGCAGCTTTGTTCACTGCTCTGCAAAGACATTAGAGTGCTGGAGAACGCTCTGCAAACGACAGCCACGGAGAGAGGAGGAATCAGGCAAAAAAAGGGAGATTACAGAGGGACCTCATTAAGATATACACAAATTTTGAAAGAAGCAGGCATGACAGACCATACAAAGCTTTGAATGTCTGTCAAATACAACAGAAATAGAAACTAGCTTGAGCTCTAAAATAGGAAAATTGAGACAGATTTGTAATTTCATATATTACAATTTAAACTATGTGGAACATCCAGTCACAAATACTTAATTATATAATTAACAAAAATAGAATTTAGTGGTTTTTTGAGAAATCAGTGATAATAGTTTTACCAAGGAAGGCGAGATAAGCCAAGCCAGCATTTATTATGCTTGCATTTAAGCAGATCATACATATATCCTTTATTTCTTAGGATTTGCACCTTGTCTAAAGAAGTAGCTACAAAAATACTCTGCACAAGTAAACTGCAAAATCCTCCACGGCCCCCAGTGTGCCAAACACTGCTGGAAGTGGCTGGGAAGTGCCCTGGAGACCCTGGTGCTGCAGAGACCTGGGCAGAGGCACTGCTGTGCCCACTGTGCCACCAGGGCAGTGCCCTGCCCAGGCCCCTGGGGAACAGACACAGTGACCTGGTCTGGGGATCTTCTGGGAATGGATTTGGGGTTTTGGGGAATTTTTGGGAATGGATTTGGGGATTTTTTTCTAATTTTTGGGAATGGATTTGAGGAGGTTTTTTGGAATTTTTGGGAATGGATTTGGGGGTTATTTTTGGAATTTTTGGGAATGGATTTGAGGGGGTTTTTTGGAATTTTTGGGATTTTTTGGGAATGGATTTGGGGATTTTTTGGGAATGGATCTGGGCCAGGGATGCCTCGGGGTGCAGAGCCCACCCCATAACCCAAACTGGCTGCCCAAAACCTCTCCTCTGCCCTGCTCTGTTAACCCCTGAGTGCCCTGGCCAGGGCTGGTACCCAGGACAGCACAAAGAATTGGCATTTCCTCTGTGCTGAAACCTCCAGGGGAAAATTACAAACTGCAGCTGTTGTAACCATCACAGGCAGGAATAAAAACAGTAGGAAAGTAAGAGATATTTTATTTTACCTGAGCAAGAAGTATTTCTGTCTTTCCACTGAACGTTTTTGCATTTTATTTGATTTTGTCTCTCTTTCCGCAGACGTTCTAGTCTCTGAGCTTGAAAAGAAATATTACAACTATAAGTTTGTCAATGAAAGTTTACTATAAACAAAGACATAATTAACTACCTTTATATGAATAAAGATGTTTTATACTGCATATGTAGGGGGAAAAGTCATAAAATTTTAAAGGTGGCACCCCTGAAAAGCAAATACCAACAAAAACATGAAAATGTTCTTGATTTATAATTGAAATTAGAGGATATAAAACATTAATAGAGATCATAAAGATAGTATTAACATGGAAGAGAATAATAAAATGTGAAAACTTCTGTGATTAATATGACATTTCATTATATAAATCATTAATAACGGTCTTAAAGGAATTTTAATGCACAAATGAACTGAAGTGAATATTACATTACAGGAATAAAATTACTGTTATGAATTACTCTACCCGTTTCAAAAATTAAAGATAAATGAACTCAGACTAGACTATTAAAGTTTTAAATATAAAATCCTTTATCTAAAAATCATGAAAATTATAAAATGTCAAAGCGATATAAATTAGCACAGCTTTTTCTTCAGTAGGCTGAAACAGTTTATAGGTAGTAAAATAAATGATTTGTATCTTCACAACATTAGTCAAATCCTAAAATGAATATAATATTTCTTTACATATATTTTGACTCCATCTTCAAAATATGGTTGGGAAAAAAAGCCCCAAATAGTTCTGATACCCAAGAACTTTCAGCCCAGGGTATCAGACAACTTAAATCACCTTTTTTGTTAACTGTAGGACTTCCTTGGGGAAAAAACCTGATGGAAGGCACCCGAGACAATGACCCCAAGAAACCACTGATGTCGTCCACTCAAAATAAGCAGATCAGACTGGGAAGTAGAACCAACAGTGCTGATCCCCAAAGGAAACAATTTGCTGAACATATTAGCAATTTTGATGTATTGAGATAATTCATTAACTCAAATGGGTTTGTAGAAGAGATTCTAAAATGCTAAATTACTCTGACAGTTTTTGGATACAAGTGGAGTTCCTGGAGCCTTTCCAGCAATTAAAAAACATTAATAAATATTTTCTGTCTCTTCTGTTATTATTCTTTTACATTTAGATCATTGAACTGAATTGTGGACAAGGAAGTGATTTTTTTTCCCCATAAAAACTGTCAATGAGGGAACTGATAAAAAAATATTCCTTTGAAATTTAACAGCTGCAGCAAGCAGTTTAAGGCACAAGCACAAATGGGGACTTTGATAAGCATCTGCCATTAACAACACAATGCTAGAACCTGAACACCTCTTGGTAGTTTCCTCTTAATAAAATAAGAAAAATACCTCTTCTCATAAGTTTAAATATTGGGAAAACACTGTTGTAGCATAGATATTTTATTCTGAAAGAAAAGCTCCACATTTGTACTAGCTACTGGCCACACTGTAACTCAAAATTACCTTCCAAAGCCCTTTCCTTCCAAATGAGCTATCAGAAAATATAAATAAATAGTATTTTAATATCGTAAAATATAATCTGTTAGATGAACAGGTAAACAAAGGATTAAGGAAAAACCATACACTAGAAACAAGATAATGCCCATTTTTATCTGTTTGATATTTCCATCCCCTATCAAAACAAACGTCCAAGAGCACAGCCAGCACCTCCTCTGAGCCCATCCTGCTCCTCCAGCCAGAGCTGATCAGAAATGACCATTTCACTGTGGGACTGTGCCACAGCAGTGCCAAACCAGAGGGAATGGCCAGCACCTGCTAGAAATGTGAATTATTGAGGGCTCGCTGCCACAGGCAGCCAGCAACAGTTTTGGGTGTGAAAAACCAAAGGTTTGGTGGCTGCCCAAAGGCAGCTGTGGTTTCATTAATGGTCAGCCCTGAGCTGAGCCACAGTGCCCTGGCTTTTCTGGAACCTCTCACAAATTCCTGCTTTTCTGGAACCTCTCACAAATTCCTGCTTGTGAAAGGCATTTCAGTATCTCCAACAGCACACACATTTTCCTGGTGAAGCAGAGCACAGAGGTGCTTTCTGGGCTCTAGGTGGTGTTATAATACCTGCAGAAATCATTTAAAATAATATACAGACACGGAAAAAAGAGGTCAGTACTGACCACTGCACACCAAACTTCTGGCCTGTATTTTACCTTACAGAACTCCTGCTCATAATATTCCTCAGGTCTAAGCAGAAGTCTGGATGTCCCCTGTATGAAACACCCCATGGGAGAGCTTTCTGCCAGCCATGACAAAAGGAGTGTATTTTGTAATGGTGTTCACCCTTAAACTTCCTAATCTGGTACCTTAAACCCTAGCTCACGGTATTTCTCGGAAATAAAACTTTAAGAGACAAAATACAGACAAATCATTCCCTTTGTTGGCTCACGTCAAACTTCATTCCTCTCTTTTATAACAAATACATTTGATGCCTCACTAGGCAATTTTTTTCTCAGAAAATAACTATCCTGTTCAAAAGTTAACACCCCTCCAGACAGTAACAATAGAGATATCAAAGACTGTTCATGTACTTTGGATTTAGATTTGATGTCTCCACAATTTGAATTTTTTTATATCTATAAAACTGACTACCTCAATGTTCTCCTGTACAGGAACAGGTAAAACAGCAATTAAGGCTCAGTTGACAGCACACCAAAGAAACTGAATCATCACATATCCCTCTCTAAAGGGCCTGAGCACTCCAAAGGGAGCCTGACACACACCAGGCAGGTCCTGCTCTGGTCTGTCCTGCCAGCCAGGCTCAGCCCAGGCTCAGGAGGCCGGGGCTGAGCTGCTGCAGCCCCCACGCACCTGTGTTCGACCGGCGCCTGATCCCAAAGTCCCAGCTTGAGGTAATGTCCACGGATTGGGAGTAGACGTAGCCCTGAGTGTCCCCGTTGCTGCCCTGGGGCTCTGCCCCGCTGTCCCCACAGGCTGAGGAGGGGTTGAACTTCTCCAGGTCCACGTCGTGGTCGATCAGGACCATCTCGCACATCCCCGTGTCATCGCTGGTCACGTGCGACTGCCGGATGTGGGCCAGGATGATGGTGGGGTTGTCCAGGAAAGCCATCCTGTCACAGGGCTCCAGCTCACCCTACTATCTCCTCTCCATCTTGCTTCATGGACACACGTACCTGGAGATGACACACACAGCACTCAGGAACAAACACAAACAGCCCAAACCCCCACCCCCACAGGTCACTACTAGGGATGCACAAACCCCGACTGACTTAGGGCAGGCTGTTTGACTCTGCTCCACTTTACTTGTGCCATGCTGGCTGCTGAGATCCACTTAAGGGACGGGGCGTTTGGAGGACAGCAGCACACGAGGGATACCTGCAGACAGGTCCCAGCACTCCACAACACATGGCTGCTGCAAGGCAAAACACCCCACAGTGCTGCACACAGGAGGATGGCAGGAGGATCCAGAGCAGAAACATCTGCCTATTCCAACTAATCCATTTACAAAACCAACAGGGTTTTGGATTTCTTTTCAACCATTACAACCGTGTTTCTGTTTTGCTTCTGTATCTACACACCAACTTTTTGAGTGCCTTGTTACAGACTCTCTTCAGGTTTTGTATTTCCAGGAAAAGCTTTAAACATGAAGAGATTAGTGTCTCAGGGCAGAATATTGAACATCTGCTGTTGCATGGTGCTTCACACAGGGCAACTGCAGCAACACAGAAAGCTCTGTGACCAAATACCGCATGCCTGAGCTCTGAAGCACTTTAAGAACAGTAATTGCCACTTACCTAAGATATTTCATTCAGAGCACTCAAGTGGCCTTTTGAAACAAAGTAGAGGGCAAAACGGAAAAGGAAAAAAACCCCAAACCACAAAACTCAAACCACGCTCACATTGTTATCTGATTTTTCTGTAGCTGTGGCTTTGTAGTGATGCCAATCTAATTCAAGCCCGGGCTGACTCTGAAAGGGGCAGCTCCATGCCCTGCCTGACCTCCTCCAGGAATTCCACCATCTCCCAAAGCTGGCAGTGGAGCTGTGGGCTGAGCTGGATCAAAAAATTACCTGCTGAAAATAACCTAAAAAGGAAAAACAAAAAATTATTCCTGTTCATGCAGCAAGTCCATCCAGTGAGCAGCAGCAGGAGCCCTGGGGACCCTCCACCTGAGGGGGCTCGGTCTGAGCTCACACACACAGGGCAAGACTACGTGTAAATTCCAGAAGTTTGAAATCCCCACTGCTTTTCTAACCAGAGGAAAACACTTTATAGAGCTGCATATGGAGCTTGGGATTTTGAACTCAGAAACCAGCAATCTCCTGTCCTTGCTGCTTGCAAAACTGCTGCTTAAATCACACAAAGCCTCTTCCATTGAAAATCTGCTAGAGGCAGCTGGCCTTCTCCTGGGATGTTTTAACAGAGGGAAGGGACAGAAAGGACCAGCCAGGCTTGTTCCAGAGCCAGTCTCCATAAATTCTGCTATTAGTGAAATTCACTCCAGCAGGATGCTTGGAGACACTCAGAGCCCAGCTGGACCCAGCCTGGAGCTTTGCTGGCCCTGCCTGGAGGTGGCAGTTTGGGTGGGATCTCCAGAGACTCCAGAGCACCACAACTCCACGCTCTGTTTGAATTTTCTGACTCTTTCCACCAAAGCAAGCTTGGCTGCTCCTGAGGGAGTTCTCACTGCCCTCCAAGGGAGAGGCCACAAGGCCAATGTCCCACCCAAAGGACTGACGTGCCCAGGGCTCTGACCCTGCACCAGCGTGACCAGCACAGTGGGGCCTGAAAAACACAGACATAACCAAGTACAACTTACAGACATGGCAAAACACGTGTTGAGAATGTTCTTTAAATTGAATTATTTCTACTCACTGATTAGGAAAAGCCACGTGTACCTGCAATTGGCAAAAACTTGTTTAAATAAGCAACAGCCTCAGGCGTCAGAAAGGTCTGCAAACTCCCAATCAAAAATTACTGCTGCCCCATCAATGTGTCATATAAATGTTGGCATGTTAATTGTGTATTTAAAAGATTGTTAATGGTTAGTTAATTTACCTCCCACACTATTATTGTACTTGAAATGATTTAATGTGTGCTGAGGGAGTTAACAACATGTAACAGCAGATGCGAGTTTTACCTTTATACCCTGCACCCCGACTTCTGCCATTAACAGTGGTGTGCTAAATCAGCCAAGCTTCTTCCCAACTGCACATCTGCAACTGCCTCTCCCACAGACCTGAACGCTGAGAAAGTCCTAGAAATTCTACACAAGTTTTACACAAACGTATTTTTATTTCCTCCTCTTCAGAATTTTCAAAAAGGTACAATAAAGCTAATTTATCAACACATTAATGCTAACTGGAAACTCTGAACAGTTAATACCCTTCAAAAAACAAAAAAGAAAGGTCAGACCCAAAATTCAGTTCAGGTTTTGATGCCATATTTAGTAGTTGTAGCCCCCAGAATCCTAACCAGTTCTCCTATTGATAAAGGCACAGGTCCACTCTGAGGAACAGAGACTTCCAGTGAGAGACAAGAACTCAAAGAAGCAAACTTCAGTTTTGCAAACCTTTACCCAAACACTTTGAAGGTTCCAGCAAAATCACAGACCCCAAATCAATATCTAGATCTGTTGAGATGTGCCAGCACACCCCTTCTGCACTCCTACACCCACACACCATCACCACATCCTCATGGAGGAGCCAAATTTAACAGAATTCAGGGACCTTCTAAGCATCAGCATCTTATACATTCTTTCATCATAAAGAAAAAATAAATGTTCTTCTAATACTTGTGCTATACAAATTATATTCTACCATTGAATAAAGCACTTTGGAGGCAGCTGTCAAACATACCCTGTGCAAACACTAAAACTGAAGAGAGCAATGTGAAATCTCCAAAATGTTCGAGTTTGGCATTTCTGTACAACAGGATACACTGGCTGGGATTGAATGATGTACTGACTGGCAAACACCTGTGCTCAGCACACAGGTGGACAGAGATCTTCGCTTTCTTCTGATCTTTATTATTCACCTATCTAACTGTCTGACCAACAGCCAGGGACCAGTGCTCCCTCTGCCCCTCCTGGCCCCACTGCCATGATTCTGCCCTGCCCTGGCAGCACAGCCCCATCAGCCTGGTGCAGGCACAGCACATCCCCAAGATGTCAAACTGCCCCATCAGGAGGCTGGACACCCTGCCAGGATTCACGGGCACTCCGTGGCAGCAGCAGACAGCTGCATCTCAGTGTACAATTTCTCTCAGCAGTATTGCTCCTGCAGCTCCCCACGGCTATATTTATGGCAGGGATGGGCTCTCCCAGCCAGGCAAGCAGGGCTTTATGCAGATCAGGCTCATTCATAACCCCTGCACAACGAGGAACGCTAACAAACGACTCCGCTGCCAGGAGGTGACACAAAGGTCTTGGAAAAGGATCTGCAGCCATGCAGGCTGTACCTTAAACACACAGCTGAACACAGCTGAATTTCGGGAGGCAACTTCATCATCACCACATGAGAACTGTTCTTGTGACCCTCCTGCTTGCTCCATGCACTGCAATTATTTAATAAAGATTTCTGGCTTTCCTGTTCCCCCGCCAACGCCCCACACAGGGATCATATCTGCACGTTAACCTACACGAGGTGACAACGAGATAGCAGAGCACGTGTGAGATATGGGGAAAGGACAAGCTGAAGCTCACGGCTGCCATCCTGCCATCCATCCCGTGGTGTCAGGCAGACAGCAGCAGGCACAGCTGGAGCCAGCTCCGTGCTGGACCCGGCGACTGGGGGACTGCAGCCGTGTGCCAGCCCTGCTCGCTGCTGCTGCGGGGGGAACGTCTGACCTTGAGCGTGAAAAATGCTGAGAGCAGCTCTCCTCACTTGGGGGAAAAGGCAGCTAGTTCAGAATGGATTTCCTGCCTTTGTTACATGAACACACTGGAATCTGACACACTGCCTCGTGTCACTGCCCAGCACAAGGTGGCTGCTCCCTGTCACTGCCCCACACCTGCACAGCTGCCAGCAGTGGGGCAGGGCCCTCTGTGCCACCCCCTGCCCCAGCCCTGCTCCCTCCTGCAGCTCCTGACACATTTTCCAGCAGAACTACGGATTTCTCTCGGTGAGGTGACACCAGAGCCAACAGGCACTTTCACACCCTGTGCCTGTCCCCAAAAGGTCACAGGCTCCAGGCCAGACCCCTCCAGCTCCACCAAAGCCCTGTGGTGCCACCAGCACATCTCCAAATGAAGAACATGCCCCTAAACACGAGGGGTTGATATTTTTGCCTTTCATGCTTTGAAACACACAGACCTCTAAACAAGCTGCAAGAAACAATAAAATCAGAGAAAGTTGTCCGCAACTAAAAATGTTCTGCTGCAGGAAAGAGCCACAACTTTGAAGTTCCACCAATTTTAATGGAATGGTTTTAAGAGTCCTCCAGTTCAAATGGCTAAAAGCAGTTCTAAATTCCCCACAAAACTCTCCAATTCCTGCAATGTATCTTCCTCTCTAAATTATAAAAGTAAGAAATAGGGGGGAAAAAAACCTTCTTTCCTCATGTTCTGCAAAGCTGTAGCTTGTTTTTGGATTTTTGTTTGTTTGTTTTAATATTGTTTAAATTGACTATATTCCTTAAGGAAGTAATAGACAATTAAGGCCCTATTCAAAGTAAACAAAAGTATTCCAAAGACACAACTCATGGAAGGTACAATTTGGATCCAAGACAATTGCTAACAAACTCAAAACATAGCAAGCTGGAAAAATTGTATACCATTGCAGGTCATGTTATCATTCAAGGGCTTCCACAGTCCCTGTACTCAAACACCTCCTCGACTGTAGCTCTTCAAAGTGATCTTTAAAACTAATGAAAAAGATAGGCAGATTAGAATTAAAAATTGATTTTTCCCCCAGCGTCATATAAGCAGGAACAGGACGGCACGAACATACTTCAAAATTTATGATTCAGGTTCTATGAAATAATTTCCCAGTCAACTTCTGTCTGCAATTGCACAAGAAATGGTTCTGGTTATCTGCATTTGCAGCAGCAAAAATAATCAACCCCCTCAAACACAGACAGGTCCTGGGCAGGCAGGATAAAGGAAAGCGAACTGAAATACACGAACATTCAAGTTTATGTTTCAGCAAAAGCTCAAGTGCATTTAAGAGTGAATACTTATCTGCAGAAGCTGTCACTCACACTCTGGTCCTATCATTAAAAAGAAAATAATCATTTACAGTCATATAAAGAGGCTCTCTCACAAGAGAGACTGGAATTGGGAAGTTATGATGAGCAAACACTACATTACACACAACTTCCAACAAATTATTTGTTCATTTCCAGACCTGTAAATCAATCTGGCGCTAGCTCTGTATTTTTGAAGTGCTTGGAATTTGGCTATATGGAATTTGGCTTTTGTTGTCACACTAATCAGGATGCAAATAACACCAATTCCAATATTTTAATTACTGAGCTTTAGAGGGGGGAGAAAATATTGGGGTATGTATGGGAAGTATTTGCTCTTCTCTTTCCTGATCTTGTCAAATCTTTGTTAAATTGCAGACAAGTTGATTCTCAGCTAACCTGAGAAATCTTGCATCAAGATTTTAAGCAAATAAATAAGTATAAAAAATGCAGAGATTATAAATTAGGGCAGACAAATCTGTATCTAGACTCGTGCCTGCAAAGAGCATTCTATCAATATAGCGAAATGCTAATCTCCTAATTAACAACCTAATTAGGTAATTATGGCTTTGCAGAGGGATGCCTAAATGAAATATGACAACATGGTCACCTCTTTATATGGCACCTGTGGGCCTTTTCAGCTGTCACAGCCGAGAGTGCAATATCAATTTGAACAGATGACAAAGTGTTGTCATTTTTCATTCAGATATTGTGCTGAACGCTGGATCCAGGCTCCCAGCGCCGCTCCTGCCCGGCTCTGCTCTCTGAACATGGCCAAACCCCTCTCCATTTTAATGCCTCTGATGGAGCTTGGTCTCTCCTGCTGTCTGCAGGGCTCCCTGCAGTGCCACCCGGGGCTGACCCACCACCCCCGAGCCCCCCCACCCAATTTCACTGCACGCGTGGGGGAGAATCGCTGTGCAGGCAGGAGAGCTGAGCCCACCACTGAGGCTTTAAAACAACAAAACAAAACCAGAGGGCCTTGTAAATAACACACAGCATTCATTTCACTTTTATTCCTGCTGAACACTCTTTTCCAGGGGAACAGCAGTCCCTGTCCAGGAGAAGGTGAAGCTGCTGGACTTTTGCACAGAAAGCTGGGAAGGAACACTTTCAACAAAGGGAACACCTTCTGTCACTCATATGCCTAAAATGCTTTAAAGACAGTTTGCTGAGCTTGAACATTCCTAAAGGCCATCAACCTGTTGGAGTGGGTCTGGAGGAGGCCACAAAAACGTTCAGAGGAATGGAGCACCTCTGCTGTGAGGAGGGCTGAGAGAATGGGAATTGCTCAGCCTGGAGAAGAGAGGGCCCAGGAGTGACCTAATGCAGCCTTCAGCACCTGAAGGGAGGCTACAGGAAAGATGGAGACACACCATACACAAGGGATGGAGGGAATGGCTCCCACTGCCAGAGGGCAGGGCTGGATGGGACATCAAACCACTCTGGGATTCTGTGATAAATTAAATATCTATTGTAGAGTGGAGAATGAAAGCACAGTGCCCAAATATCAGACCAGAGCTGCTATTTCCACAAGTCTCAGCGTGATATTCAAGAGCCAAAAAAAACCTAATAAATTTCATAAACGTCAATACAAGGCTGAATCTCAAAAATAACTGAATGAGGAAGCTTCACCATTTTACTTTTTTGTCTGTTTGCTACTGAGAAGTTTGGGTTTTACACACACAGAGGTCCCCAGGCTGACAGAAGCTGCCTTGCCTGGGGCCAGGACAGGGCCTGGGGACACGATGCAGGTCCAGCCAGCCCAGGGGCTGCCAGCACAGCCCTGCAGCAGCACCACAGAGTGTCTGGCACTGCCAGGCAGGGGCTGCCTTAAACAGCAGCACCTGCCAAAACAAGCTTTGTCTGTTTCTTTACGTTGTTGCCATTCCACCTTTGAGTGCATGAAAATTTTTTTATTGCAAAAAAACATGATCAGAATCTTATTTTTTAAATACAGCAGCATGCAAGCTGCTTCTGACTCAAGAAACACTCATGGTGATCAGACCTACTTAAAAATGCCTGAGACCTTCAGCCCCTTTGGGACTTTATGTCAAATGGAACTGGACAGATTCACATTTCTTCAGCAAAAGATAAATCCCCTGTTACTCTGGCTTTTAATTTTGGGTCTGTCTCTTTCAAGAGCACTGAAAACATATTCAAGGAGCTTTGTTTTGCTCTCAGAATAATGGATTTAGATACAGCACTTCTCAGGCAATAAGCAAACAAGGAAGGAATTGCCCTTGTGCTGTCTGGGATACGAAACTGAGCTGACAGACAGTGAACAACAAGGCACCACAGTTTGATGGAGCCCCTCAGCTCATACACAGAGTTAGTAACAAAAGTTTACAGCCTGGAGTCTGTGTCAGACTAAGAGAAACTGTGCACTAACAGAAACACCCTGGAGAACTCTGCTACAACCCCTGAGGCAGCCCCGTCCTGCACGGCGGGTCCCAGGTGTGGAACAGGTCCCAGGTGTGGGACAGGTCCCAGTGTGGGACAGCGTCCCCAGGTATGGGACAGGGTCCCCAGGTGTGGGACAGGGTCCCCAGGTGTGGGACAGGTCCCAGTGTGGGACAGGGTCCCCAAGTGTGGGACAGGTTCCCCAGGTGTGGGACAGGTTCCCCAGGTGTGGGACAGGTCCCAGGTGTGGGACAGGGTCCCCAGGTGGGGGACAGGTTCCCCAGGTGTGGGACAGGTCCCAGTGTGGGACAGGGTCCCCAGGTGGGGGACAGGGTCCCCAGGTGGGGGACAGGTCCTAGTGTGGGACAGGGTCCCCAGGTGTGGGACAGGGTCCCAGTGTGGGACAGGTCCCAGTGTGGGACAGGGTCCCCAGGTATGGGACAGGGTCCCAGTGTGGGACAGGGTCACTGCCAGCACCAACTCCCCCGGGCTCTGCCCCCACAGCTCCAACCTGCCCCTTCCAGCACCTGAACAGGAAGAAATGAAGACACCTGAGCTCCATCCCCATTTCTCAGCCGGTGTCATTTGGCCTGGGATGTCAGAAGGAATTGTGGACAGCAGAAGGAATTTCCTCTCCCAAAGGGCTGTCCCGGTTGGAAGGGGCTGCCTTGGGGGTGGTGGAATCACCACCCTGAGGTGCTCAAGGAATGACTGGAGTTGGCAGTGAGTGCTCTGGCCTGGCTGACAAGGTGGTGGTGAGTCAGAGGCTGGACTCGATGATCTCAGAGTTTTTTTCCAACCTCAGTGACTGTGTGATCTCCAAAAAGAGTGACCATAAGGGAATGGGCAGCTCCTGCATGGGGCTGTGACCAGTATGCTGCTCCTGTGCTGTGCCATTTGTTGCCATAACTGACCTTTCCACACAGGTGTGTGCTTTTCACGCTCACAGCTTCGAATGGTCGGGAAAATTTCGTGCTACTTAACACAGATCCCTGTGCCAGGCTGCTTCACCGGCAGAGGCCTTCACTGATCCAAAGGAAACGGACAACAAAAATGTAGCTGTTACTTGTTATTGTAACATTCGCTATTTGTTATTTTAAATTTGTTACATGTTGCAATTGGGTAACAATGTAACCAAGAGATGAGGAAAGGGTGTTACAACAAAGACCTGAAACACGATCGATGCAGAAATTGACTAAACTGGTTCTCCCTGCTTCAGTTATTCCTGTACAAGTCTATACGTACATGCTGATCTCAATTTATTTTTAATCTAACCCAAAAAAGTGTCCGTGAATGGAGCTGTTCTGAATTTGGAAAAGTAACCGAGAGAGTCCAATTCCCAGGCTTGCATCTACCTGATAATCCCCTGACGCCTAAACTCGTCTAGAACACTCGGGATATCCAAGCTTGGCTCTGGCATCTCTGCTAAGTCAATTTGCAAACTTCCACTAGCACAGAAATCAACTCATTGCTGCGTCTCCAGGACACCCTTCCCGCTCCCCCGGAGCTGCTCCCAGCTCTGGCGGCACCGGCAGACAGGTGCAGAGCGGAGAGCCCCGTCCAGACCGGCATTTGGGTGTGATGCTGCCCAAAGCGCCGCCGGGAGCAGCGGGGCGGGCAGAGCCCTCCGTGCGGCCGGGACACGGGCACGGGCCGCGTGACAGGGACACAGGTCACGGCACCGGGATGGAGTGACCGGCACCCGGCCGGAGCCCGCAGCCAGCCGCGTGCCGCCCGCTGCCCCGGGGCACCCCGGGCTCCCCGCCGCTCCAGCCGCACTCACCTGGCCCCGCCACCCATCGCTGCCGGCCGCTCGCCTGCCCCGCTCCGCCCGCCCCGCGCTGCTCCCGCCCCGCCGCCGGCAGCCGCGCCCGGGGAGCCCCGGTGCCCCGAGCCGCGTCCCGGGCAGGCTGGCAGCCGCCGCCGGTCACAGCATCCCGCGGGGCCCGCGAGGGGCTGACAGCGCGGGCAGCCCGGCCCCGGCCGCCCCCCGCCCCGCACTTACCGGCGCCGCCGCCGCCGCCGCGGGGCCGCGCAGCCGCTTCCGGGTCCGGGTCCGGCGGAACGGGAGCGGGGCCGCGCGCGACCCGGAAGCGCCGCGGCCGCGGAAATGACGGCGCGGAACGGGCGGGGCGGCGGCACCGGCAGCGCGGAGCGGCTCGGCCGGGGGCGGTGCGGCCGCACGGCAGCGGGTCACGGGCTCCGGTGGGCACGGGCGCCCAGCTCCGGTCGGTACCGGGACACCCGCGGCCGCGCGGCGCTCACCGGTGCCGCACGGCGACACACAGGAGGCTTTTCTCACGGGGACCGCATCAGTTTTATTTCCAATATTATTATCAATAAAAGCACAGTGCAGGTAGCGTTGGGTGTACAAACACAGCGGGACGAACCCCACACACGGTCGCTGCTGCCCGGGACAGGGCCCGAGCGCTGGCCCAGGCCGTGAGCAGCGCCCCTGGGGTACCCGGGGCTGTGTCCACACGGCTGCCTGGGCGAGCAGGGGTGCCCCGCCACACCCCCGGCCTCCTGGAGCTGCAGCTGTTCCCAGCTGTTCCCAGGGTTCCTGTTCCTGGCCGTGTGTCCCTGTCACCTTTCCAGACTTGCCGGTGCAGCCTCCGCAATTTCCTGTGTAAGTAACGACACTTGTTAATGAATCCCTGAGGAAAGGCTAACGCATCTCAGCAGTTGCACACATCAAAAAGCAGCTGCCTTTGAGAGGGACAGTGGACAGCGTGGCACAAGTGCCACCAAGGGCCTGTGAGAAGCAGGTACCAGTGACTGGCAGTGCAGAGCGAGGGCAGGAGCTGGAGCTGCCCCAGCACAGGGCATCTCACAGGGAGTGCCCAGCTGCAGCTGGCAGAGCCCAGAGCTCTGGAGTGACTGGACTCAGCCTTCTAAAACTGTACAAAAAATCACCCGGAACAGCAGCTTTCCACCAATGTGGTGAGGCCCAGCAGGTCCCTGCAGGGGCCAGGGAGCCCTGTCCTGTTTGCAAATGCATCGGTGAAATAATTACTATAATACCAATTTAAAATGCCTTTGGGGTAGTATTCTTAGTGAAACTGGATAACCCTGAAAACTCACTGGCTCAAGACAGACAATGGTGGAGTAATTAAGATGTAAAGTAATTGAAATGTGAATGAATTCACTAATTGCATGGGGGGACAGTGAGAGCACAGATTTGTTGACCAGGAGCCATCTCCATCTGCACCAGCCACACCTGACCCCAGCCAGTTGGTGAAAGGGTTCCAGTGACATCCAGGGCCTGAGTGACGGTGTGGGATGGCGATGCCAGCTGGGACTGGGGGAGCCGGCAGCTCTGCTGGGCCCATGCCAAGCCTGAGGCATGAACCAGAGCTCCAGGAAGGTTGGAACATGAGGGCTGAGTTTGGGCATCCTCCACCGAGATTGTCCGTCACGGACAGAGCACATTCAGCACATTAAGGATCGTTTAAGCGCCGCTGCGACTGGGGGCAGCCGTGTGAGTAAAACGGACCAGGACTGAAGGAATTTGGAGCGAACGGGGCGGTGTCCCACGTGAGGACAGTCTGAGGAGGGGTGGCAGCGACCCACAGGTAACCTCTTAAGAGAATGAACTCGTAATTACCCCAGGTGCCTGTGCTGCATTCTCTTCCCATTTCCGCGGTTCTGTGCAGATTTACAAAAACATAATTTGCAATGACGCCGGTAACGCACGGTCTGGGCCGTGGGCTGTGCCAAAGGCTCCTGTTCTATCCCGCAGCTTCTCCGCGGGGACACGCTCAAGGCACGGGCCGCGGCACACCGGCCCGGGACCCTTCATCCTGCGCCGGGGCTCCATCGCACGGCCGCAGCTGCCAGCCCCGGTGCGGGCCCGGTCTCCCCCGGGAGTTGGAGGCATCGGGCCCGGCCCGGCGGGACCGCGCGGGCCCGGGCCGCCGTCGCCACGGCAACGGGGGCGGGCCCCGGGCCGCTCGCCCCGCCCACGCCGCCGTTCGAACGACCCAATCACAAGTTCCTTAGTCGGGAGAGGGGCCCGAGGCGGGGCGGGCGGGCACGACACCATCCTGCGCGCGCTGATTGGCCAATGCCACCGCCAGCTCCCGCCCCCCCGCACAGCGATTGGTCGCTGCGCCCGTCGCTCCCGCACGAGACCACGGCCTCCCGCCCGCCCCGGGAGCGCGGGCGCCGCTGGGCCCGGCGGGAGGGCCGCGCGCGCGGACCGGGGCGGGCGGAGCCCCGCGCGGGGCGGGGCGGGGCGGGGCGGCGGGACCGCCCGGCGGGGCGGGGTCGGGCCCAGGCGGGGCGGGGCCGGCGGGCGGGGCGGGGCCGGCGCTCCGCTCCCTCTCGCGCGCCGCTCGGCTCCTTCACAGGGTGACACGTCTGCGGTGAGTGAGTGGCGTTGGCAGCCTGTCAATCCCTCACCGGAGCGGCCATCAAACAACATAAAACACGCGCGGGCACCGGGCGCGGGGCTCATAAATTCCGGCGGGCCGATATTTTTGCACATTGCTTTGCAGAGAGTGTGTAATTAATTTTTTTACAGTTCTTTCCCCGTTATTTCCGCTCTTTTCTTTGCACAAGTTCAAACTTTTGATTGCTGCTGTCTCACCCCCTTGCACAGACTTGGGATCGTTTGTTATTTGGGGGGGAGGGCGATTAATTTTTTTTTTCCCTCTGTGATTGTGTTTTCTTGGCTTTTTTATGTTGCAATTTGGGGGTGGGGGTGTTCGCTGGTTTGTTGTGGTTTTTGCTGTTTGCACCCTCCCAACTTCTGAAGGATTTGAAAGCGAGTTTTTTTGATTTTGCATTTAATTTTTTTTTTTAATTTTGCCTTTTTGCAAAGAAGATTTTTGGACAAGTGGGGAAAGACATAAAAAGCAACAATAAAAATAAAAAAGGAAAAAAAAAAGCTTTGGAGGAAGATTGTACCAGGAAAACCTCACAGAAATCTGCTCAGCTCATTTATCCGAGGCACCAATATGATGATGATGAAAGAAGATTGTAACTAAAGAAGAGAGTGATTTACTGCCCTGGGAAGGAGAAGAGAGTGGAATAAACAGCTGAGATCCGGTCAAAACACAAATACTACATTTTTTTTGTTATTGTTTTGTTTGGCTATTTTTTTTTCCTTTTTTCGTGGTGTGTGTGCAGAGCGCGGTCAGGAGCGCGGCACTGGGACTGAGCGGGGCAGGCGCTGCCGTGACCGCCCGGAGCGCGGCCCGGCCCGGAGCCATGGACGATCAGTCCAGGATGCTGCAGACTCTGGCCGGCGTGAACCTGGCCGGGCACTCGGTGCAGGGGGGCATGGCCCTGCCGCCTCCCCACGGACACGAAGGGGCTGACGGCGACGGCAGGAAGCAGGACATCGGCGACATCCTCCATCAGATCATGACCATCACTGACCAAAGCCTGGATGAGGCACAAGCAAAGTTGGTTTCGTCTAATTAAACCTTGTCTTTTAAAAAAATTATTATTAATATTATTATTTTTTAAATTATTTTTGGTGTGTGTGTGTGGTTTTTGTTTCTCTCCTTCCTGCTCCTCTGCAGAGACCCGGAGTCTCACAATTAAGAGCAACTTCTTGGGGCCGTAAGAGAAATTACCAGCAGCCAAGGCAGAGCCAAGTTGCTATTTAATGATTTCTTTCCTTAAAAAAAAAAAAATAGATATGATAAATGTAGAAGTGTGCGATGGTTCTGCCGTCACTGTGGCGCGGGAGGCTGTGGCTGGTCCCTGCCGTTCCCGCTGGACACTGTCCGGTGGATACCGGCCTTTGCGCCGCCGTCCATCCGTCTGTCTGTCCGGCCATCCCTCAAAGTACAACTTTGCCTCTTTCTTTCTTTTCTTGTCTCAAAGTGGCAGCAGATGAATTATAAATCTGACCAGATATTGCTGCAGGAGAGGGTGTGTGTGTGTGAATAAAACCCAAACCAAACCCTGGCTGTATTAAATCACAATAAATACAAAAACAATGTTAACTCTGTACACCTCCCCCCCCTCTCCCCAATCTCCTTAATAAATCAGTTCTAATATCGCAGGACGGGGACGAGGGGGGTGGTTTTTCCCCCTCGTTCGGGCGGTGTTTGCACAAAGATAATTCCGCATGAAAGCGAAGCGGGATGAGGGAGGTTCCGGCCGGCCCTCGCTGCCCGCGGCCCCGGGACCCCCGGCCGGGGGGCGAGCGGCCCCAGCGCGGGGCTGGGGAAGGCGCCATGTTGCTGGAGCCCGGCGCTAACCGCTTGTCCTGTGCTCTCTTGCAGGAAACACGCCCTGAACTGCCACAGGATGAAACCCGCCCTGTTCAGCGTCCTCTGCGAGATCAAGGAGAAAACAGGTACGGGCCGCCCGCGCCGCCGCCGCCGCAGCCATCTTAGCGCTCCCGCCTGCGCCGCGCCGGGCCCGGCGCCCCTCGCGCCGCCGGGGGCGGGGGCCGGGCCGGGCCGGGGGAGCCCCGCGGGGCCGGGGGCACCCGGCGGCCCCTGGGGTGGCGGGAGCGCCGTGAAAGGGCGCGGGGGTCCCCCCGCACGGCCCCCGCGGCCCCGGAGCGCCCGCGCCGCCGTGTTACCGTCAGACGGTGTGTGAAAGACACGCCGGGGCGGCGTGACCGCGGGATTTAACCCCGGGACCGGACCGGGAGCTCCGTGAGGGGAGGGGGCACCGAGCCGAACCCGAGGTGGCCCCGCCGTGGGCGCCCCGACCCCGCTCCTGTGCCCGGCGCTGCTCCGGCGCCTCCCGGGCGCTGGGGTTTTAAACGCCAAAATTATCAAAAATCATCTCAAAAGTGCGGTTTTTTTTCGTCTTTATTAACGCGACAGGAATAAAGTCCGTGCTTTTCTTGTGGGCATTTTAGGAGATTTTTTTGCAATTTTTTCACATCACTGAATTTATAGAATTTTTTTGTTTATTTGTTTAAATAAGAAAATTCGCAAAGTATTCTGCTTTGTATCATGAGAACAAGGACATTTAGTGAAAATAATATTTAGTGAGAATAAGAACATTTAACAATAGTAAAAACATTTAACAATAACAAAAACATTTACTATGACTGGATTTAAAAATGAATAGCCAATTATTCACATATAGCTTAAGCCATTGCCTGGCTTTTTAGCTCTGTGTGATACTCAATAACGTTCTGCTTAATTCCGTACTGTAAAAATAAACCTGGATGAAAACAACCCAACGTGAAATCATTGCAAATCTGAGCCGTGGAGCCCGGAGTGAGCGGTTCTCTGTGAATTATGGTGCTTTATGTCCAAGGGTTTCTTTGCTACCGGGGATCCACTTCAGTTCCTGCTGACAGCTAAGCACTAGGGTATTGACTGTGTTGTGAATATTAAGATTGATTCTGCTTTATGTTGCATTATATTACCCGGGATAAGGGGAATGATCCCTCTCCCTTCCCACCTACCTACGTTCCACCTCGGCCGCCTCGTAACCCCTCTCCTTCGGCTCGTGTTTGTTTCCTGCCTTGCCCTAAACTTCTCTGCCCGTCCTGCTCCGGAGCCAGAGAGCAACCTGCCCTCGTTGTTCAGACATTTGCAGGAGGCACATTTCAATTAAGGAGGCAGGCGTAGGTCCCGCGGTCACTTTATTTGCAGAGGGCTTAGCCTCGGTGTTTTGAAAGGCAAGTGTAGTCAGCCACATGTCAGAGGTGAGCTGCGAGGAAAGCCCGAGTCCTTTCAGCAGTGGGATTACTGGCACAGGGTGTTTGTGAGGTGAGGCCGCCGCCGTCTCGCAGGCGAGGGGGAACCTGACAAGAGGCTCTGTGCGCTGAAACCTTTCGGGGTGTTTCAGTGATAACTTGTAAGTTGGGGTCCTGCATTTGTGCTGCAAGAAGTCGAGCAAGTTTTCAAGTTATCTCTCTTTTGTGAGAACCAACAAAGAGTGAAGGCGTCTGCCTGCCCAAAGGCGAGCTCCTGCCAGCCCCGCAGCACGGGACGGACACGATTAATGCTCTGAGTGATTGATGGAGATGGATCCACACCTCCACCAAAAACTCTTCCCGGAAGGGGACCTTCACTCAGGGTTTCCCAGTTGAGGTGAAATGTCTGTTCAGGCTTTACTTAGTGTGCTAAACCAAAGAAAACGTGAAAATAAATTGTAGCCTGTTTTCTGGAAGCTGTTCTCAGGGGGAACGGCTCAAACAATTCCAAACTGGAAGCTCGAGGAAGGGTCTGAGATGCAGTTAAAGCAGAGGTGTCCCCTCTCCACCTAGGGCTCTGCATTGTCTTGTGGTCCGACAATCTCCAGGTGCTTAAACCTGCCTCCCATGGGGTCATGTGCTGGTGTTTAATTCTTCCTGATGAGAACCAAAGTTTACCTGGGTGTGGGAATGCTGTGATGGCTTCATCACTGTCTTTCTCCAGAGCTGAGGAAGTCATATCTGTTCAGAAACAAGTCATGCGATATTTAAGTAATTTTTATATTGAATTATGTATTTATTTGCATTTTAGTAGTTTCAGTACAGGAGTTTCCAGTACAGTAGTTTCAGCAAGGACTTTGTGAGACTGGATGGGAGAGAGCACAAGGAGGAATCCTCAATTTGCATGGAGCCACTCTGTCACTTCCCAGCAAGGGTTAATGGATGCATCTCATTTCTGAAAGCCTCACACAGGGTCAGGAGCTGAAGATTTTTATTTTTTCTCCCTGTGAGGTATTTACCATGTACAAAGCAAATCACTGAGTTACTGAATTTAGCCTGACATTTCTTTTTTAACATTTTAACATTTTCAAAAGTGCTGCATAATACATTTAAGTGCTTTACAGCTATTAATAGCTGTGTGTATTCTGAGAGGCAACCACAAGGTAGCACGGTGTTCATGAAGAAACTGCCACCTCTGGCTTTAATTAGTTCAAAGAAAAATTATACCAGAGTTGTTCTGAAGCCCCTCCAATAAACAGGAAGATGAGCGAGTGAGGAGCCGCTGGCTCCCTTTGGCTGTGCTCTGCCGTCTCTGAGGTGTCACTGGGCACACGCTCACATCTGTTGCATACCTGTGTCACACTCCGCTTCCTCACGTCCTGCCAGAAGGAATCAAAAACTGATTTGCACCATTGTTTGGTTTTTTTTAATATCTCTTTTTTACTGACTAAAGCACCTACAGACTGGTGGTTTTATTAAGCTTCCTCCAGGATGTTGCTCAACCTGGGGTCCTGGTTATTCTTATGGAGAAAGAAGTGAAAGAAAATATATTAATTCTTGTAGTTTTAAAATGTCTTAGAGTATTGCAATTATTTCCCAATGGAGCAACGTATTATTAGGTCCTGGACTGTGCCAATAGATAATTTAGGTTTTTGTCTTTAAAAGTCATTGGTAGAGACAGGATCACACGTTTATAAAAATGTCTGATTCATGTGCATAACGGTGCACACATCTACAGTTATTTATTTATTTATTTACCAACCCAAGTCCAGCAGCAACAATGATAGCTGCCAACCAACCCCGAATTTACTGTCACCACCACCCCTAAATAGCATTCATTTCCTAGTAAAGCCTAATGGCATACATGATGGTTTGCCAGATTTGTGGCCTTTGTGAGGCTTATAAGCAGGACTGACTTGGGAAGATCATAAAACTTAATGAACTTCTCGACTGCAGGAGGTGTCCGCAGGGGAAGCGAAAGGCCTGCTCGGCTGCTCGGGCTGCTGCAACTATTTTTTATGTCTAAAGAGAGAGGATGAAAATGTTCATTAAGAACGTTCTCCCCTTGCATAGATTTTGGTGTTAAAGAATGAATAAAAAAAGCTCTGAAAACGGGACAAACCTCGTGTTAGCCACGGGGTTAATTCCTCGCCGTTCCCGTGTAAGTTACCTTTATTTTTATTGCTGCAGCTGTGAGTAGCCGCGCGCTGCCGTCCCTGTGGCGGAAGGGCTGCCCCGGGCCCGCCCGGCTGCTCATTGCTGACCGGGCCGGGGCTCGGGACCGCCCCTTGTCCGTGCGCGGCGGGGCCGCGGCCGGCGCTCCCCGGGGCAGCCGCCTCGCGTGGCTCCGGCACGGCTGGGAAGTGTTAACCCCTGCGCAGCGCTCTGCCCTCGCCCCGCACGAATTGCAACTTTGCGGCGGAGGTTTGGTGCGAGCAACTCTCAGTAATGCACTGTAACCCTCAGTCCTGCCGGAGCACGAGAGGACACAGATGGAACAATGAAATGGCACTGATAGCACACATACATGTGTGTGTGGGGGAGTGTGTGTGTGCATTTTGGCTATTTTCTAAATATCAGCTCTGATGTTATTGTTGCTTATTTTAGCTCTTTAAAATATTGATGTACAGTCCTGGTTTTTTTTCAAGCTGCTAAATACATATTTTGTTGTTCCCTGACTACCTGAAGAAGTCAGTGCTGGGTGTTTATGTGCATCCAGCTCAGCTTAAATTGTTTAGCTTTTGCTTCCATCTCATGCTTCAGTACCAAGGTTTGTCACCGGCCCAGTGGTTGTACTTTTGACTGTATTTTTTTAATTGCCAGCAGATGTATTACAAATGATGCCGTGCAGCAGAACGTTTGGTCGTTTGCACTGTCCTTATGGCAATGACATTGCTTTTCTTCATAAATGTCCTACTAGGAAAAAATAAATTGAATAAAGTGTCTTGGTTGTCATTTGGTCATCTGTTTCCAACACATTCATTATCAGCAGCCTGGTTGTTGGTGGATTTCTACCAGGGCACTTCTCTAGTTGAGAAAATGGCGATTTGGTGATTATGGACATTAGAGAAATTTGTGGTATTTTGTCTCACAGAACCTGAGACTGCACCTTACCTTCATCGCTTCCCATTGCTGGTGCTCCTTGTTGCATCTTATATCCATCTTCACCCTGAGTACTGGGATTAGTGGTTCCAGAGATTTTTTTCACCCTCTGTAGGGGATAAATTTGGCCCTACATGTCAATACTAATTTAGCCAGGAGAAGGGATTTATTTTATTTATTTTATTTTATAGCTGTCATTCATGTCCTTCCATTTATTTTTGAATTCTACACATTTGCTTGATTATCTGAAAATACCAAATTATAGCAGTTACCATGTGGTGTATTTTAGGATGCTTGTTGTAAGTTAAGGAATTTTTGCATTCAGAGATAAATTATTATCATGGCATGTAGGGAATGCAAAACAGCCTTTTTTTTTTTTTTTTTTTTTTTTTTTTTCCCCAGGATTTAACACATTTATCAAGCTCTGTTCCTGCAGCTTTCAATGGTAAAGTTGTATGATATGGATATTATGCTGTCTTTTTTCAATTTAAACATTGATTTGTGTGAAGCATTAATATAATGATATTTGCAGTCTACCGTAGACAAATATAAGCAGAATTAGACACTGTAAATTGTTACAAATGCAAGGCAATATTTAAATCCGAATGAAGGCTGTATCAATAATTGCGGGGCGCGTGGCGGTCCGTTTGGCCGTGGCCCGGGGTTTCGCTGTTTTTGCATTGCTCGCGCGGAGCCCGGCGCGGCTCGGTGCGGTTCGTGCGCGGCAGGAGCGGACGCGGCTCCGTGGTTCGAGCCCAAAGCAGCGGAGCCCCGAGCGGAGCCCGAGCTGGCGGAGCCGCGATTGACACCCCGAGAAGAATGCTTTGTTTGTTTGCTCAGCAGTCATGTTTAATGCTCTTCGCTTATCAAGGTGATCAGCATGGTTCAGATAACACATGCCTGACACCGCCTGCCTTTTCTCACCAGCGTGTTGACCTTTTGTCACGTTTGCTTTTCTCTGGTAGGCAATTCCTGGCTTTAAGTGTGAATGGAGTAAATAATTCACATCAATATTTAATATAAATTATTAAAGTTTCTGTCAGCTCTTACAGTTCATGCTTTTATAGAGTTGGAGTAGTTCATCAGCCAAACAGATGAATTGTGCAGCTCAGCTGGACATTAGAGCTCCTCCATCGTGCTGCCGGGACTGAGGGAGGAAGCAGGGAATTAAATAGGAAAGGTAATGCAGCCTGCTCCTTCAACACTGGGTTTTTCAGAAATGCACATTCTTTACGAAGGCTCGAAGCGCCAGATAAATATCCAGCATAATTTATTTTGTTATTATTGTACTCTTTTTTTCCCCCTTCGTGTTGCAAACAGAAATGCAGAAAACCCCACTGCCCCCCGGCATTTTCTTCTACTCTTTGTTATTGGCCTTCCTTATGTGCTCCAGGCCCTTCCTGGGCTTAGGGTGGGAGTACTGGTGTTGGGAGGTAGGGTTTGGGTGTTTGGGTTTTTTTTCCCCTCAGTGGTCTATTTCTATTTTTAAAGACTGCTGCGGAGCCCTAAGGTGATGAAGTTTCAGGGGTTTTTAGACCTTGTTTATAAATTACAATTTATATTTTGCAAAGTGACCTGTGATTGAATGTGGATTCTAAAAACATTTTTTAAAGGAGAAAAGCTCTGATCTCTGATTCTAACAGCTCAAATGTGTTTATTGCATCAGGAATTGAATAAAAATAGCATGTTTTGCACAAAAGCATATAGTAAAAATCATTATGCGCTTACTTTAATTTTATGCTCTTTTAGGTGTTTCAGTTCCTTTGTTAATGATCAGTTCAATGCGTGTTGCACAGTCACAGGGACTGCAACAATGTGAATGACTGAATATCCCATGTAATCCAAATCCATCACCTGGAAGGGAGGTGGGTTTGTATCATGTGTTTACAGGTCAAACCCTTTTGCTATACTTCACTCATGCATCAACATTTAAAGCCAATCTCTCATTCCTCATTGTCCAGCAGGTGGCTTTGTCATAGATTATTTAATTTTTAATCATTTATTGTAAGTGGAAAAGGTTATTTATTAATATTATCCTGACAGCATTTTTTAAAAGAACAACAGTTTTCCAGTATGTCCTGTGGTGTATGACGGGGTCAATGGAAGCATCTAGAGAGCTTCAAGTACACAATCTAAATTAAGATTCTAAACAGGCATTACAGATGCTGGTAACTTTGGCAATTATCATTTTGTTTGGTGAACAGTAGTAAAACAGTGTGCGGTAAAAGTGTTTAGAGAGAGAGGATAAATAAATTGAACAGTTTTGCAATGCAAAGTGGTTTGTGGTGTTTTTGAGGATTTCTTGGCTCTTGCTTAACTGCTATTGTGAAGCCTGGAGCAGATTTTCCCATTGCTAATGCCCTAGAAGTATTAATTCACTTTGATATGCTAATTAGAGGGCATTATGCAAGAAATGAGATTAAGTGGCAGCATGAAGCCATTTGCCTGTCAGTAAATTGAGAGCTTTAGCATCAGGAGGAGCTTTGTTTTTTCTGAGTTTCTCTTGGTTTTGCATATAAATAAAATTGATTGAAAGGTCTAGAGAAGCTTCTAGAACATTGGTGGTTCTTTTTCTCCTTCTATGATTATTTAAACTTCATGTTAAAGCCTTTCTCTGAATATTAATTGATCTAATGGGAGATACTGAACATGAAGAATTTCATTGTATTCTCAGTTACTGTATCTTAACAAAAGGAAAGTATTAGAATTCTTTGTGTCATCTGATTTTTGTGGGATTATTTTAGATATATCTTACAGCTTTGTATTCTAATGTCTCTGCCTGCTCCCAGCTGCTGTGCTGAGAGCTGTACCTGTGTGGAGGTGGTTTTGCCAGTTCTGCTGTTTCGGGGATTGGTGTGAGGGCCCAGCTAGCTGCAGGCAAACGGAAGGCTGGGATTCCTGGCCAATAGGGCTGGGGACATTTGTCACCCCCACTCAGCCACAGCTTTCCCACCATTTCTGATGCAAATCACACATGTATTTTCCTTCCTTTAGGAAAGAAGGGGTTGTAATATTGACCATAGATTTTATTCAACTGTCAGAAATTGTGTTAAAGTAACATTAAGGGATTGACTTACAGCCATAAGAGTGAGGGAATTTAGAGTTAATAGTTAAACTCTGCCCTTAACTCAACTCATTGAACCTATTTATTAGAGCATATATGATACATAAGATCACTGTGCTGAGACCTCTGCTGTAGCAGGATGCTCCAGGATGGCTCAAAGATGAGATGTTCTGATAGAGTTCAATTTTCCCTTTGTTTTTTGAGGATTGGAGTTTTGGTGTGTGCGTGTGTGTGTATGTGTGGTTTTCATTCAGCCTCTGAGTTGCTTTACTACGGTTTTGTGATTAGTTTTGGTTTTGCAATACTGTTGTTTAAAAAATCAGAGAAGTAATTCTGGAAACTGAACAAAAATTTAGCAAAAAAATAAACCCAAAGCAAACCCAACCCGAGCCTCTCTAGTCCTCTTTGCCTGAGTGCAGCAGTGGCTGTTTGAGTGCCCATCTCCTCCACAGATCATTGTCGCAAAGTCAATCAGGGGAGCAGTGCTGGAGTGACAGTGCTTGTTATGAGCCCCAATAGTTATTTAAAAGAAAGGAAAAAGGATAAAAAAATGGCCCAGAGCTGCGTGCGGGGGCTGCTCATGCTGGATGCACATGCTCTCCCTGATCCTGGCAGCTGAAGTCTATCACTGTTGGGAAATTTTTAACATGAAGCACATGAGACACAAAGCGCGGCGGTTCCCCGGAGCCACGGGGGTCTCGCGGCGGCGCAGGGCGAGTGGCACGTGCGCCAGGGGTCCCTGCCCGCCGTGCCCGCCGTGCCCGCCCTGCTCCCACACGGGGCCAGGCCGTTCTCATGGGAAGCGCGACCGCCCCGGTCGCCCACAGCTCCCCAGAGCTTGGCCCAAAGAATCCCGTCAGGAATGTACCATCCAAAACTTGAGTTGTCATAGTGAACCTTTTTGATACTGGAAGGAACAAAACATCACCCGACACTGCAAAGTCAGTTCTCACAGGCAGCAAAGGGAAGCATAGCTGGGCTCCAGCTGCTCACTTTGGGTGTCAGATTGTTGAACAAAGGAACTAAGTAATGAAAATGTTCTGAAGCCGACCTTAACTTACCAGTAGACCCCTGATGGCATTGTTTCAGGAGAAGATGGTGCTGGAGAGGAAATCCTGGCACTGCTGGTTTGAGTCCTGGTGCTGCTGTTGGCTGGGGAAGAAACCTTCCTCCCCAGGTTTCTGTAGGGATGTGATGAGGAGGGATGTGGTGACCCCGAGCTCGGCCACCGCCTCATGGAGCTGAATGCAAGAGCTTGCTTCTCTTATCTCTAAAATGGGAATGCTATCCCTCTGATTTTTTGTGAAGGTTGTGTTGACTTGGTGCTGTGTGTTAAAAAGGAACATTTTTATCAACTGTTTGGTTTAATAAAAATTGTTAATGTCAGAGGTAGATTTACAGTATCCGCTTCATTCCATTTTGGCCACAGACGAGTCCTACCTCCTGGAGATGAAGAAATTAAGCTTTCCTTAGACTTCTTCTTTTCTTGGCTTTAATCAGGAATTTTTTTTTTACTCCATGGTTAGACCTCTCTTAAAGGATATCAGGGTTTCGTGCCTTGGTGGTTGGCTTGCTCAGTACAGAAGGAGAAGGTTTGCTCCCGTTGCTGGGGATCGGTGCTCTCCTTGTTCAGTAGCTGTTCAAGGCAGGTTGGCACACTCAAAAGGCTGTGCCAGACACACTTTCTTATATTTGTTGATTAAAGAAGGACGCGTGCTTTTAGCAAGGTTTGTAATTACAGAACACCCAAATGTTTGCTTATTTTCTTTCATGCGAGATCCTGGTAGCGTGATTGACTGTCACTAGTAAGAACAAGCTATAGTAGATTGTGCAATGATTCTTATTTGACTTCAAGGATGTATTTATTACCATTTTTGTACAAATTATACTAACATGAAAAGTTGTGGAAATGATTGTGCACTAGATAAGGTGATACATTACAGGAGTGGTTGGGTTTATGGAGCTTTATGCCGAGGTTTTCTCAGAAATTATAGCACAGTCCTGTCACTATAAAACCTGGAGATACACTTGGTAATAACATGCAGTGGAGGGATTTTTAGGATTTCACTTGTTATTCAAATAGAGTGGGAACTATCAGTTTTTCTACCTCGTATTTCTTTCTTGTGTTGCACTGGGTGAAGAGGAGAAAGGAAGCCCGAGGACGGCAGAGTGGGCACTGGGGCGTGGGCACCACAGCCCTGCCCGATGCCTCCAGTGCCACAGGGCTGGGGGTGTTTTGGCACTGGTGGGGTCCCTGGGTACCCAGCGCTGGCGTGGGATGCTGGGGGAGATTTGCCCTCCAAAGGCAGCTGAGGATTTTTTTTGTGAATTATTTCTTGCTTCCCCTCCACTTGTTAGGGCAGTGACGTGATATCAATATGGAGCTTGGGAACTTATTGACTTGTTGGTTCTTGACCTTTTGACTGTGACCAAGTATAGAAATTGAATGTCTGAAAATTAAATGATAGACTCTTTATACATAAATTCTTGGATGTCAGTGTATTACATGAACTAATTTCGGCTTACCTAAATTTATAGTGTTTTTTGTTCAATAAAGGAAATATTTCTTCCTTTCAATATACCCAGCATCTAATAATATTGTAGTTGCTAACACTAAACAAATCCATTTCCTTTTACAGACTGATTATCATAACAGCTGCTGTTTAATCACCGAGATTGTTATGTAACTTTTAAATCTCTAATATTCTGTAGAGGTGCAAGTGACATCATCTTGCTGTGTCGCGGCGTGATGTCATCGGTGCTGAACCACGCAGCTGTGTGTTGTGGGGCTCCAGACTCAAGTTCTTCTTTAGTTTAGTCCTATTTACTGGGCTGGGAGCACTTGCTGAGTGAACTGCCTGTTTGAAAGGAGACCCAAAATCACACAGAGTCCGTGTCCCGTTTTCCACGGAACAAAAACCGGACATTTGTTTTCCCGCCCCAAAACTGTGGCGCGGTGGTGCTGATGGAAATGCCGCGCCCCGGCTGCTGTCCGGCGGAATTAGCTGATGGCTCCACGGGCAGGGCGAGCGGCCGGCAGCGAGCCTCGGGCCTCCAAACCGGGGTGACGGAGCCGCCGATATTGTTCTCTCCGAGTGCCGCAATAAGGCTGTGGTCAGCACTAATGTAAATATTTGTACAACAACCATGTTCTACAGCCTCCAATTTAATGGTAAAAATCTGCCCTGAACGCCTGGGTAAATATATGCTGAGAACAGACGCCCATTCACTGGAGAAACAATTGACTTTAGGTTCTTTGTTGCTAAAGTGGCCCCCGGTGATGGGCTGCGGGGAGGCGATAGCGGCGCGGGCGCCGTCGGGCCGGCGGCTCGCGGGCAGTGCCCGGCGCGGGGAGCCCGCACCGCCCCGCGCCGCCGCGGCTGCGGGAACTTGTCAATGGAAGAAAAAGAACTGTAATCGCACATTTACATATGCTCCTAATTGTTGATTTGGGGATTTTCTATGAATATGGCTTCACAAAACAGATGCTGTTTAAGAAAAGGGGGAACATAATTTTGTGGGCAATGAATTAAGTGTTTTTGTGGCCCTCTCATCCGTAGCTAGGAGCAGTTTGTGGACCGCGTCTGTGAACGCCGCTCATAATTGTTTTTCACACATAAGTTATGCAAATGAGCTTTTATGGCAACTGGCATAACAATTAGCATCCTCCAGCAATATTTTAGCAGGTTAATTGCAAAATTTCTAAATTGTACATCTGACTTGTTAATTAGGCATGACAGAGGTGGTAAAATAGTTATCTTCAGGCAGTGGCAGCCAGGAGCTGCTTGAAATGCAAAGAGCAAGGATTGATTGGATTTGAGGGTTACAATTGTGGGAGCACTGCTGTTGTCAAGTGCCGCTGAGCAGCTCTGCTCCATCGGCTGCCTCAGAGCAAGAACCACGTCGGTGCTGAGAGGATCCTGCCAGTTACAAATCTGCTTTATTTAACTCTGAAATTCTCCAAATCCCGGCTGTGGGAAGCGCCCAGCTCCTGCCTATTCCTCCGCCTTAGGCCCACGGCAAGGGGAATCCATGGACCTGAAGTTGCAATTTTGATTTTATTTACAAATAGGCCTGAAAGTTCAGCTGCTGGCACAGATCAGCAAACACTTCTGGTTTTCAGCCCCAGTAAAAATGCCATTGCTCTCCCCACCATGTGCTGAGAATTCTGCTGTTACTTCCTTTAAATTGCAACCTTTGCTGCCTGGTATTTTCAGAGGGTGTTGGTTGCATTTTGCAAGCTTTACCTCCTCAGCTTATTTCTCTAAAATCCTTGCTTTCATATATCTTTGTGAATCTTACAATATTAATCATATTAAAATACAAAAACCCATGCCATTTGCAATAACCCGTTTTTAGGCTCTCAGAGGTACGTCTGGATGATTTAAACAAGATTGGAACACACAAGTCTTCATCCTGGGAGCGTGTTGCGAACGTCCCCCGCCGCTGTCTGGAGCAGATAACAGTGTGCTCAGCAGAGGGGCAGCCTCTGGAGTCACACCAGCGCCACTGGCCAGCACACGATCTTCTAAATACATTTTACTGGCTTTGACTGCTGATTTGGATATAAAATGCAGATTTCTGAGCCGGTTTAATATTTAATAAGTTAAAGGGTGATAACAAACAGAGAAAAAAATGCCACTGAACAAGTACCTCTGGGAGCCAGAGCAGTCGGCGGCGCGCTGTGAGCTGTGTGTGGCTGTGCCATTTGTCTGGGCTTTGCTGGGGGACTCAGTGTTTTGTGGCTTAAATAAAGTCAATCACATTTGAGTACCTGTGTAGTACCTGTAAGCAAAAAGAAAATCAGCACAAACACGTGTGGAATTTCATGTCCTCTGTTTTCTCCATACGCATTCTCTTGATTTAACCACATGGTTTTTAAAATTGGGATGTTATATTTTCATTTAAAAAGTAAATGTTCCTGCATGCATGGCTGTTCTAATATTTTACATTTTCTTGTGACATGTGTATATGGAGTAAGTGCCATTTATGATATGTTGTCATCAATAATTTTGTCACAGAGAATAAAAGCCTTTAAACTCATCCACCCACTGGAACGTTTTATCATATTTATTTTAAGAGATATGAAATTAGCAGAACAATTGAACTCTTTGTATATGGGAGATGCAAATGTAACAGAATATTTACCTTTAATGAAGGGCAACATAAATATCTCAGTATCAATAAATTATACGCAGTAGCAGAATATTCCATAGGCAACTAATAAAAAATCCTTTTTACCCTGGATTCACAAACTGCATTGTCCTTTAGGATAGTTGAATTTACAGTACACAGTGAAATTAAATGACAGTTAACTTTTGGAAAGGATCCATCATAATTGGAAAATACTGGGGGTTTGACTAGACCTAAACCACACTTCCAAACCATTGCGTTCCCTGATTAAATGCTCACTTGCACAATTTAGGAAGAGTTTACTACAGTGGTGCCTCAGTAGATGATATTTGGAATGGAGTAACCATTTTAATGAGGTTCATCGAGAGATTTCATCAGGGAACGTTTCAGGTGTGTTATGGCTTTTGTCTTGTCACGACGTGAGTCTTGGTACCATCAGATGAGTTCCTGAGCAGCTCTCTCCTCGTTTGAGACAATAAGGAATTCTGTAGAACGGGTGAGCAGGGAGAGGCAGGACCTGCTGCATTGTGCTCCGCGTTTGAGCAAGCCGGTGAGTAAATACACCCCGTGGCTTAAATGTACATCACATTTTAACTGTCCTAATATTGATCATCCTATGGAGGAATGCAATGGAAGCCCACTGGTTATTAGTGTAAAGAGGGTCAGAGGCAGAGCCGGGCACAAAGCAAGTGCTCTCATGGTAATGATGCTGCTATTTATAGATCCCCATTTCATTAGTTGCAGAGTTTCAGGGAAGAGATTTTCTCTAGGGGAAATGGATACTTGAAGTTCATTTTCTTCCTGATGCACATTAAGGCAGAAACGTGAACAACCTTCAGGATAGGACACAGGGATGCAGGTTCTGCGTGGCCGCGTGCCCGGTGCCGTGTGCGGTGCCGCTGTGCGAGTGCCAGCCCGGCCGCCCTCCCGAGGGCCCGGCCCACGGGAGCCTCCTTCCCCCTGAAGGAATTCTGCTTCTGCAGGGTGCCAGACCAGCACACTGAGCACTATTGCACTGTGTTGCTTTATAAAACTAACACATCTGGATCACCTGACTCGGAGCAGCCTCGCTACAGCTGGCACGCACCGGAGTGGATTTACTCACAGCACCTACCAACTGCAGCCGCAGTTAATCAAAACACGGCTGGGGCTTCTGATACTTACTCATAAACACAGAAATCTCTTGGAGTACCTGAAAACTCAATTGTTTAACCATACTTAGTTTCCTCCTGTGAAATCCAGATAATCAAAACTCCCCTTAATTTTTGTGTGCCTTTATTTCTAGAGTTTTCCTTCTTGGAATTCTTGATATCTTGATTTTTTTTTTCCCTTTAAGAGAATATTTACTTAGTTAGTATTCACTTAATTAGAACTGACTGTTTAATGTTTTCTGGGAGGGTATTTATGGTATTTTCTTTGCCATATTTGCATTCCAGAAATTAAGTCCCCATGCCATTATTCGGCAAGCCTTTCATACATTAGAATGATGAATTGAAAGCAGAAATGGGAAAAAGACTGCAATGCAATGAAAATTTAATCAGCGTCTTCTGCTGCTTTAATAAGGCAAATAATTCTTATTGGCCGCTGCGTTAAGGTTTCTAATATTTAATTCATAACAAACCTTGCATTATTCTGCAGCAGCATCGACAGCTCCACTTTGCTGCCTGCCAACAGGCAACCATAAAAACTTAAAAGCAGATGTAAATGTCTGAAAGAAGGAGAATGATTGGGTCTAAAGCGGTCAGAAAAAATCAACACTATTGCCAGAGAGTTTGATAAATCCTTACATACACTTTAGCAAGGTACAAATGGTATTAATTAAACTCATTAAGCGTGTTGATTTTAAGGCTTTGAGGTACCTTTATTGAAATGTGGAATTTTTTTAGTTCCTGGAGACTCCCAAATGAAAGGGGATGCCAGGCTGGCAATGCAGGGTGCTGGACAGCTGGAACAATGTCATAAATCAGGCAGATTCAGTTAATTTTCATATTTGGGGTATTTGTTACATATCAGTGGTAAAATCACTGTAATTTGTGTTATGTGTACGTGTAGTGCTGGAATGAGGCAAAGGAACAGGAGCTCGTGCCCCTGCTCCCGTTTCAGGCCATCAGTGAGAGTCATGGATTACAGAGGCCCAGGGTGGCACAGCCCAGGCTGGTTTTCGGGGTGCCGCCGCTGGTGCCCGCGCGGGTGGGACGCGGTGCCCGCGCTCCGAGCGGGAGCTGTGGCGCCCGGCCAGGCCTGGGTGCGAGCTCTTGTTACCGCCAAGGGCTGCGCCGGTTCTCATTTCTTCTTGAAATGGCTTAATTGGTGTCAGCACCCCAGGGATAAAGGCCTCCAACACTGAAATCCACACGATTCACCCTGTCTCTGCTCAGTGTAGGGAAACTGGTAACAACTGGTGCTGAATGAGGAGTGAACGGTGCTGTAACAATACTCGATGATGTTTGGGATGACAGAAATTAATACGCACTTGCTTGAAGAAAGCAATGATTAATGGCAGTGAGCAAGGGAATGCTGTCCCTCCTTTAACTCCACTTTGATGGGGATTGAAAAGCAAAAGGCTGTTTTCATTCTCTCGCACAAGCAGAGGTCATCCAGAGTACATTACAGCAATTTTTTCTCTCTGTTTTTTATTTCATAAATATTATGATAAGCACAGATTAGATAGATTTTTTCATGTAAGCTTAAAAGGATATTTTGTCTGTTTGCCGTTCGTGCTCAATGAAGAAATTGGATTTCTTCTGTTTACGTGTGAGATTGTTATATTCAGTGGAATAATTTGTACAATTAAGAATTTCAAAACCTCACCATTGTGTTAGTTTTTCTGAGGTTTTACAGATGGAATTTCGTGGTCTCCATTTCCAAAGTGCTGAGAGGTCAGAATAAGGCGAGGAGTGTTGCTGAGGAAAGAAAAAAAAAGGTTAAAAATCCAAGATTCCTCATTGAATTGTTGATGTAAATATATTTTGCAAGATCCTCACACTTGTCAGTGGCTTTTTAAGCTATTTGATAAAGAATCTTTATTCTACAAGGAGCCTGAAATAACACAACACTGCTTTGGATAATGAATTCTTCATCTAAGCAGAACTTTAAAACAAAGTACAATGTTGGCATTTTTTTCTTTGAGTGAGAGGGCTGATACATCTTTGGGATCCGACAGGAAGACATAAATTAATAGAGTTCTGGAGATCAGTTTCTCATTAATAATCCATTTTGTCATGGTTCTTGGCATTGTCAGCCTTGGAGCTGGTTCATATTTTGCTAAAGGATAAAAGCACATGATGTCTTAAGGCACAACATAAGGAGAAGGAGTTTATCATCTTCTGGAAAAACCATCTCTGAAAAAATAGATTGTTTTCCAGGAAATAAATGTCAATTGCGAGTTTTATGCATTTTTAATCTTCAAACAGGTTTTTTAATGTCTACAGTTGCAAAAATAGATTCAAGTTGGAAGAGGTTGTTGCCAACAGCCCTTGCTTTGCCTTTGTCCTCTCCAATGGTTTTTGATTTTTTAGAAGTTGAAGTGGATTCCAGAGCTTTAATTCTGCTGGTTTAGAAACTATGGCAGATTGTGTCCAATTTAAAACATATAACTGAAAAAAAATTACGGTTCTTCTTTTGAATGGGTAGACATGAAACCTTTGTTACATTTGCATTTTCCCAGTAGTACGGGACATCTCACAGACCACTGCACACTCCCCTAGCATTTTCAAATTGGAAAATGTTGCTTTTTCTTGAGTACGATGACATAAATGGAGTCACCCTTTTGAAGTCTTAAATTTGGTATTCTATGTATCTTAAGGTAGTGGCAGATTGGCAAACAGTTAACCACCAAAAGTGTTCAGCTTGTGCTGTCATCCCAAGTATGGAAGAACAGGGATCTGATTTAGATGCCTGCCCTTTATTTTATATACTGAAGAGTGACATAATGCAGAACTCCTCAGGAACGCGTGATGTGTTTGGGAAGGATAAAGGGGGGGAAGAGAAGACGACATTCACCCGGATCGCTCAGCTGTAAGATTCAACTGGGCTCAAACATTTATAATTTAATCAAAGATAAACGGTCTTCTTTAAATGGCGTAGAGGGAGGGAGTGGGAGGTTCTGGACAGAGGGCTGAAGGGAGCTGGGGTCCTGCTAGGCTGCAGTTGGGATGGCTGGGAAGGAGGCAGCGTGCCCAGGACGGTGCCCAGAGCTGGCCCATGGAGGAGCAGCTCTGGGCACGGGGGTGCAGCAGCGCCTCCTCAGCCCCTTGGCTGGCAGAGGTGGGGCTGGAGGAGACGTGGCTGGTGTGGCCCTGGAGCAGCCCCAGGCACCAGGCATCCCTGGTGTGCATCCCCCTGAGCCGTGGGTCACCGGCCAGAGATGCAGGCCACGGCCATAAGTCACTGGCAGCTGAACACAGCCACAGCTTTGGAGTGTCTGCTGGCCTCCACGAGCTCCATGCTGACTGCTCAGGGACGGCCAGGACAGGGAGCCTGTGGGTGCCTCCTCCCCACGGCTCCTGGCTGGGTCAGAGGTGCTGCCTGTCCTGGTGAGCGCTGGCCGGAGCAGTGGCAGCACTCTGCTCACCAAATGCAGCATTCACCCCATCAGCAGGAATGCTGAACCCTTTCAGGCTTGCTTTGTTGCCTGAAAACAGGGAAGGTTTGAATTATGAAGATTTAGAATATGCTTCCTTCCATGGAGTTGCAAAGGACATTTGTCTCAGCACATTGTAGTGAAATTTTAAAGAGCAGGTTTTGACAGGAGACATTTTGCTGACACAGAATATTTTGTTCACTTCTGACTCTCAAATAAGTGCTACTTCTGTCATAATGATTGATTTATATTTGGTTTAGTCCATACATTTTACATCCTCTTCTTTAGTGCTCATGGCTCCATGGCTTCAGAACAGCCCAGTTTAACACTGGTGTGAGCCTGGCATCACATTCACATTCCACAATAAAATTGATTGTAACCAGTTGTAGGTACTTTGTGCTATGGTGTATTTAGAATAACATGATGATTATTATCATCTCCTGGAAAAAGAAAATTTTAAAACAAAGATTTCTGTTAAAAATTGTTTTTACAGGGTTGTAATTTAAATTGTTTCTAATAACAGTGCCTTAAAGGCCCAGTGACCTGCAGAATGCTGCTCCCATGGCTTTATTACAGGTGCTATAAAATTAAGTACTGAGCATCTTTGCCCTCCCTGGATATGTGCTGTGAGCTGCTCCTCCCTGGTCTGGATGGATCAGGCCCTCCAGCACCACTGCAAACTCAACCTGGGCAGAGGCTGCTCTGCATTTACATTAACCCAGCTTCCTTCCTTTATATGCTGGACAAGAGTCTTGGTACATTTCATCCATAAATACTTCAGGAAAAACCCTGGAGCCTTTGCTGTGAGTTTTGTTTGGAACAAACTCCCCAGGCAGCCAGATCAGTCCCCCGGGAGCAGAGCCCTCCCTGGGAGGCAGAGGAAACAGGTTTGTGTGCATTTCTGAGAGCCTGAGCAGTCTGCTCTCCCTCGGGCTCTGCGACCAGAGACCTTCGGTGCCCGCAGTGACAGGGTTTGGGTTTTGGTGGCACAGCTGGTGTCACAGCCTTGATCTCCCAGTGATCCTTTGGCAATGGCACCTGCCTTGGTAGGTGTTCAGCAGAGCAGGTGCCCTCTGTGCAGCCTGCCGAGGGCTCGGTGGCACTGCAGCAGGGAAGAGGAGGGGACTCCAGCATTTTCAGATACAGAAATAAACCTGTGCCTGGTGACCACTGCAGTGGGACATCTCATTGTGGAATTATGGTTCTGCTCCCTCCCATCTATAAAACTATCCCTGAGAGCCCCTGGGCACACGGCACACGAGGAGCTCTGTGGGAGCAGGCAGGGTCCCCGAGCCCTTCCTTGGCTGTGGGAGGTGATGGGCTGTTCCCCAGGCCTGCTGAGGAGCAGGCAGCACGGAAAGGGTCAAACCCAGCTGCCTCTGGCTTTGCTGCAGACATATATATATATATATATATAGAGATATTTATTTCTCAGAGAACGAAGACACTAATATTCAACAAGGCTTCAGGAAGAAAGGGCTTCCAAGATGTTACAGATTTTGGAAATATTTGACAATGTTAGCAGCATCAACTACTGACACAAAACCCTCTCTCCAGAAAATCTTTCACAGTTGTGCCAAGAAAAGCAGCTTCGATGGAACATTTTCATAAACTATCATCAGTTATGCAGCAGCAGCTTCACAAATCAGAAATGATATCTTCAGGCACTGCTGTCAAGTGTTATTCAAATAATACCAGCCTCACATTTGAATAACAGCAGACATTTTGAATTAATTAATCAGATGAGATAGTCTAGGCCTTTTCTCATTAGTCTCTGGGTCAGGCATGGAAAGATATATGCGTTGGTGATGATATACTTGTCTTTAATCGTGATTTATGAAGATTTAGGATTGTGTGTGATTTGTCAAAGGTTCTGGGAAAAGGCTGGTGCATATTTCATTACCTAATCTGAGATTGATTTCGTGATGCTGAGAGATAGAACCCTATTGTTGGGGGGGCTGGGAAGCGCAGGTAGATGCAGCATCCCAGGGTTTTACTGGCTTATCTTTGTGACTGTCAAACAATGCTGTAAACTTTTACTGCCAGCAGTTAACAATTCCTGCTTTAATTATAGGCAAATTCTTCATTCCATCCAAAGGGGAAGCTGTAGTAGTTATTTAGTTAAAAAGCATAACAGACCTTATAGCTATGACCCAATGTAAATCATGGACAAAGTTGGCAAATTTCATGGCTTGGTCATGGTGAAAATATAAAATTTCATGGTTTGTCACAGATTAATAGAAAAATCCTATTAAAACTGTGCAAATAACAGCACAACAAGTTAGGTGGAGCTCCCTACATGGCACCTTCCTGCTCACAGCATTTATTTTAGGTTAGAATTGCTGCGAACGACATGAGGCCCTTTGCAGGCTTTTCTCTGCTGCACTGTTTTCTATTCAGTTTAATTAGTAGTTGTTGTTTGGTTTGGACTGAATAATTATCATGTGATTGTTTTGAGGCATTATTTACATGAGAAAGCGTGTGTGACTGCTGCTGCAGTGAAAGGGGCTTGGGAAATGAAATATTTGAATACAAATGGTGTATTTTTTAAAATCCTTGAGATGGCTCTATCTAATAACTCATCAGTAACCAGGACTTTTGATATTGGAACAAGGTCTGAGCCGTGCTGGGTCCTCGAGCGCTGCCGCCAAGCGCTGCCCACGTCTCTTGGACCAGCAGACCGTGGCCAAGCCTCGAGTTCCCTGCAGATTGCTAATCACCTACTTCTTCATCTTTAATCACAAAGTTCATGTCTTTTACTGTTCTTGGTACAATTCTGCAGCCCATCTATCACGGCCAGCGATGCCCCCTGTCCGTGCAGCCCCATCTCCCACAGCCATCAGCCCTCCTGCTCAGCCTCTGCACTCACTGAAGCCAGGCCAGGGCTTTCATACCCAGGGTTTATACTGTTTTGTGTTTTAATGTTTTGGTTGCCTCCAGAATTTTGATCAGTGATTCAGGAATTTGGATCTAGGCCAAGATACTCCAGACACACTGAGCTCTTCCACTCGATCTTCTAGAGGGAGCAGTTTGTGCTGAAGTGGCCAATTTCAGAAGAAAATGGCAGTTGTTCTACCTTGGAATAAGGATAAAAAATAATTAAAGTCTCAGAATAAGGACTTTTAAGAATGACATCAAGATAGTGATGACATCACTGATAGCAGTAACAGCTTTGTATCATCAATACCCCAGAATTGCACATATGAAGCTTATTTTAAAAATGAATTTGTTTTTTTTTTTTTAATGTGAGACTTTTCTTTCCAAACAGAAGGTTGAGAAACATGCTTTTAGGGGAAGGGTACAATGGTTCAATAATCACACAAGTATGAAATTTCAGTCTGTATGGGAGACAGAATGATGAGCTGGTAAAAAGGAAAAGCACCACAACATGAGAAATCAGTTCATGATTCCTATTTAAAAAAACCACTTCAATGAGTGTTGTTTATATCACGTTTACAATTAACTGTTGTCAGGTCATAGCCATCAAGAGCTTCATCTGCACTCTGACTAACTACCAGGTTCAGGGAGTAATTAAAGATCAGCTAATCACAGAATCATTCAGGTTGGAAAAGCCCTGAGTCCAGCTGTTCACCAATCACTGCCAAGGCCACCACTAACCCATGTCCCCAGGTGCCACATCCACATGGTTTTTGAATCCCTACAGGGATCAGGACTCCACCACTGCCCTGGGCAGCTGTGCCAGGATTTGACAAGCCCCTCTGTCAAGATTTTTTTCCCAATATCCAATCTAAACATCCTCTGGCTCAACTTGAAGCTCTTGACCTGTTGCCTGGGAGAAGAGGCTGACCCCCACCTGGCTCCAACCTCCTTCAGGTAGTTCTGGAGAGCCAGGGTGTTCCCTCTGAGCCTCATCCTTTCTCACTGTGACTGCCCCCACATCCAGTAAGAGGTGGAAGTCCTCCTTAGCCCTGCTTTGTTCCTAATGTATTGATAGGAACACTTGATGCCTCTCATGGCAGCAGCCAGGTGAAGTTCTAGTTGGACTTTGGCCCTTCTAATTTTCTTGGACCATAACCTCATGGCAGTAACTCTCCAATGACAGTGTAGTGGTAATTTGTCTCTTTTCCCCATCACAAATAAGCATAAAATATAGAAGGAAGAAAAAAAAATGGTTTGGATTATTGATTAGTGTTTTGCTAATAAGAAATTAAATTTATCGACCACGGCCATTCTCTAGCTCTGCTTCCCCATGAGTTAGTTGGCAGCTGCAGGCGTGTTCAGCAGAGCTGAGGCTGGCCCAGGCTGGCAGCTGCTGCCTCAGGAGAAGGATGTTTAACCCTATTAGTCAGGTCATTTCGCTCTTTTTGTGGAGAGGTCAACAAAAAAGAATTCCTCTCTGAAGTCGACTTTCCCAGCTTTCCTTTTGAAAGTGAACGAATTGCACCAGCTTCTGAGCATGGTCCAGTGCCCAGATGCTGTGTGTGAAGGTGGGAGCTGCTGCCAGGTGCTGAGCTGCCCTAGTGATAAATATGGTGTGAAACTCTACCATGTTTTGGTCAATAGACTCTACATAGACAGAACTGGGAGGGGAGACCTGGCAATCAGCTCCTGGGGGCAGCTCAGGGAGGGGCTCAATGCTCTGGGAGCTGGGAAGGGACATCCGTGGAGCTGAGTGTCCCCAGCCAGGAGCGCTGGGAGGTGCCAGGGGACAGTGCCTCACCCCTCTCTCGTGCCCCAGCTGGCTGCAGCTCCAGCCCTGCCCGTGTGCCAGGACACACTCCTGGGCCAGCACAGCCCCTTCCTGGGGACAGCTGGCCCTGGCTCTGGGGCACACACCAGAGCGTGGCGCAGCGTGAGCCTGGGCAAGGAAGTTCCACGAGTTTTCCAGCATTGCCAGTCAGAGCAAAGCATTTGATGAGTAGGAATCACTGGATGCTGAGCCTGTGGGTTGTGTGGCCTCTGGGGAGATGATAGCTGGGTCCCTGTGTGACTGCTGGCTCCGCTCACGGTGCTTTCCCACGCTGCAGAGTGCAGAGTGCAGCGCAGTTGCAGTACAAACATACACTTCTGTATATTAAGCATGTACATTAATATATTATTATTACTTGGACTAATAACAAATAGTAGTCAGTCAGTGAGATAAAAAAGGACAGAGTTCAATAGTAATTCGCAGACAGCTTAGCAATTACCCAGACAGCTTGCAGTCAGAAAAGCTGCTCAAATCTAGGATTACGAACTACACCGATGGCAGCTCTGCTGGGTGGGGTTTCACAGGATGATGTTTGCACATAGCTGTGGGACTTGGTTCCAGCACTCCTCCTGAGGAACTTCTCCTTTACAAGCCAGAATCAACAACCGTAAAAAACCCTCTGAAAGCCAGGAGGCTGGTTTCCAGAAGCAGTCAAAATTATTAAGTATTGTTTTTGTATCAGAAAGATGCCTGTGCTTGCAAGGATCTTAGAGATTTTCATCCTTAATAACATAAATCCCACATTCATTTCTGCACAATAATCAGCATCAAACCATATGTGTGGCAGTACAGATTTTGTGGGTTTGTTTTTAAAATCAGTGTGTTTCCTTGCTTTATGGGTGAAGGTGGCTTCTCCCCTCATTACCTTGGCTGGTTTTATTGATTCCTGTAGTGTTTTCTGTACCCACCACCTGCCCTGTGCCAGCAGAAGGTCAAGGCAGCACTTAAGTCCCATTTAGGCCTGGAGGCATAATCTCAAAACTTCTTTAGGAGCAGGGTCAGCAGAGCTGGCATCACTGTTGAGCATGCTCTGGGTGCAGGGGGTCACGGGGATGCAGCAGACCTGGGGCTTGAGGGGCTCATCCTCTGCTCCTGCTCCAAAGCACCAGCCCAGGAGAGGACAGACTTCACATACAAACCTTGGGTTTGAAGCACTCGAATGTCAAAGGAATGCTGTTGGATTTTTAGGGCAGTACATGATTTTTTTATGGGGTGCATTAAATTCTGCTCCTGCAGCGGGCGTTAAAGCCGCCTCATCACTGGCACGGAGGGGAGCACTGGCTGGGGAGCAGGAGAGGCAGCTGCTGAGAGATTTCCATCTCAGCAGTGTCTTATGCCAGTAGGGTTGTGATTTGGGAATATAACAAGGCTTTAGGGAGTCAAGTTAATAAATAACTGGTGTATTCCCTTTCCTTCTCTCTGTGCCTAGCCCCAGTGCCATCTCAACCCAAGCAATTATCAGTCCCTGGACTGATGGATTTGACATAAATTCATACATTCTTTAAGCACAAAGCCTTCACAACAGATTTTGCTTTTAAGAATCTGTTGAATGGAGAAAAGGTCACTTGGCTGGTTGAGTGTCTGCACTCGCATGCTGGCAGTAAGTGCTGTGTTTGCAGTGCTGGATTTGATCCCTGTGCTTGGAGGGAGTCAGGTGCAGGGTCTGCATTTTGGTTCATGTTTCTTCTGCCAGGGAGGACAGAAGGGTGGCTTGGAATTATCTCCATTAATTCACACTTCCTTGGAGTCCTTTAAGCCTCTCTTTAGCTTCCATTGCAGTTCCTCTGCCCTCATCCCATTCTGTAGGTATGCAAGATGGAGTTTAGCGATGATGCCATAGCAACTATATCACAATACAGAAATTGTAATGGTTTAAATCTTCAAACTTGCATAACAAAGTTAATGGGAGCCTATCAGAAATGTTCATGCCATTATGTGTTTAGAAGTGGTTTTAATTTTAGCTTTAAATTTGCAAGCCAATAGACTGCTCTCAGGAATTCCAGAGCTGCCCTCAGGGAGTGGGACCACAGTTGTCCATGTGCTCTGCACCAGAAAACACATGGCTGGCAGGGGACAAAGCCTGGTTGGCAGGGGACAAACCTGCTGTGTCCCTGTGAGCCCACTCCCCTGGGCCTTGGTGTGCGGCTGGAAATGGCATCCAAAGCGTTTCTGTTTGTTTGGATGAATCCATCATCTTCCTCCTTAGCCATGAAGGAGTGCAGAGTCAGCAGAGGAAGAAGGGGCAGGAAGGGCTGTTCTGTGTCCTTGGGCTTGTCCCCCGCCACGAGGGAGAGTCTGATTGGCGCTGGGTGCTGCAGCTGGACAGACTCCTTTCCACAGAGTGGTGCTGGCCATGGACCTGCTCTTTCCCAGCCCACGTCTCCACCTTGCCCATGGTTCTCACTTCTGGTGAAGCAGCTCTGGAGCTGTGAGCAGCGGGCAGGGCAGGCTGAGCTGGTGGTGCAGCTGTGGCAGGGCACCAGTGCTGTGGCCTACAGCCCGTTCCAGCTGTGGCACTCAGCCCGTTCCAGCTGTGGCAGCCAGCCCATTCCAGCTGTGGCACCCAGCCCGTTCCAGCTGTGGCACCCAGCCCGTTCCAGCTGTGGCACCCAGCCCATTCCAGCTGTGGCAGCCAGCCCATTCCAGATGTGGCACCCAGCCCGTTCCAGCTGTGGCACCCTGCCCGTTCCAGATGTGGCACCCAGCCCGTTCCAGTTGTGCCACCCAGCCCGTTCCAGTTGTGCCACCCAGCCCGTTCCAGCTGTGGCTGTGGTGGTGGCAGAGCTCTGGCTCCCGGGGGACAGTGCAGCCGCTGCTGGCACTGCAGCCGCGCACTCTGCCCGGCGCTGCAGAGTCGATTAGTGCAGCACTGGCATTTTGTTATCCTGAGAGACAGAACCTGGGAATGTTCTTGGGAGTGCAACCTCCAGCACCAGGCAGGTGACACCCTGGTGGCACCTCTGCCCTCCTCACGGCTGCCCGCCGTGGCTGGGGAGTCAGTCAGCAGCTCTTCTCTAGCACAGCATCCCCGAGCAGATGTCCCTGCCCTTCCCAGCCACTGCTGCCATGCGAGGAGAGGGGATGGCAGGGCCCTGTGGGCTGCAGGCCCGAACCCCGGCCCGGTTTGGGCTGCCGGGTGTCTGTGCATGGAAGGAGAGGCTGTGGCCCTGCCCTGGGGCTCTCCCTGCACTGTGCACGGGGGATGACAGCCGTGGGCATTCCCTGCTCCGGGCACAGTGTCCCTGTCCCTGCGGCGTGGGGACAGGTGGTGTCTTCACTGGTGCTGCTCTGGCACCGTCACAGGTTACATCCTGCTTGCCAGGAGAAAAAGAGGATGTCTGGTTATTCTTGGAGCAGGCAACATGTAGGTTTTGTAAGATAATGCTAAAATACTTGCACTGTGTTAAAAAAATTAATACACTTGTATTGCTACTGGAATTGGAGCCTGATTAGGATTGTTCCACTACTGTAGTTTTAGCTTTTAATTACTTACTACATTACACAGTATCTACCAGTGCTAATAGAGTACAGAACTGTCATAGCTTTTGTTTTAAAGTACAGGACTGTGTGGTGCTTAATTGTGGAACAGTGTTGTTCAATTACATCTGAAAGTGTTTAATAAAGTATGGCACGGACGGCAGAGCGGAGTGGCACGCGTTAATTGATGTCCGTGCCATTGACTCCGTTTGGTTACGGCGATCCCTGCGACATGAGGGCGAGTGGCAGGGTGCCCACATGGAGTCTGCGGCCCCAGCTCTCATCCCTGCCACTGGCACATGCCTGTGCTCTCCCACGTTTGCACAGATTTTCACACCAGGCACACACATGGTGTTGTTACCAGGCATTGGTGCTCGTATCCCTGCCCTGCTCCAGGGCTGCTGCTCCCCATCCTTGGCTGGCAAGAGCTGGTCCCTTTCTCCAGGAGCAGCTCAGGACCCCCAAGCAAGTCTCCTGCTGCCCACCATTGCTTTTATCCTCTTGTCCCCCACCCGAGGGGCTGTGGCACTGGGGGCTGCCCTGTGGCTGAGCCCCCGGAGTGGGCTCTGCTGTCCAGAGCCAATCCCCAGATGCAAACAAAGTGGTACTAACATTTATTTCCTGAGTGGTGGTATATTTTATATCAATGTTCTACTTTTCACCTGATTTCACTGAAATATTCTCTGCAAGTATTTCTTCTGGAATAAACATTTCAGCACATCAGGTTTGTTCCATAAGGGTTGATTGTCAAATTACAGCCTTCCTTCCTGTGAGTGCTGTGCTTTGGTGTGGGATCAAATTGCATTAGGTATTTTTTCCTCCAGTAGAAACACAGAATAATAGTGATATCTTTGTTGTATCATATTTCTGAATGAAAAATAATCACAAACAGA